>OY970831.1:24777423-25377423 GCA_963853835.1 Calendula officinalis
AGATGTCCAGTTAGGACGGTTAGTTACAAACTGTGCCAAAAGTACATTTGGCACGACTAGTTAGTAGCCGTGCCAAAAGTACATTTGGCACGACTAGTTAGTAGCCGTGCCAACTGTTGGTAAATCGACGTGCCAAAAGGGTATTTGGTACTGAATGAGATGAGCCGTCCTAAAAGGGTATTTGGTACCGAATGAGAGGACCCGTACCAAATACATATTTGGAACGGTTCGTAAAAGACGTGTCAATTAAACATTTGGCACAACGACATCACTGCTAAAATATTTCGCACGGTTTATACATTTCTAAAAATTAATTGGCATTAATATTACGAAATATCCATAACTAAATTCAACTTGTAAAAAGGAAAATATAAATCCAATTTCACCATAGAAAAGGTAAATTAACCAAATTAGATTCAATAAAGCAACACTAGTTAAATTCGACATAATTGTAGATACATGTTTTCTAAAATACATATGAAATCATTCAAATCCGATAACAAAGTAGTATACTAAGAAATATCACTACCATCAATAAACAAACAAGTCCAATGCAATTCAACAATGTCTTGGATTCCCTGCATAAAATAAGATTCAGTATTAGTAATGTCAAAGCAACTGGCCAAATGGATTAAAAGTGATCTAAAGTTTTAGATTATTTATTCGTAAAGACATTGGCGCTTACTTTGTAAAATTAGCTAGACTTCCACCATATATTAACTTAGCTCAACTTGGATTGGAAGGAGTTTGAACCTACAATAGATAACCATAAAAAAGTCATACACGTACCGGAAGCATCTTTGTCCTCTTCTTTACCCGTTTGAGACTGTTTCCATGAACTTTTTGCAATCTATATTCCACAGAATGTAAAATCAAAATCTACCATTATTTATTTATATAGAATAACTGGAAATGCAAAATAAATAATGTAAAAGATCATTGGCAATTTCGTTGTAGTTATTCATGGCTTAACATATTTAAACACTCATCAAGTAACCTACATTGATTTGCACTAAAACATCATAATAACAATTACACACAGACGAAACATTATTGATAAGTATAATGCATAGTCTGGGCAAATAATTGTAGTTATTAACGGCTATGTTTTTTGTTTAATTTTATTTAATTTTCAATATATATAATTCTAATTCTAATATAATAATGGAAAATAATAAAGACAACCAAATTGTTATTTAATTCGGATTGGTTTGGTTTTCGAATTAGTTTGGACGGTTCGGTTTGAACCTTTGAAAACCAGACTTTATTTGGTTTCGTCTATTTGGTTCGGAAAAAACCAAACCGTCCAAACGAACACCCCTACATACGAGGTTACAAATAGAATCACATGGACACAATTTAAAAATAATGCATCTACACATAAGAAATCACTAATTATTAATAGTGTACTTACTTTCAACCGTCCAAATCGAATGCAAAAAAGTTCATCCTTCAATTCACCATCAGAAATATCAGCAGCATGCCAAACACATGACTTATCATTACCAACATCTTTTTTAACAGAGGTACTCGGTACTAAAACAATAACAACACATTAAAATTTCAAATCAACAATATTACCATCATGTAAGCTCTAATTTTAGTTTAATTAAATTCTTCATAAACAAAATGGTTTTCCATACCGAGATGACTTCAATTTACTAGAAATTTAAAGTTACTACTTACTTGAAAACAATAAAGCATAAAGTAACTAAAACTTAAAGTAGATCGAGATTGAAATATTACAGATCGAGTATAGCATCTTCGTTTTCTTCACCAGTGGAGACGACAACGAACAACTTTTCAAGTTTGAACCATCAGAGCAATTTCTGCTCCAGTGACCTCGTCTTCGTAGGCGACGGTTTCCTGCTCGTTCTGCTCGCGATCGTTGCTGCCATTATTTTTGATAAAGGATGAACTGACGGCGGTTATGAGTGAAATTGGAGCTTTCGGAGTACGATTGAGTGGGGGGTTTTTATATGATGACGGCAAAGAGCGGTTTCTATTTTCCGATTTGGGCTTACAAAATTTGGATTGTTTGGTTGCGAGCAATGTTATGACCTACTTGGTTATCTGGTTGACGCACGTGAAACCAAGTAATCTTAATTATTATAAAGAATTAATACTTGGAAAAAGGTTAAAAATTCAAATATTAAATTTATCTAACTTAATTTTATGATATTGAAAAATCACGAGTAGTCAGTAATTTTGTTGAGTGTAACTTATATACCCTATTATTTTATTAATCTCTAAAACTCCCTCAATCCCAATATTATTATCCACCGACAAAAACATGTATTTTAAAAAAAAGTACATTAATTACAATATGTAGTCAACAAATTTTCTCTTTCTCACAGTGTTTTTTTATTAGTTGATACTTAAGAGTAGATAGTTATTTTGGGATAAACCAAAATAGAAGTGTGCACGGAGGAAGTATTATTCTATTAACCACCACTCACCACCACCATTACTACTCACCACCTCCACCGACCACCCATCATCATAATCATCCACCACAATCATTATCGCCGCCACCCACCATCATTACATGCCACACCCACCACCATCATAGCATTTCCAATGGTTAACATCACAATAGCTTGTTACTTTTGTCACATCATATTTCCATTAATTAAAAACATATTCATATAAAGTCTCTCCAATAGTATACTTAATTAGATTTATTGTTTTACCTCTATTTTATACAAAGTTTTCATGGTTATGTATTGTATTCGTTATAAAAATATGTAACAATAGACTTTTAATCGACATGAATATATAGTTCGCAGCCCGCCGCATAGCGCGGGTTTTCACCTAGTTTGGCATAAACTATGTACAAACAGTGCCAAATACTTAGGTATTTGGCACACTTTTTAAAATCTGTCCCAAACACTTGATTATTTGACATAGCATTTTACAGACGGTGCCAAATACTTTGTTATTTGGCACAACTTTGAAAATGTGTGCCAAAAACTTATTTTTTCTTAGGGACTATTAACGGCAACAGTGCCAAATACTTCTGCTTTTGGCACGTTTTTTTTAAATGGTTCCAAAAATTCATTATTTGGCACACATCTTTATAGACCGTTCCCAATACTTAATTATATGGCACATGATTTAACATCCGTCCCAAATACGTTATTAATTGGCATGACGTTTTACAGACGGTGCCAAATATGTCGTTATTTGGAACAACTTTTTAAATCCGTACCAAATACATAGTTATTTGGCACGTCTTTTAAAATGTGTGCCAAAAACTTATTTATTTGTGACCACTTTTGGAAACGGTGCCAAATACATTCGTTTTTGGCAACACTTTTTTAAACCGTTCCAAATAATTCGTTACTTGGCACGGTGATAAAAAGTGAGCCAAATAATCGTATTTAGCACGGTTTTTTCAACTCTTCCAAAAAGGTTGGTGCCAAAAAGCCCTTTTTCTTGTAGTGACATAGCAAACAAAACAAGGAGTACATGAGACAAAAACGTCTCGTGAGCTACATGGGTTTAGACCCGATAATAAAATGAAATGTCACGTTTCATATAACCAATCAATATACATATATTTATATATATATCCAACTATCCAGTCTAGTCACCTTAGTGTGACCCTATCAACCTTGATTACCTAGCAATCACGTCTAGCTATCGGGTTGCCCCCGAACTAGCTAGAATCACATACATATCTAGTTATCGGGTCGCCCCCGAGCTAACTAGAAACAAGGTATCGGCAAAAGGATCGCCCACGCTACCGATACCTGCCTTGCCCACCGGAATACGTCCAATGAGTAAGACTATTAACGTGGAAGAGTCGATGGGAAATCCATCCCAACTGCCCCTCAATCCACACCTCATGACCGGGGAGTCTCCCGTATCATCACATCATCTCAACCTCATCATAACCCTATGGTTATGTCAATCTAGCTCTCGGCTATCACGTCTATCATCAAACAAGTTAGTTCAATACTATCATCGGTATAACTAACTATCAACTACTAGTCTACACAATTAAGCAAATAGACCATAGCACAAGTAATAAAAATGTATTTCATAGGCTATGTACTCAGTAAAGTCCACACGTACTCACCTTAGCAATAAAGATGCTTTAACCGTATTCTTTCCGCCGGTTCCTTGTTCACAATTCGTCCACTTCAACACTTCACTGAATGTCTAAAACAATTATCACAATAAGATTATCAACACAAACTACTACCAATGTGTTCATCTACCTCTAGATAACACCCATCAATCCATTTCCCCCAAATATATTGATTTACCAAACCCTAGGTTTAACCAACCCGAAGATTCTTACAAATCATAATCATACACTTGTTTTCCTTATTAATATACCATCTATTAAGTGTATACACCATTTATTTCACCATAAATCACCAACCCAAGAACTAGGGTTTCAAACCCTAGCTTCAAGATCCATAGATCTTGAGCTACAAAGATGAAGGAGTGAAGATATACCTTTAATCTTCCACTAAGAGTGAAATCTACCAAAGATTTATGAGGAAATCAACCCAAACCAGATGCTATGCTCGAAAATCGCCAAGAGAGAAAACTAGGGTTTTGATATGGCATTAAATGAGCTCAACCCGTCTTTAATGCTGGTCGTCCAGAGTTCACGGCGCGAACTAAGTTCGCGTCGCTAACTTTGCATGTTCGGCCGTACTTAGCGATCGCTACCCAACCGCGAACTACATCACGCCACCTGACCAAACTCCCTGGCCCTACTTCCCGATCGCGAAGTAGGGTTCGCGTCGCGAACTCCCTTAGGCAGCAGGGATGCACTTTTCCAACTTTGTCTCGACCCGGTTTCGCCCATAACTTTCTCGTACGGTGTCCAAACGACACGAAACCAATTTCCACGTGTTTTATATGATTTATCCGTAATTATCATATTTTTACATATTTTATTTATTTACAATTTCGGGTCGTTACAACTATCTACCCCTTAAGAAGATTCCGTCCTCGGAATCTCATCATAGTTCACGAAATCCGGGTACCTCTTCCGAATCTCGTCCTTGACTTCCCAAGTCAAATTCGGCCCAAGTGAATGCTTCCACTTGACCAACACCAACTCGATCTCCTTATTCCGAAGCTTCTTTGTTTTCGTTTCTAATATAGCCTCGGGCTCCTCAATCAACCGGTTCGGGCCGTCAACCCGTAACTCTTGCAACGGAATAATATTTTCAACTTCCCCGATAAACTTCTTCAAATAACTTACGTGAAAGGTGTCATGCACACCTTGAAGCTCGGGTGGAAGTTCCAACTTAAAAGCTTGAAGCCCGACCCGTTTCAATATTTTAAACGGTCCAACATACCTTGGACTTAACTTCCCTTTCTTACCAAACCGCATTACACCTTTCCAAGGTGACACTTTTAACATGACCATATCACCGACATCCAAGTCGTATGGCCTTTTCTTCAAACCCGAATAACTTCGTTGTCTATCTTGGGCGACTTTCATGTTAGTTTGAATAATACCGATCTTCTCATTTGTCACTCTCACGATCTCGGGACCCGTGAGTTTCGTCTCTCCCGCTTCCAACCAACAAGATGGAGTTCTACATTTTCTTCCATACAACGCCTCATAAGGCGGCATCTTGATAGTCGAGTGATAACTATTATTATACGAGAACTCGAATAACGGTAAATGTTCATCCCATTTACCACCTAAGTCTAACACACACGATCTCAACATGTCTTCAACCGTTTGAATTGTTCTCACTTTGACCGTCGGTTTGCGGATGATAGGCCGTGCTCAACCGCAATTTTGTACCCAACTCTTCTTGTAATGATCGCCAAAATCTCGAGGTAAACCTCGCATCTCTATCAGATACAATCGATAACGGAACCCCATGGAGTCGAACCACCTCATCAACATACAACTTAGCCAATTTCTCAAGTGGCAACGTTTCCCGAATTGCTAAAAATAACGCACTCTTGGTTAACCGGTCAACTATGACCCAAATGGCATCGTGACCTCTACTCGTCTTCGGTAACCCTACTATGAAATCCATAGTTATGTCTTCCCACTTCCCGGCCGGTACAACCAATGATTGAGCTACCCCATATGGTACTTGATGCTCGGCTTTCACTTGTGCACACTGGCACACTTGGAGATATACTTGGCCACTCTCGCCTTCATTCCGGGCCACCAATAAACCCGTTTCATATCTTGATACGTCTTTGTACTTCCCGGGTGAATCGAATACTTCGACTTGTGCACCTCATACAACAACTCTTTTCGGATACCCCCGAACTTAGGAACCCAAATACGACCACCCACGGTCTTCAACCCTTGTGCATTTTCGAGAAAATGTTGGTTCTTACCTAACCGTTCTTGTCTTAACTCGTCCTTTCCCATAACATCTCGTTGGGCATTCTTGATTCTTTCGATAATACTCGAGACGACTTCTATACGTGTTAAAATTCCCCGGTTCGGGTTTTCATAGACCTTTCGGCTCAAGGCGTCGGCCACCACATTAGCCTTTCCCGCGTGATACACAATCTCACAATCATAGTCGGCAATCAACTCGATCCACCTTCTTTGTCGCATATTAAGATCTTTTTGAGTAAACACGTATTGTAGACTTTTATGATCCGTGTACAACGTACACCGAGTACCATACAAATAATGCCTCCACAACTTCAAGGCAAAAATAATCGCCGCCAATTCCAAGTCGTGTGTCGTGTACCTTAATTCCGCATTCTTCAATTGTCGCGAGGCATACGCGATCACTTTACCTCTTTGCATCAACACACAACCGAGCCCTTGATTCGAAGCATCACTATAAACCACAAAATCTTCCATACCATCCGGTAACGTAAGGATCGGCGCGTTACATAACTTTTCTTTTAACAACTTAAACGCCTCTTCTTGCTTCTTCTCCCACACAAACTTCTCACTTTTTCTCGTTAACTTCGTGAGTGGAATCGCGATTCTCGAGAAGTCTTGTATAAATCTTCGGTAATAACCGGCTAATCCAAGAAAACTTCTAACCTCGGTAGGAGTCCTCGGAGGCTCCCAATTTGACACCGCTTCAATCTTGGACGGATCAACTTTAATACCATCACACGTCACCACGTGACCTAAGAATTGCACTTCCCGCAACCAAAATTCACACTTCGAGAATTTTGCATACAACTTCTCCCGATTCAACACGTCTAGAACAAGTCTCAAATGATCTTCGTGTTCTTCTTCGGTTTTCGAATAAATCAAAATGTCGTCAATAAACACGATCAAAAACTTATCAAGGAACGGTTTACAAACCCGATTCATCAAATCCATAAAAATAGCCGGCGCGTTTGTAAGACCAAACGGCATTACTAGAAATTCATAATGACCATAACGTGTACGAAAAGCCGTCTTCTCGGTGTCGCCTTCTTTCACCCGAACTTGGTGATAACCCGACCTCAAATCGATCTTCGAGAAATAACTAGCACCTTGCAATTGGTCGAATAAGTCGTCAATTCTCGGCAACGGGTAACGGTTCTTAATAGTTACCTTATTCAACTCTCGGTAGTCGATACACATTCTCATCGAACCGTCTTTCTTCTTAACAAATAACACCGGTGCACCCCACGGTGACGAACTCGGACGAATAAAACCTTTATCTAACAAATCTTGCAATTGAGTCATCAATTCCCGCATCTCAGTGGGAGCTAAACGATATGGAGCACGAGCAATTGGCGTCGCCCCCGGCACTAAATCAATTTTAAATTCGACTTGTCTCTTCGGTGGCAAACCGGGCAAGTCATCGGGAAATACCTCGGGAAAATCCCGAATAATTTTGACATCATCCATTGACTTCTTTTCCTTTCGGCCATCTAATACATATGCAATAAACGATGCACAACCTTTCGATATACTTTTCCTCGCCTTAATGGCGGTAATCACATTAGGCATGTGATGTCGTTTCTCCCCATACACATACACCTTCTCATTCTCGGGTGTCCTAATCGACACTATTTTCTTTCCACACAAAATCTTGGCTTGGTGCATACCCAACCAATCCATACCGATAACCACATCGAACGCCCTAATTCCCATGGGCAATAAATCCACCTTAAACTTTCTACCGTCTATTTCTATTTCACAATTTCTATAAACACATTCAACCATAGACGTTTTCCCGTCGGCTACTTCTATCTCATAAACCTCATCTAACATTTCGGACGGCACATTCAATTTACAACCGAACTCATAAGACACAAACGAATAGTTAGAACCCGAATCAAACAAAATATGAGTTGGCAAGGAGTTAATGAATAAAGTACCTGACACCACATCGTGTGCCTCCTTCGCCTCCTCCCGAGTGAGTTGGAAGGATCGCCCCTTCACCTTAGCCGGTTCCACTTTCTTTTGAGCCGTGGACACCATCGATTCAGTCCCCTTCTTCGGGCATGCATTGCTATAGTGCCCCTTCTCGTGACACGAGAAACACTCAACATCGGCCATCGACTTGGCCCTACAATCTCGGGCTATGTGCCCCGCCCTCCCACAACTAAAACAAGATTTCGGCTCCCCTCGGCATGAGCCGGTATGATTTTCCCGCATTTCTTGCAAGAACCTACACTTTCTTGTTTATAGAAGCTCGATGTGAACTTCCCCTTCTTATACCAAGTTGTAACACCTCAAATTTTAATACAAAATATTGGCCAAAATAAAAAATTTTATAAATAGAAGAACATCCCCAAATTTGGATTTACAAAAACCTTGGTATGAAATCAGAGTATAAAAGTAGGTGTTACAAAATAGAACATAACCAAGCTAAGACTGAATCCAATCTAGTGTTCTTCTAATCTAGGTCCCGCATCTCTATCCATGCGTACCTAAGCCTTCGATCCTGAACCTGAGTGCATAGCAAACAAAACAAGAAGTACGTGAGACAAAAACGTCTCGTGAGCTACATGGGTTTAGACCCGATAATAAAATGAAATGTCACGTTTCATATAACCAATCAATATACATATATTTATATATATATCCAACTATCCAGTCTAGTCACCTTAGTGTGACCCTATCAACCTTGCTTACCTAGCAATCACGTCTAGCTATCGGGTTGCCCCCGAACTAGCTAGAATCACATACATATCTAGTTATCGGGTCGCCCCCGAGCTAACTAGAAACAAGGTATCGGAAAAAGGATCGCCCACGCTACCGATACCTGCCTTGCCCACCGGAATACGTCCAATGAGTAAGACTACTAACGTGGAAGAGTCGATGGGAAATCCATCCCAACTGCCCCTCAATCCACACCTCATGACCGGGGAGTCTCCCGTATCATCACATCATCTCAACCTCATCATAACCCTATGGTTATGTCAATCTAGCTCTCGACTATCACGTCTATCATCAAACAAGTTAGTTCAATACTAACATCGGTATAACTAACTATCAACTACTAGTCTACACAATTAAGCAAATAGACCATAGCACAAGTAATAAAAATGTATTTCATAGGCTATGTACTCAGTAAAGTCCACACGTACTCACCTGAGCAATAAAGATGCTTTAACCGTATTCTTTCCGCCGGTTCCTTGTTCACAATTCGTCCACTTCAACACTTCACCGAATGTCTAAAACAATTATCACAATAAGATTATCAACACAAACTACTACCAATGTGTTCATCTACCTCTAGATAACACCCATCAATCCATTTCCCCCAAATATATTGATTTACCAAACCCTAGGTTTAACCAACCCGAAGATTCTTACAAATCATAATCATACACTTGTTTTCCTTGTTAATATACCATCTATTAAGTGTATACACCATTTATTTCACCATAAATCACCAACCCAAGAACTAGGGTTTCAAACCCTAGCTTCAAGATCCATAGATCTTGAGCTACAAAGATGAAGGAGTGAAGATATACCTTTAATCTTCCACTAGGAGTGAAATCTACCAAAGATTTGTGAGGAAATCAACCCAAACCAGATGCTATGCTCGAAAATCGCCAAGAGAGAAAACTAGGGTTTTGATATGGCATTAAATGAGCTCAACCCGTCTTTAATGCTGGTCGTCCAGAGTTCACGGCGCGAACTAAGTTCGCTTCGCTAACTTTGCATGTTCGGCCGTACTTAGCGATCGCTACCCAACCGCGAACTACATCACGCCACCTGACCAAACTCCCTGGCCCTACTTCCCGATCGCGAAGTAGGGTTCGCGTCGCGAACTCCCTTAGGCAGCAGGGCTGCACTTTTCCAACTTTGTCTCGACCCGGTTTCGCCCATAACTTTCTCGTACGGTGTCCAAACGACACGAAACCAATTTCCACGTGTTTTATATGATTTATCCGTAATTATCATATTTTTACATATTTTATTTATTTACAATTTCGGGTCGTTACATCGGTTGCCTCACTAATTAAATAAACCACTATACATGTGGTAGACTGAGTTACTTTAATGTGTTTGACAAATTATTGTATTTATTTAATTACTTGAACTTTTGTTTTGAAATTTTTATAAGTCACCCGTGATTTATCACGGATTATAGGCTAGTCTAAAATAAAAGTGCCATCTTTATCTTCCTCAATATTCGGTTATTTGTCCCCCACAA
This sequence comes from Calendula officinalis, assembly GCA_963853835.1. Lineage (NCBI taxonomy): Eukaryota > Viridiplantae > Streptophyta > Magnoliopsida > Asterales > Asteraceae > Calendula > Calendula officinalis. Next base: position 24,788,001 of record OY970831.1, read on the forward strand.
ACTATAAACCTCAAAAAACCCATGTAAATATATCTCATTTTGATATGGGTCCATTAATAGTATAGGGATTGATTAGTACATTTGAAAAGTCTGAGGGCTTAATTGTTATATGTTGACATTGTTGCTTGTGCAATATATGCTTGTACACTTACCTGTTCTCAGTTGTACTTTTGTGTGATAAACTTTGTGGTATATCACATTTTTAATCAAATAGCTTCAAGGGTGTTCTCAGTTTTGTATTTTTATTAGTTATTAAAAATTATTATTTCCAGGAACTGAAACCTGGGTTTGTTGTATTTTGCGAAAAAGATTGTTACTTGGTGTTTCTTGATTTTGTGTAGCGTAATTGGTTGCTGTCCTCTTCTGTGGACGCACCTATGACCCGGGACGGGAAGAGAAAGACTTTTTTCTACGGCGAGCTTTCTCTCGTAAAGCCAAAGACGCCCCAATACAAGTTCCAACTGTTGGGAAGGGGACATTTAGGTTGGTCTTTGTAATTATCAACTAGGGTTTTAATTTTTTTTCTTGAAACCCTAATTTGAGTTTTAAATTAAGTTTATGTGGATCTGAATTGGGATTTAAGGTTAATCTAAGTAAGAATCATGGATCATGTTGTTGGTGGAAAATTTAAACTTGGGAGGAAAATTGGGAATGGATCCTTTGGTGAACTGTATTTAGGTATTTCTTGAATTATTATTTTTAAGTATATATTTGTTTTGTGTTTTTCGTATTGATTCTGTTTGTTTGATGATATGCAGGAGTTAACATTCGAAGTGGGGAAGTAGTTGCTGTTAAACTGGTATTTGTTCTCTTTTCTTGACGATGATTTTGAATTTTATAATTATTTGATCAATTTATTGGCAGCCGATAAAAAAATATAAAGACGAACATGGTGAGTCTTAGTGAAATTAAAATGGTATTGTGTTAGTTGTTGGTACATCTGTGTAGGCATGTGCACTATCAAATAACCAAACAGAACCGAGAAAATGGTTTCGTCCATTTTGGACCAAACCAGACCAGATTGAGAACTGGTTTTGCATGAAAGTTAGAACAAAGAATCGGACCAGTATAGCTCGGTTCGGTGGTTCCAGCCAGTTCTCGGTCCAATTTGCATAGGCATAGTTCCGTGGATATATATTAGGCCATTTTAGCAGTAACTCTAAAACTTTTTAATTATAAACTGTAAGCATATTTGAAAGAGAAAAGGGTTAAAAAAATTTTAATCGTCATCTTTTAACAATAAAACCTTAAATATAACTTATTTATCCATTTGTACACTCTTCAGGAATATGTGAAAACAAAACATCCACAACTTCATTATGAATCAAAAATATATGTGCTTCTTCAAGGAGGAAGTGAGTCTCTCTCTATCTCTATCTATATATATATATATATATATATATATGTGTGTGTGTGTGTGTGTGTGTGTGTGTGTGCGCGCGCGCGCGTGTGTGTGTTGTCACATATGGTTCAATATGCAAAAAAGACGATAAGTTGCGAAATGCAAACTATAGTGTTTTATTTTTGTGCTTTCACACGAATGATGGTTATATTTGAGGTGTCAATTTTGACCCATTTACTTATAGCTGGGTGGGTCGATTCGGATTATATTTATCTTTAACGGGTCAAACAGATATGATATAGTTAATTAGCTAAAAAGAAATGGGTCACACAGGCAGAAGGTCACCCCAAGTGTATTTCTAGTGCATAAAACCTCCTAAATCATCTTATTCAAAAAGAAAGATTTTTCTACACGATCATATTTGACACACTAATTATTTATCTGCAAAAATATATATTTTTTTAACAAAATCTGTTTCGGGTCAACCCAGCCCACCTGTTTGCCCAATCCCCTTGACCCACAATTATCTGATAATATTAATTTTTTTCTGAATGAAGGTGGAATACCGAAGCTGAAGTGGTTTGGAGTTGAGGGCGAATATAATATTATGGTTATTGACCTTCTTGGACAGTCTGGAAGATCTTTTTAATTATTGTAGTAGAAAATTCAGTTTGAAAACGGTTTTAATGCTTGCAGATCAACTAGTAAGTGTTCATAAACATTTAACAATATTAAAGATTATTATTATTTTTTTATATGTAAAATTGTTATTTATTTTTACTAATTTTTGCAGATAAACAGAGTTGAATACATGCATGCAAGGGGTTTTCTTCACCGTGATATAAAGCCCGATAATTTCTTAATGGGCCTGGGCCGAAAGGCTAATCAGGTAGTTAGTTTTTTCGGTTTATTTTAGCCTCTTATAGTGGCATACATGTCTGTTTGCATCCCTTATAATAGTAATATTTAAATAAAATATGAAAGTAAAAATATTAATATTTGCAGCTCGGCTGTCGTCTTATCTTGCCAGGTGTACGCCATTGATTTTGGCCTTGCAAAAAAATATAGAGATCTTCAAACTCATAAACACATACCGTACAGGTAACTAAATTCCAAATCTTCTGAAATTTATTAAACACATTTTGTAATATTATTTTATATTTTATCTATTTTATGGCCAATGAAAATCATCATTTTTTGAATTATAAAATTAAATAGGATTAAGAATTTTTTTTATTGTATACTAATATAAAATTTTATTTTCAGGGAAAACAAGAATCTCACAGGAACGGCTCGTTACGCGAGTGTCAACACACACCTTGGTGTTGGTAAGTCATTAATTTTATTATTATTATTATTCTTTTTGCTGTTCAAAAAATATATATATATATATATTAATATGTATTTCTTTAAAGATTGTGTTATATATTTTTATACAATTTAATAGTTAGATTTATAATAATTAAATCTTAATATGACCGACCTATGCAGAACAAAGTAGACGCGATGATCTGGAATCTCTTGGTTACATTCTTATGTATTTCCTAAGAGGAAGGTGAGTTTATAAAGTTTAATTAAACCTTTTTTTAATAATTATTTTATTTATTTTATTTTATTTTATATTTCAACACCATTTTTTGTCATTTATTTTCATGTGTTTTATAGCCTTCCATGGCAGGGACTACGAACAGGAAACAAGAAACAAAAAGATGATAAAATAAGGGAAAAGAAGATGTTAACCCCAATAGAGGTACTACTGATAATATATATTACAAAAATGCCCCCTGTCGTTGGTACCAGGTTACAGATTTCATCCCTAACATTTCAAAATTACAAAAGTAGTCCCTTATTCTGAAACTTGTAACACAAATGGTCCCTAAAATAAAAACATCCGTAATTTGTACAAACCACAAGGGCTATTTTAGTAACTTGCTCATTAATATATATTAAAGTTATCATAAAAAGAAATTTAATTATTTTTTCCAACAGGTGTTATGTAAATCATACCCATCAGAGTTTATATCCTACTTCAACTACTGTCGATCACTAAGATTCGAGGATAAACCCGATTACTCGTATTTAAAGAGGCTTTTCCGAGACCTATTTATCCGTGAAGGTTAATTCTCTTAATCCAAATTTAAACATAAATAATTAATTAACTTAAATGCATAAATATCTCTTAATTAATATTTGATCTCAAAGAATATAATATATATTCACAGGCTATCAATTCGACTATGTGTTCGATTGGACCATGTTGGAGTACCCTCAAATTGGTGCCACCACTAAAGGACATGTGAGTGCAATTTTTTGAACTTTATTAAATATAAAGTAAATTACATAAATCGTCCCTATGATTTGTATGAAAATATGGATTTTGTGCCCCTAACTTGTAAGATAAGCCGTCCCTAAAAGCTTAACGGACTATTTTTTATGAACCATTGGTGTTACAAGTTTCAAAATTAGGGACTATATGTATAATAAACTATTAACCGAAATACATCAATGATTTCGGTTACCTACATTTATTGTATAATATTTGTTGTTAATGATTTCGGGTACCTGCGGTGTCTCGTAAGGCAAAAAAAAGTAGATCGGAAACTTCATCTGGCACCGGGGGGAGTACCACGGCCGACTTTGGCGAGACTATGGCAGTCGAGTTTACGCGGAAAAGTGAAACCCCTCAATCCGCTTATGAAAGGTCAAAGGAGCGGGACAATTACATCATGAAGTTGGAAGAATTGAAATTCCTCGGCACTAGCACCGCAGGGATGACGCGCGTTGATAAAGCGAGAATCATCAAGAAGAAGAATGAAATTCGCGCAAAATACCCCATAGATGAGGATGAAGTTGACGTTGAGGATGACGAGTAGTTATCGTATTTTTATTTCCGTTCTTTTATTTCCAAATTTTATTTCCATATTTTTAATTATCGTACTTGTATTTTTTTTAAGTTTTAATGAAATATTAATGTTGGTTTGAAAAGCTGAAAAAGAAAAAAAAAAGTGGGCCTCAAATGACTTGAGTGATGGTAGATGGGGTAATTGAGGATTTTTAATGTGAAATAATAATGTGTCGCTGGGATGACGCAGATGTGACAATTTGGCTTAAGCCACCACATTGAAGCTCTCATAGAGTCCAACTACAACTTGTGGGGCCTAGTTATGACATTAAACCCATGGGTTTAAGTGTTTAACGCGTACTGCAAAAGCGGGCCATGAAGATCCTCTTCGCAGCTTTGAGTTTTTGTCACTTTTGAAGTGAGAGAATTCGCGCCATTTTATCCAAGTAATTTTAGTTCTTTCAAAAATGGAAACTAATGTATTTTTATCTTGAGAATTGGGGAATCTTGAATAAGTGAAAAGAGAGATGAAGTAACTATGCCTTTGGTTATTAAGCCTAATAGTAAGAACGGTTGAAATAATATTTTAAAACTAATAAATTTTGAATGTACATTTACTAGGTGTCAGAGAGGTTCGGAAACGATTACAAGAGAGGTTCGGAAACGATTACAACAGCGATTAAATCGTGTAGCAAAACTCATTCATTTCAAAAAAATTCGTCGTAAAGTGGAGAAAAAAAATCAACCAACTCCAACGAAAGCTTATTACTCATTTTTAAAAACATCAAATGATAAGTGGTAAACAATATTTTGTGCGGTATCAAAAATTATGGATAGTAGCTAATTTGGGTTCATGTTAAACTAAACCCAAACCTTTCAGGCGCTCATATATAACCTTCCTCTGTCGTAAACCTTAGATTTCTTTCATCTCTACCGCCACATTTCATCGACGATCTACTTCAAAATGGTAAAAAATTCGCTATCTGTATTCGCGTTTGTGTATATTCAAGCTCTTTTGTTCTTAATTTTCCCGATTGATTTAATTTTTGTAGCCGTTCAAGAGGTACGTCGAGATTGGCCTCGTTAACTACGGCAAGGATTATGGAAAGCTTGTAGTTATCGTCGATGTTATTGAGGGTAATTCTATTTTGATGGTTTATTATAAGCTCAATTATCTGTTCATTTCATAACAGGGCTCTATTATAGTGCTGCTTTTTATTCAAATTCATTAAGTCAGTGTTATGATCGTGTGGAGATGGTTTTATGTGTGATTGTGTATTTGTGCTCTTTGTTAGGCCAAATTTCATTACAATTAAGTTCAATTAATCACTTACATGTTAGTTAGAATTGCTGCAATTTTATTTTTGCATTAGTTATTAACTGTTTATTATAATTTAGGTTCTTTTGCATATCAGGTTAAAATTTGTAGCAAGTATGTTTGTTTCATTACTTAATTTTAATTCATATATAGGCACTTGTTGATTCCCCTGATATGGTAAGGAGCCAATTGAACTTTAAGAGACTTAGACATCAAAATCGACATCAAAAGAGTTCCAAACAAGAAAACCCTAATTGCTGCTTTGGAAGCTGCAGGTAGGTATCAAATTTATTATTTATTATTGGATTTTATTGCATGTTAACAAATTTTTAATAATTAACTTTTTTATAATATATGCCAGATGTTAAGAACAAATGGGAAAACAGTTCTTGGGGAAGAAAGCTTATTGTTCAGAAAAAGAGGGCTTCACTCAATGATTTTGATAGGTTCAAGATTATGTTGGCCAAGATTAAGGTTAGTTTAATCATAATCTAACTTTTAATGATTATTATTGCAAGAATTGGATTTATTTATTATAAATACTTTCAACGATAGATAACATATATGGGTTGCAAAATAAGGTTGTGTTAGGTTATGGTTCAAATGGGTAATTTTAAATCAACTAAGCAGTCTATGTATTTTTATATATATTCTTTAATATTTGGTGATTTGTGATATTGCAGAAAGCTGGAGCTGTAAGGCAAGAAACTTGCCAAGCTTAAGAAGGAGACAACTGCATGATATGTTGTCTGAATATCAAGATTTTGGTGTAATTTTCCTGAATATTATGAATTATTTGTTGCTTTTGACTGGATTTAATGAAAATTTTCTTTCAATTTTGGTTGCTTTAATACTATGTTCGTGAAATCGTTAGTTTCTCCATAAACTTGATCAAAGTTTATGAAACCTAATTAAAGTTTAACCATGATAAAAAGGAATATATCAATGCCACTCAATACAAATTTAGATTTGTAAATTATGTTTTAAATTCATTAATGTGCGAGTAAACACTTAGAATCTAGGAGAAAATGTTTTCGGCCAGACCTAGGGCAGAACTGATTACTTCTTGAATGAGTAATAATAAATATAAAAATAAAAATCTAAAGTGAAATTTTATGCATCTAATTCTTTCCCACAAAAGCTGTAAACAAATAACGAGCTAGTTTGAGTAACGAGTCAAGATAGGTTCGGTTGCTGGATAGTGTTTGGTTGACCTGTAAATTCTTTTTTGGTTCAATCTTAAATAAAAATTTGCAATTAACTAGTAAAGCCTGCCACCCTTTTAGCTAAAAAGCTTTATATAACCCGTTTGAGACAAAACAAAACCCAGATGAGCTCTTTCACAAGTAAATTGATTATTAGATTACCACGATATGGTTGTTTAATGTTTTTTTTCTTTTTTATATCATGGGATGCAAATGAAGGGGTTTGATACTAAATCTGGACCATTGGACAAGACTAGAGCCAAGGAAGACACTCCTGAAGTCAATTGGGTTTCTGAAGGATTAGCAAAAAACATCATTATACATGTCGAAACGGATTCTGTGTTTATCATCATATACAGATTCAACCGTAGGAAATGGTTAGAAAAAACCCTTTTGGGATAAGTAGTTATCAATACATATTTAGGAAATCGTATACAATGCATTTTTAAAATGGTATAAATTAAAGTTCATTAATGTTATTCAATACATATTTAGAAAATAACTACTTAAATATATCTTAACCTAATAGTTAACGCATCAAGAATCCGATTGTTGCTCATTCTAGGTTAAAGACTATGTTTAGGTAACCTAATTCATTCAAATCATCGCCGGATACCATTCAAAACGTCCCTTATCTCGTTCATAATTTATGTCAAATTACAATGGGAATCACGTAAACAACATAATTTAGGAAAATTGAAAATACAAATATTGATGTGTGAAAAAAGAATAGGAAATGTGAGAAACACAGTTTATGTTGATTTAAGTGCTTTAACTGCTTTCTCAGCTGCATCATCCAAATCTTCTGCTGTAATCAATGTCATCCCACTTTCCTGTGTAATCAACCTCTTATTGTTACCAACACGTTTTATCATAACACAACAAAATCACCCCATTTGACTTATTACCCAACCCGCCCGCCCGCCCGTTTTACCATCTCTAAGATTAGTTATATAAAGAAGTCAACAATGGGATCGATTTTACCTTAAGAATCCTCTTTCCTTGGTCAACATTTGTACCTTCAAGACGAACAACAACCGGCACTTTCAATGCAACCTGAGAATTCAATAAAAATTAATAAAATTCAGATTAAATATATTAATTTTAATTATGTTAATGAACTCACATGTTTAGCAGCATTAACAATCCCACTAGCTATAACATCGCATTTCATAATCCCTCCAAAAATATTAACCAAAATTGCTTTGACTTTTTCATCTGAAGTCAAGATCTTGAAAGCTTCAACTACCTGTTCAATTTCACTTTAGTATTTATAAAATTAATTAAAATCCTACAAATTAAACACTTACTTGTCCTTCAGAAGCATTCCCACCAACATCTAGAAAATTGGCGGGAGTTCCACCATGTAATTTTATAATATCCATGGTAGCCATTGCTAATCCTGCACCATTTACCATGCAACCAATCTCACCGTCTAAACCTATGTAATTTAAATCGGCTTTTGCAGCTGCCACCTGTCAAAAAATATTTATGTTATTATGAAATGGGTCCATTTGGTTATGTTTTAACCAAAACAGAGAAATACATATATTATATATATCTATATATATAGGCATACCTCACGAGGATCCTCCTGTGTTGGATCACGAAAAGAAAATATCTCTTTCTGGCGGTAAGCAGCATTATCATCAAAGTTCAGCTTAGCATCAGCAGCAACCAACCGATTATCAGAAGTTTCTGCAATGGGATTGATCTGAACAACACATAAAAATTAACACCAAAATAATAATAATAAAAAAAAAAAGAAAAAACTCAATTTCTGTATAAAATTAACACTCACTTCCAATTGTGTGCAGTCAGATTGACGGAAAAGGTTATACAACTTCTTTACTTGTTCAATTGAAGCATTTCTGTCAGCTACTTTAGGAGCAAGGCCATCTACAACTTTAGCAGCATCTTCGTCTGTAATTCCTTTGAAAACATCAATAGGCACCTGTAACAATAAAATGATGAAAACAGGTGGCAAAATGGGCGGGTCAGGTAACAGGTCAAAAGTCAAATAACAGTCCCAAATTTTAAAACTTATAACATCAATGTTCCTAAATTTTAAAACTTATAACAACATTATAGGAATATTAGGATTTGCATACCTTTATAATCATGTCAGGATATTTCTCTGCAAGGTCTTCAATGCTAGTTCCTCCCTCTCGGCAGGCGATTATAAGCTGAAGAACATGGGATTTAATAAGTACAGTTATAAATCATTATTAAAATAATAAATAAATAAAAATTAATTAAGAATAATAGTAAAAAGAAGTAGAGAAGCTTACAGGACCAGCAGTTGTACGATCAAGAGTAATTGCAAAGTACATCTCATTTACAAGTGACACTTTTTCACATAAGTAAACCTGTATAAATGAAGAGAAAACATTATTTCATATATATAAATTTAATTAAAGCTCACAAGAGCAGTAAAATAATAATAATATGAGAAAAGCCAACCTTGCTGACAACTTTTCCTTGTGGGCCAGTTTGTTTAGTGACAAGAGTCTGTCCAAGCATCTTCCCTACAAAAACATCAAACTAAAATCAAACGGCTTAAAATAAAATAAAATAAAATATAAATTAATAATACCGGCTATCTCTTCTGCCTGTTCAGTTTTGACAATGTGAACTCCACCTTGAAGACCACTTGTGAACTTCCCTAAGCCCCTTCCGCCAGCAAGGATTTGGCTCTTCACCACCAACTGTAGAAAAAATATATAAAATTATTTAAAATTTTGATCTTCTGAGAAGTTAGAAACAATGTATGATAAATTACCTCCTTTTCATTTGAAAATGTTGTTTGTATAGCCTTTCTAACTTCCTCAACAGAAGAAACAGCAACACCTTTTGGGACATTAATACCAAACTTTCCCATCAATTCAGCTCCCTGGTTTCAAAACATAACATGTAAATATATAATTCGATTTTTTTATAACATGTGTCACCCTGAGCACCAATCACCTTAGATTTACCATCTTAAGTGACATACGATATCTGGACATGATTCTAGAAGAACAGGAATACACAAAATGTAAAGTGATGTCGCAATCATTTAGTAACTAACTCACAACTGCTCAATTTTGACTGGTTTTAATTGAATAAAGACAAGAGATTGATGGCACAATTAAATATGCACACATCAGATGCAACAAAAGATATTAAATATACTAATGTTGCAAAATGTTAAACGTTTTTCTAGTCCTTTCAGTTCAAAACTTCCTGTGAAATAACTGATGAATTCTACCATGCTGTTAGAAAATAGGATGATCTATGGTTATTGCAATATATGGATCGAAAATTCGAAGCAGTTATTTAAACATGCTGGTATTAATATGAATATATCGAAGTCAATATCATGTATCTATTTGTTCTCTAACAGATCACAGATGACGTAATAGCACAATGGAACCATCTTAACCATAGGTGTAAATTATATTCCTAGAAACAATAATTAATTTCAGGTTTGAGCATATCTATAGCTAACAGATGCTATGATGAGGAAATACAACAATACGATGGTGCTTAAAAATATATAAACCACTAAGCAGAAGATGATGAGGACCTGATATTCATGGATGTTGAGACGACGGAGCTGCTGTTGTTGCCATTTTCCGGCAACTTTGAGCGATTTAGATGCGAGATTGTTGAACATGTTGACCGAGACCCACTACAGAAAATTAGCAACAGTTAATGAAAGATCGAATCGATAGTTTATGAAACAGAAAACAGGAATCAGAAGCCTTGATTTGTGAGAAAGTGAAATGAAAGAGACGACTAACCTAATTTGTACACCGGAATTGGGGAATCAAACAAAAATAGCCCTTTGTTAACCTTTCTGTTATTTCAATTATTCACTTAATTTGTCCTTTTTATCTATTGAAAATTTATAAGGTTTCAAGTTTTACCCGATTTATGTTTTATTTTTTTTATTTTTTTTTATTATTATTTTTTAACGACAAATCTAATATACTCTTAATTACTACATATGTTCACAACAGGATTTGAACCCCTGACCACAAGGTCAAGAGGCAAATAATATACCGATAGACCAAAGGCCCTTTAGTTTTACCCGATTTATATTAAAATGAGTTTTAAAATAAATTTGCAAAGATACATTAAATTATATTTAAAAAATATTTTTTAAAAAAATAAGAAAAATAAGCATTGATGTACTTAGCATTCCCCTTCCTAAATGCTAGTATAGGTAATATGTTGTGCAAACTTGATTAAGAACTGGTTGGAACTAGTAAATTTGATCGGACATAATAGTATCGGACCTGAATTGAGTTATACCGGTCCATTTCTCGGTTTGAAATGTACATGCAAAATCAGTTCTCGGTATGGTCCAAAATCGAAAAAAGATAGAAGAAAGTCAGAAAAAATCGAAAAAAAACTCATTTCTTAGTCCGGTTTGATTCAGTCCAAGATATCTTTGATTCAGTCATCGGTTCGGCTGAATCTCAATTCAGTATGATTTCGAGCGTGACATGTTTACACACCTAAGATATTGCATATCCTTGCTTTAAAAAGAACAACTATAGATCATTAAAATAATTTTAATTTTAACGTTTAAAAGTGTGGTGATATACTTTATTGCAAAATAGAATACACATGATTAAAGAGATTTATCCCGTAATCTCTAACCCTATTTCCAACATGTTCGATTCTTGAGGGGGTACTAAGAAAGTTTGACCATGCTTTGCGTCTCTGAAAAGGGCAATTTATTCGGTGCGTTTTCTATAATTCTTGTGGATTAGGAGACCCAAGATTTAAATACCATATTAAAAGTATAAAATATTTAAGTGTTTTTGTTAACGATAACCCTAATAATATAACGATGACAAATGTGCGAAAAAGTTGTACTCCGTATTTCGAAAAACTGGAAGTTTTGCTTGTTTTGTGGGAAGGGAATGTTATTCACGATTAGTAAGATCCAGTCTTTGATGTCGAAGTATTGATAGTCTATACTGAAAATAATCGTTCAATAAATCCCACCCAAATTCAGCTACAAAACAAAATAATCAAAACAAGCACCCTACTACCAAACAAAAAGAGCACCGTTACAAACCTTACAACTCTATAACATTATTAACATCTCAAGCCATAGCCAATTTTTTCCTTCGATTTGTACACGTGTCATCCAAAGTAACCCGGATGAAAATTTTAAAAAACAAACATCAATTACAAATGTTCAAGTCTTTAAAGTACAACTTATTTTTAAAATTATAATAACTTTATCATAAAAACTAAAAATCTAAATCTCTACAAAATTTCACTTATTCTCAGGTTGGACATGCAAAAACCGAGCAAGCTGTGATGGGTTAACAATGTCCGGTATATGGGACCCACTTTTTAGTAGTTCGGACACTTGGGCATAGTACCGTTGATTCTTAGCAAGTTGTGGCTCAAGCCTACTCATGCTCTCACTCAGCTTCGACTTTGGCTCAGCAGAACTGTTAGAACAAATCACAGTTCAACTTATTACTGATGCTGCAGTTAGTACTGATCATGGTTACTACTGGTGAAGACTATGGTTACTACTGATGGGGCAGAAACACTTGATACTGATGAGTTGATACTGGTGAAAAGTATAACTAACTTACTACTGATCATGCACATATTGAAGATTACTTCTGATCATTAGTAGTTACTACTGACGTTGGTTTTGGACTTACTACTGATTATCATAGTTACTACTGATCATCACATTTACTACTGATGATGCATATTTACTACTGGTGATTGCAGTTACTACTGATACGCGTATTTGAAGCAAATCAAGTCCGAGATCTTCGCAGAGTTAGTTATAGAATGTTATTCAATGTATATCTTTTATAATTCGATGTAAATCAAGTCCTAGAATAACTAGGGTAAATAGTTAGGCTTCAAGGACTGCTATAAGTAGTTCCTTACGAATTGTAAACGTACGTGTGTATTGTTAATCAATAATATACATTGAAGCTTTTTGTGAATCACTGTGTTCTTAATATTATTGTTCATTGTTCATTCAATATACAGTATTCTATTGTTCTTAATATATTAATACAAGTGTTGATCCGCTGCAACTTCTTGTTATTAGTAGATCTGGGTTGGCAATAACTTGTTTTGGTTATTCGATCCTGACAAGACAGAACCATGGTTCGGCATCTTCATTGTCCTAAAATCGGCTAAGCTAGCCGTCGAAGAAGCTCGTGGAGCCATGGCTCGAGCCGGATCATATAACTCGCCGAATAATGTGCCTTCGGTTAAGAACTCATGAGCCAGTAACCCGGCTAGAAGCATGTTATCCTGAGCCGGTGGGGGAGGAGCCGTTTTCGATGGCTCGATTGGAGCCATGGCTCGATGAGGAACCGGCTTTTGCATTGGCTTGGCTAGCTTTGGTGGTGGTGGTCGTCTTATTGTCGTTGACGGCTTCAAAAAGTCAAACCTTTCTTCTCTTTCTTTTCGCTTATGTGGCGCCATTGGTGGCAATTGTCTACGTGAGTGGTTCATGGTATATTGCATGAGGATCGACCACGTTAGCACATAAATATTCCTAGTCTTCCGAAGACGCCCTCAATAAAATCCAAATTGGCAGATGGACATTCAATAATGAAGTGGGAGAGAGGGCTAAAATGGTGACTAAAATCATAAACTTTCCAATATTATACAAAAATATCAAAAAAAAAAAACAACTTTTTTTTTTTACGTTTGAGAGAGAGGGGGAACGGAAGAGAGAGATGGAGGTAGAGATGCACAAAAACCGGTTAGGCCAAAAACCGGTTTCGGTTTTGACCGTAACCGGTTTTGGTCAACGCTCGTAATAACCGGTTTTCGGTTAACCGGTTTCTTTGGGGACTCGAAAACTCTAACCGGTGTAAGGGGTATTGTAACCGGTTCGGTTTCGGTTACAAACCGGTTAACCGGTCAAAACCGGTGTGTTGACCAAATTAGCGGTCGGTTTCGAGTCAAAACCGGCTCGGTTAACCGGTTACTAACCGGTTCGAACCATAAAACCCCCAACCGGTTACTAACCGATCGGTTACTCAATAACTGAACCGGTTATGGTCAAAACCGGTTTTGACCGGTTTCGGTTGCGGTTCGGGTACCGGTTTCGGTTTCGGTTTCGGTTGCGGTTCGGGTACCGGTTTCGGTACCGGTTTCGGTTTCGGTTTCGGTTATTTTGTGCACGGTTTCGGTTTCGGTTATGAGAATATATGAATGGGTGGTGAGGGGATTTATATAGGGAGGGGATTAACAAACCACCCTTAAAACTGCTAAAAATTACAGTCAAAAGCGGAGTATATATAAAAAGACTAAAAAGCCCAACTTTAATAAACGTCCATGTTGGATTACAATATAATACTTCCTCCGTATCAAAATAAGTGACACAAATTGGCTTACATATTTTTTGAGGTAAAAGATTAAAGTAGAGAATAAAATAGATTAAAGTACATAGTTAGTAGAGAATGGGTCCCACTTTTCTTGAATAAAGTGATATTAATGAGTTTTAAAAGTAAAAGTAAGGGTATAAGGGTAATTTTAATTTATTAAAGTGGATAGTTAGTGGGTATGGGTCCCACTATTTTTACCAAATAAGGAAAGTTTTCAAAGTGTGTCACTTATTTTGATACACCCCAAAATGGAAAGTGTGTCACTTATTTTGATACGGAGGAAGTATTAGAAATCCTAGTATTTATGTAAAAACATACCTTATGACCTTATCTAAATACTTTGTAATTCATTGGTTATAAGAAGATAATCTATCTTTTTTATAAAGTGCTGAGTGATAAATTTTAGCTCTTGGATTAAATGATTAAGATCAACTTTCAAATCACCACCACAATCATCACCACAATCATCACCATAGCATGTGATTTAATACATCAACACCACCATCACCACCACCACCACCACCCCCACTACCACCGCCCACTGCCACTGTTGGCCACCACCGCCTCCGGCCACCGTCACTACCACCGACAACCTCCCGCCACTTCCGGCCGCTTTCAGTCACATGTGATTGTGTATTAAATCACATGTTATTGCATACTGTCGACCACCACCAACGCCAACCTTTGTCGGACATCGTCTCCACCATCAGCGACAACCCAGCGCCACCGTCGACCGCTTTCAATCACATGTGATTGTGTATCCAATCGCATGTGATTGCGGCGACGGCAGTGGTCGATGGTGGTGGTGGCCGATAATGATTGTTTATTCAGTCACATGTGATTTGATGATCATGGTGATTATGAGATTGATCTTGACCGTTTGTCTGTTTCTTATTTAATGACCAAAATTTATTCATTAAGATTACATAAAAATCAAATATTAATTTAAATCTCTATAAGAAGATTATGTATAATTGTATATGACCTTATTTGAAAGGGAGGTGATCTTGTCATAGAAACTTATTAGAAACTTAATACCATACTATTTGTATATTTGTATAGTATATTTTAAATGTTATACAGTGTGAAGTAATTTTCATAATATAAAATTTATCTTCATATTTAAACTAACAATAATAATAACAATATTTAATGTAATAATCTATTAAAAAAATTAAGATTGTATCATATTTGTTTAAAAGAAAAACAAGAATATGATGATTGAGATTGATTGAAGTGTCTTTGCACATGCCAATCATATTTACTCATGATAATTCATCCTATCCAAATTAAGCTACAAAACAAAAATATCAAAACAAACCGTTACAACTTTTTCTTTTTTTAAAGGATAGACATCCAGGTTTATAATAAGGGGACTACTGTTCTTACCGTTTAATTTTTTTATAATATGGGAAATAAACCCCACAATTTATCAACGACGGGACTTGAATCCATGAGTTATAGGTCATGAGTAACACCTTATCTTTTTTTATCAATACACTAGCCTAGGAGCCTTAGGCAGACGGTAATACTTATTGTATTTTGATAATTATAAATCTAAGAGTTGGTCCAATTAATTTTTGGGCTCTAGACAAAATAATATAAATGGGACCCTTGAATTAATTTTTTTCCCTAGATAACTAAAAAAGTTATCAATCAAAGTAAAAATGTCACCCAAATCTCAAAGTTAGATGTCGGGATTAGACCCTGTAGTTCACTTATTTCTAATATTCAATTGCACTTATATTGATTTAAAAAGTTTACACATAAGTATATATAGACTAATATTTTTTAAAGTACACCCCTAAATTTTATGGTCTTTGGACAACTACCTTTATCGTCCATGCCAAAGAACGACCCAGCGGTAGTAGACTTTGTAACTAAAAATTCATTTTATTGTATACGATTCTTGTCTTGACGTGTTTCATGTTTGCATGTGAGTAAAAATAAACTTGTTTTAACATAAAAACTAAATAAAATAATATACATTTAAAGTTGATAAAAAATTACTAACACATATTATAAATAAAAAACATTAAAAAATTGTATATATTGTTGTCGCATCACTTTTGCTTCTGAGCACATCTACTTTTTGTTTAAGCGCAAATTCCGATAAAACTTCTAGTGATTATAGGTGGGCTTAGGAAATTTATTGGTATATTTAGACTTACCCTATAATAAGTTCTCCGGTGTGATCAAATTCATAATTATACTTAATTTTTTTTTTTTTTTTTTGAACGGCCAGTTAGTAAATTAGTGGTTTGAACCTAGACAGTGACATTCACAAGGGGCAGTATGTCTTCCCTCGAACCTTCCACCTATGGGGAATAAACCCACATCCACGCGGGAGTTGAACCCATAATTATACTTAATCTAACCATTGTCATTTCCGTAATATAATCTTCATTTAGTCATTTGGTACATTTTTATTTAAGTCGGATCTAGTCATCCGGTACATTTTTATTTAGGGCTGATCAAATCTGTGATTTTTAGAAAATCACTTCATTTGTCTTAAACTATCACCCTATGGTTCAAAACAAACCCCCTATAACCAAAGAGCAATATCACTATTAGAGGCCCTGCAGCATTGTTACTTGTATGGTTCAACCTCTAAAAGTAAGGGCAATTTTTTCGCAACATCTCACCATCCTTTATAAACGTTTTGGATCATTATGGCATTTATCCTACAGAAATAAATAATAGTGCTTGACTTATTACTTAATCAATGCTTGTTCTTTAATTATAATTCAAAGCTTAAAATACTAATTGGTTTGTAAGTAATTTTCACACTTTTTACAAGACCATGCCAAGTCTCAAATCACATGCACACCATAGGTGCAAAAAACTGATCAATCTCAACCTTAGGATATGTTTCAACATTTACTAAACACACCAATGTCGTCACCAACTAGTTATCAACGTCATCAGATTGTTCAGTGAATACTAATTATTGTTGCAGGTTGTCGTGGTTGTTGAAGAAATGTTGATTAATGTATGTACTGATTTTACGTTTTTAGTTTCTTAGCGGCCTTCTCGAAGTTCATATTCTACATTAAAGACAACATAAACCCAAATTGAGATAAAACTTTAAAAATTGACCTAAAGTCAACAAAATGTTTTCAGAGTGAAATGATGTTTCAGCCCGAATGAAATGGTAAATCCCATAAAATTGGAATTCCATTAACAGTTAAAGACTGATACTTTTGATCTAAGTCCATTAGCATTCAAAACAATTCATTGGCTAAAAGCCTCAACTGCTTTGCCAAGATGGACTAATAAAACATAACATACACTAAAATTATGAAGCGATTAATAAATCTTTCTAGCCGTGCAAGCTGAAAGGCCGAAAGTCATCGGCGCCACCATGGCGGCTGCCGCCGTAACCAGTAGCGATATTTTTTAGGGTTAAAAGACGATGTGTGATTGAAGGGTTTTGGACTGGGTATTTATAAGGTGTGAGGTGAGGGTTTAGGTGAGTGTGTGTGTGTGTGTCAAATTGGGCTAAATAATGACATCTTTATTGATCGACCCAATATCTCAATTCAGCTCAAGCCTGGTCTAGTTAATTAGTAACACTTTAAAAAAAAAAAAAAACTTTTAAGGATGGTAGTTGGTAATTTAAAGTTGTAAACGGTTTGGTGAGTTGAGCTTAAAATATAAATTTTAATAGTTACTAGTTTAATTAGAAGGGTTTCGTGTAATAAGGTGACGGGGGTTATGTACTTTTATTTTACAACAACCAATTGGTGGATATTTACTGCATCAGATGACAATTGTTTTCTGTAGTCATATACATATAATTTTTAAATGGAATTTGAATGATTCTTGAATCAAATTCAAGTTTAAGAAAAACATCAATATATTTAATCGACTTTGGGTTTAGGCTAAAGAACCCAATAAGAAGTCGATAACTAATTAAGTTAGACCGCCACTTGTAACAAAAGCAATGTATATTTACAATCACGACATTGTTTATCTTAAGATTGATTCATTAATAAGGGTCATTTTAAAAAGTTTCAAAGGACAAATAGTAACATTAAGAGGTTGTTTGGTAAATTTTCATAATGATCTCTTTTGTAACCTTCTTACTGCATCTGAACTCAAGTTGAAATATTTTTCCTTTTAATCAGACAGATATAGGAGAAAGTCTGTATTATTTTAAAAATCTGTATTATTCAAATATTAGTTATTCAGATACTACTAAACAACTAATAAAGTTAACATAGTTTTGGCAAATGTTGAATAACAACACAAGGTTTTTTTTTTTTTTTTTTTTTGGCAGTCAATGACTTACAATACAATTCACAATATAATCACTCATAAACATTTGCGCACTTTATATGTTTCATTGTGCTTTAACAAATAACTTTACAATAGAATGTGTGTTAATTTGTTGGGATTTAAACTCAAGATCTTCAAATAGAAAGAAAAAAACATTAAAATTTACGATCTTGGCGATGTAGCTTGTTCTATAAACGTTCTCGTATCATTTTTCATCTCACTTCCTGTTTCATCCACTTCAGCTTTGTAATTAAAGTTTTTTGCGACTACAAGGAAGAAAAGAAAGTTCAAGAAGCACAAAACCGTGAAAAATGCATAATAATAGTCTAGGCGCGACACATTGAGGTTGTCCAAGATCCAACCTTTGTGCTCATTCTTGTTTGTAACATGAGCCACGATCGATAAAATGAAACTACTAAGAAAATATCCAACGCCAAGACTAGTTGTAAAATAAGCGGTCCCAAGACTTTTCATTCCTTCGGGTGCTTGATCATAGAAAAATTCAAGTTTTCCAACTTCTAAGAAATTATCTGCTATGCCCAATAATACGAATTGAGGAAGAAGAATAAATATACTTAGAGGAACAATTTGCCCTTTGTTCATTATATCATGATCTTTAGCGACACTTAGTCGTGTGCTTTCTATCACACTAGCAATGATCATGATAACAACATGGAGTGCTACACCAACCCCTATTCGTTGCAACAACGTGATGCCTCGTGGATTTTTTGTGTGTTTTTTAGCCAAAGGAACGAAATAACGATCATAGAAAACAATGCTAATAAGCATGGAAATTGTGACGAATACGGCTAGACAACCTGGTGGTAACTCAAAATGTGGTCCCATGGATCTAACCAATGTTGTTCCTTGTTTGATGAAAAGTGTGTGACTTTGAGCCACTAATGTGCTAGGAATGAATGTTGCAAATAAAATGGGGATCATTTTGACCATTTGCTTTGTTTGTTCGACTTGAGTCACCGCACATAACTTCCATTCGGAAAATGGTTCATCGTTTTGTACCGCAGCTTTGTCAAGGAACCTATATGGGAGGAAAACAATAGGTTGACCGTTGACCATGTATTCATAACTAATATTTAAAAATTCAAAATTAGAATCCTAAAAAACTTTACCTTAAGGAAGAGGAATGATCAATTTTGTGCTTTCCAAAACAAAAGTACTCATCTAAACTCAATTCATAAAGCTCGTTAGGGTCAACGGGTATAACTACATTTCTCTTTCGAACAGCGGCAACTAGTACTTTGGCGATACTAGTAAATGGGCTTTCTACAGTTGGTTTGTGCCTATAAGTAGGTGTACCGAATATAAACATTATTATGGCGACAAATAGAGCCAACGTAGGGATCACATACCCTAAGCCCCAACCCACATTATCTTGAATGTACACTAGAAATGTATTTGAGAAAAGGGTGCCAAAAAAGACGCTAAACATCCACCAATTGAAGAAAGTGAGCTTATGGGCTTTCTCTTTGGGCTCGAAGTCATCAAATTGGTCAGCACCCATTGTCGAGATGTTGGGCTTGGTTCCGCCTGTCCCGATTGCAATAATGTAGAGTGCACAATAGAAGATACCAACTTGAAATGACGAGGCCCGTTTGTCACAGTCTAGGAAAGTTACATGTTTCCCACATGATGGTGGCCTTAAGGATGGTAGCCAAACCACAAGAGTCAATAAACACATACCCTATTAAGATAAATAGGAAAAAGGTTTTAATCAAGAACGCCATTACCAAACCGATATTCCAAATGGGCGTAGGCCCATAACAATCAAATGTTTGAGTTTAAAGCAATATTCAATGAACGCAAAATTATATATTTTACCAGTAGATAAATAATAGAAGCGATCATAAAGTCCAGTATCGTCCCAAGTATGTGTCTGCGATATATGCACCTAAAATGGGAGTCATCCACACGGTACCGACCCAATTTGTGACATTGTTAGACGACTTCACCGTGCCTTGATGCAATTCCCTTGTTAAGTACAAGACCAAATTTGTTGCTATTCCATAGTGCGCCATTCTTTCGCACACTTCGTAGCCTACAAAGTACGTTCAAAAAAGCTAAATCAATAACATCGTTTTCACGACTTTTGATTTGACAACAACACGGTATCCAATCCTTTCAAAAAAAGGGATATGAAGGATGTAAGATGTAGACAGTCATACCTCTACCTTAAGGTAGAGATACTGCTTCCGAGAAGACCTCTGGCGAAAAGTGCTAGGGAGAGATATATGAGTGTATAAAGTTATAATGTCACTCACCCAACATGAAGTAACAAGCTCTCCATTTTCCCGTGGTTGATCTTAGGACGGGTTTACCCTTGAGATTTATCGTTCCGTCTTGTGTAAAACCTTCTACAACTCCATTCTCTTCTCTCGTTAACCCCATTGCACTAAAACACGAGCATGGAAGAGAGAATGTCCGTGTTAACATATGTTAAACTTCTTATATACGCTTAGTGTAATGGAACTTTACCTAATTATACCGAAACAATTTGGTATCTGAAATCCTAGGTTGAACCTACATGTTACATCGCTTTCGATCGGTCCCTTTCTTTTGTCTACCCTAACATTTGTGCATCACAGACCAAATTTTTTGTTATTTTCATTTGTTGTTATTAGTTTGAATATACTAAATTGTCCTTCAAGCACCTCATAGTTTTTTTTTTTCTCGCATGCACTTGCATAACATTCTTTACTGAAAAAAGACAATGAATAAACGTTTATCTAATGTAAATTCTTTTGGTATGTTAGTGACAATATTATGCAAATAAGAATTTTCAGTCCATGTTATGGGTTGATCACAAAAAAGAAGTCAACGCGAATTGAGGGAAGGCGAATGAATATGCTTAGATGCACAATTTCCCCTTTCCGAATAAGGGGGTGATTTTCCTACCACAACTTTTAATTCATTTACTACAACTGTTGCTTAACATGCTTGTACAGTTAGCTGTAAAACTTGTACGTTGTGGTATAAGAAGTAAAAGTTGTTGTACATAAATGAATTCTCTTCCGAATATAGTACTTCCTCCGTATCAAAATAAGTGACACACTTTTCATTTTGAGTGTTTCAAAATAAGTGACACACTTTGAAAATTTACTTATTTGGTAAAAATAGTGGGACTCATACCCACTAACTACCCACTTTAATAAAGTGAAATTACCCTTATACCCTTACTTTTACTTTTAAAACTCATTAATATCACTTTATTAAAGAAAGGTAGGACTTATCCTCCACTAACTATGTATTTTAATCTATTTTAACTTTTACTTTGATCTTTTACCTCAAAAAATGTGTAAGCTTTATGTCACTTATTTTGATACGGAGGAAGTATCATCTTTAGCAACAATTAATCGCTACCTTTCAACGATTATCACGATAATAACATGGAGCATGATCTTTAATAACATGATATTTGCAATTTGGGGTCCGATTCAGCGCAGAACCGTTTAAAGGTGCAGAACCGCAGAACCATCCTAACATCCAATGTTTTCTATGTTATATATAAGTTGTAAATTTGCATACACGCTGTAACCATCCTAACATCCAATGTTTCCAATTTTTCATACAAATAATATATAAATATATTTATATATTATTTGTATGAAAAATTGGAAACATTGAATGTATAAATGTGTTACAACGTGTATGGAAATGTACACCTTATGTATAACATAGAAAACATTTGATGTTAGGATGATTCTGCGGTTCTGCAGCTTTAAACGGTTCTGCGCTGAATCGGGCACTGCAATTTGCATGGTTATAGATTACGGATAGTAGTAAAATAAAAATTAAAAATCTCTTAAGGAAGGATATTAAAATGGAGGAATTGGATACGAGTGATTTTCAAATTGTCTGTTTTGGGTTTTGCTAGCTAGGTTCGGGTGACATGTTATTAAGTTTTTCCCCATATTCTTTGTATATTATAAATAACTTAGGGTGTTTGGTATTACGATTTGGAACCAATTGTTTGCTTATTGAGTTTTGAAAACACAATTAATCTAAAATGCGTGTTTTCTAAAAAAAAAAAGTTCTATTAATTGCGTTTTGGATACCAAAAACGCAATTTTGGAAAAGCAGGTGCAGGGATGCGATCATAGGATTTGTTGCGATTTAAACATAATAATTAAATTCAAACAATATTTTTCATAATTACGTTTTATAACCACATTATTATCCACTCTCAAAACGTATAATTTATTTTCACGAATCAATCCCAAACATCCCTAATAAGTTGAAAATATTAAAATTTACAGAAATGGTACATGTTTTCTTATACAACAAGAGACCCATACAGTATATAATAGCATGAAAAAAACACCTTGTCCCTATATTAATATGACAGTTTATGATCCAGCAACATACCCTTGTTCGGTGAACTTTCCAACATCGGCGTTCAACTTTTCATCACTTGCATTGACTTCAGCATTATAGTTAAAGTTTTTCGCCACAACGAGGAAGAACAAGAAGTTCACAAAGCTTAAAACCGCATAAAACGCATAATAATAATCTAGGTGAGATGCGTTAAGGTTGTTTAGAATCCAACCTTTGTGCCCGTTCTTTTTTGTAACATCAGCCACAGTCGATAAGATGAAACTACTAAGAAAATACCCGACACCAAGACTAGTTGTAAAATAAGCAGTCCCGAGGCTTTTCATTCCTTCCGGTGCCTGATCATAGAAAAACTCGAGTTTTGCTACTTCCAAGAAACAATCGGCAATGCCCATCAACGCGAATTGAGGGAGGAGAATGAATATACTTAGAGGCACAATTTGCCCCTTTTCGACTATACCATGATCTTTAGCGACACTTAATCGTCGCCTTTCCACGAGGCTAGCGATAATCATGGTAATAATGTGGAGGATAATTCCTATTGTCATTCTTTGCAACATTGTGATACCTCTTGGGTTCTTTGTGTACTTTCGAACCAAGGGAACAAAAAACCGATCATAAACGGGAATGCTAATAAGCATGGAGATCGTGAGAAATACAGCAAGACAAGCTGGCGGGATTTCGAAATGTGGTCCCATGGACCGAGCCAACGTAGTGCCTTGAAAAGTGTCTGAGTTTGGGCAAACAACGTGCTAGGAATAAAAGTTGCACATAAGATCGGGACCATTTTAACCATTTGTTTTGTTTGCTCAACTTGTGTAACCGGACATAACTTCCATTCGGAAGTTGGTTCTTCGGTTTTCACGGCAGCTTTATCGAGGAACCTATACGTAACGATGCTTCAATAGGTCAGGCATTAATAGTCAATTAAAAAATGTAAGAGAATTCAAGAAATATATTAAGGAGGTGATTTATGTACCACAACTTTAACTTCAGTCAACACACCTATTTCTTAATGTAGTCGTACATATTGCAGAAAATTTACACAATATGGTGTATGAAGTAAAATTTATGATACATAAATCACCTACCAATATAAAGACCTTAATGAAGTTGAATGGTCAATCCTATACTTTCCAGGACTAGCATACTCATCCAAAGTCAACTCATGAAGCTCTTTAGGGTCAACATGGACTACTACATTCCATTTTCTTATGGCGGCAACAATTACTTTGGCCATGCTAGTAAATGGGCTTTCGGCTTTTGGCTTGTGCCTGTAAATTGGTGTTCCGAAGCTGAACGCTATTATGGCTACAAGTAGCGCGAGTGTTGGGATACCATACCCTAATCCCCAACCGACCTCATCTTGAATGTAGACTAAGAAAGTATTTGAGAAAAGAGTGCCAAAAAAGATGCTAAACATCCACCAATTGAAGAAAGTGAGCTTATGGGCTTTTTCCTTGGGCTCGAAATCGTCAAATTGATCAGCACCCATTGTCGAGATGTTGGGCTTGGTTCCGCCGGTCCCAATCGCAATGATGTAGAGTGCACAATAAAAGATACCGACTTGGAATGTAGAGGCCCTTTTATCACAATCTAGGTAACTTGCATCCTTGCCACATGATGGTGGTTTTAGGGATGGTAGTGAAACCACAAGTGTTAATAAGCACATACCCTGTTAAATGAGGAGAAAAGGTTTTAAGAATGCCCGTTTTAAATGTGCCTAAAGCCTAAAATAATATAAAGAGTTGGGTTTTAAAAGGCATAAAGCCATTGAAATCGGATCCAAACAAATTCTCTATTCAACATGGTATTTATAAGTGATTTAGGTGACAAATGTGCAAAAAAAAAAATCTAAACCGGTTTCTAACGGTTTCTAAGTTTTCATCCGAATTCGGCTCCAATCCGATCCAGTTTTAACCATCTTTGACCGAATACAATCTGTTTTGAATATGGTTCATTTTTTAGTCCAGTTTGAACACCTAGCTCTACTCAAAAATATGGATTAGGTTAGAACATATGTGACACACGAACCACACAAGGATATGGTTTAAAATGGCATACTTAGCAACTTAATATAATAAAATTACACAAATGACAAAAGCAATTATGAAATTTTGAAAGAGGTCAATTGTTCTGATTAGCGATACGCCGGAAAATAGTACTAAATCTAAGGCTTGGGCCAAAAACACGATCGATATTCAAATACTAATAAAGTCATATATGCACCAAAAGATAAATGACCGAAGCGATCATGAAAGTCCAATATCGTCCTAGGTATGTGTCGGCAATATATGCACCCAAGAGAGGAGTCAACCACGCGGTTCCCGCCCAATTTGTGACATTGTTTGACGATTTCACAGTTCCTTCGTGCAATTCCCTTGTTAAGTACAAGACCAAATTCGTTATGATTCCATAATATGCCATTCTTTCACACACTTCATAGCCTACAAATTAGGTTCCAAAAACCGGAATACATGCCCCAATTGTTATACCACATCGTAAATAATTTAAGCAACTAACAAAAAATTGTCAACTTTTATATCTTAAATATAAAAATACCGTAATTCATTAAATTATACCATATGTATAAAAATACCGTATGATACTAACCTAGCATGAAATAACACGCTCTCCATCTCCCGGTAGTTGATCTTAGGGCAGGTCTACCCTTAAGATCAGTAGTCCCATCTTGTGTAAAATCTTGTCCAACTCCCTTCTCGTATGCCATCAATCTTGTCGCACGAGAATACAAGTAACATAAAGAAAATATTTATACTGATGTGTGTTGAGTTTTTATAAACGTATATTCTTTGAAGTTTGCTACATTTATCAATACTTTAGATCCTTTTCCGTTATCTACCCTTCCTCTTATACAAGAGTAATTATTATCATATCAATTTCATTTGTTTCTTTTTTTATGGAATTTACTAACTTGTCCTTGATCATGAGGGAGACATGTTGCATACTTCCATGGACTAAAACTTGTATGTTTACGGCAAATTCGGCAAAGTTTGATTCCCTTTTTTACTAAAAAAACATTGGAAAAAGATTTTGAGAACGACAGTGTAGATGTGTTAAGTTTGACTATTTACTATATTATATTTATTAAGTGATAAACAGTATCGATATCACCATGCCTCCTCTGCTTCAGTTAATCACCCGTTATTTGTCGTCTGCCTCTACCTATGAAGCTCACATTTGCCACTTGAGTCTACCTACAAAGCCAACTTCCTTTAGGGTTCGCAAATGTTCTTAATTGAGCTTCTTCTTCAGGTTATTTTATGATCTTTTCCTTTTTGAAGTTTCCTTTTATTATGGTGATTTGGTTTTACAAATGGGTAAGCGGTACAAAACTTGCTAAAATGGAATTGATCGGGATAGAAGCGTATTTAAATGCTTACACTCCTAATTGTTTGATAGAAAGGAAAATAGATCATTATTTTAGAAATGTAACTCATAGTCATATTTAATACATTAAATATTTGTAAAATAAAAAGATGTCAAAAAGTGTTAGTAGGTTAATTAACCCAACTTTACCGACCCGTTAAGAATGTATATCAAGCCGACCAGACACAATTTAACCTCAAACTAATGCGACCCATCTCAATTAAACATCCCATCTTACAACAATATAAAAAATTTAAGTGACGTATTTGTAAGCTTAGAAAAGCTTATATTTATCTTTTTTGCTTACAGATCGATGTATCAACTTTGTTTATAGTAATAACTCGCTTTCAATTTTATTATACTTTAATTGCAAGTAGTGATAGTAAAATAAAAATATTACAATTATATTGACGAGGTCTAGAATCTAAATGGATCATTTCCCATGATTCTTCATTTCATTGGACGTAGGATATAGAGTTTTCACGCAAATACATATTGTTTACACTTATAGGTGGAATTAGAAATTTCCGCCAGCAGTAGCACTTTACAGGGATCAAAAAGGTAAATATCAAGGGAGATGCGTCCCTTTGCGGGGATCCTACTGCCTGCTAACCGGGCGATGTCGGTGGGGGACGCCCATGCAGAGCTCGGGGTAGCATATCGAACAAAAATAAATTCAACATAAGTGACTCTACTATAGAATCACCATATTTAATTGTATATACAAACAAGTCCCCATTGACCAATTTCATCATACAAAATAACTACAAAGTTCATAACACATAAAAACTAAAAACCCTACAAGACACATACTTCATTTTTTTTTTATATAAGTTTGGAATATTGCTAAAGCCTGAGTTGTTTTTTACTCATATTATTGTGACCTATTTAGTGTGTTTTTAATCCAGTAGTACAACCATAATACTAAAATACCATAATACCAAAAAAAAAACTACAAAAACTTTACGTTACGGAAAAAAAATTTGAGTAGGGGCACGTGCCACCGTGTGCCCCATACCCCCTCAGCCCCTGTTTACACTAGATGTAGGGTAAAAGGTTTTCATACATGTACAAATGTTTACACTAGTTTAACACACTTGGTGTCCAAGATTCCTCCTAGATTTCGAAAATCTAAATGATTAGGAAAGAATCCTTTTGACCAATTAAACTTAACTAGTTTAACATACTTGGTCCTAGGGTTTTCCTTGATCACGAAAAACTTGTAGAGCAAAAATCCTTTTGATCAATTAAACTAGACTATTTTAATGTTCTTGATCCTAGGGTTCTTTTTCTACATATTTCTAGGGTTATAATCCTTTTTGACCAATTAAACTAAACTAGTTTAATATTCTTGATCCTAGAGTTCTTTTTCAAAAATTATAGGGAAGAAAAAAAAACTTAGAACAAAAAAAAACTTTTAAAATTAAACAAACAAACTTTGTTATTCTTGTTTAGATTTCTAAACTAACGCTCTGATACCACTGAAGGGTTTCATTGTAACTGATTGACCACTTGAGTCAACCTCCAAGTATGCTTGGTTGTTCGAACCATACTGTCAAGAATATGAACTTGTTCTTGCCGGTTAAACCAACCAGCTAGTTTAATCCCTAAAAGCGGAACTGATATTAAACTTAATCCTTAAACCCTAAAGGATTATGAGATGTTGGAAATCTAAACTAGATTAACAAGAAAGAAACCTTGTACGAAAAACTCGAAGACACACACACCTTGTGTGTGTTCGTCGAACACCAACCAAGAACCCTAGGGTTCGGGTTCTTGGTTGTTCGAATTCGAACATGAGAAGAAGGGTAAAAGGGTTTTCCAAATCATACCTTAATCTTGCTTAAGTAAGTCCACTGATGATGAACACGACGAGAGATCCTCTAGTTGATCACTTTCAATGATCCTTGTTCTTCAAGATTTGAAGAACACGAAGAACGAACGAAGAACACGAAGAACAATTGAAGAACACAAGGCTTGTGTTCTTCCTTGGTGTGTTTCGGCCGAATGGGAATTGTTAGGACCATTTATGTAATAAGTTTTGACCTTTAATATCGTTAGTTAACAATTCCCTTGTTAAGTGGTAGATGGTATAAATACTTGTATGTTTGTCTTTCAATGTAAGCTTTCCCACACTTATTGAATTACAGATTTTGAAAGCATCCTTCCCTCCTTCATTCTCTCTCAACTACACACACTAAAACACCAAGAACACACACACTTAATTCTTCAATTCTTCTCAAATCATCATGAATTAGCTTCATTTCAATCACATTAGATCTCTCAATTGGTATCAGAGCAAAAACTCTCTAAGAGTAGATCCAAACAAGTGCTAATTCGATCTAGATCTGAGATTTTTTGAAGAAAAGTTGTGTTCGTCACTTGAAATTTAATGTTGTAAATTTTTGTTTCAAATTGAACATTTGATTGAAGATTCATGTTTCTCCATCGATTCTAATAACAATAGAATTAAATTTCAGTCCAATCCATCAACAAATCACCTCAATTTGAAGATTTTTGAAAAAGTTAAAAAAAAAAAAGGAGCAAATTTAATTGTCAAATTTTTTGTTAGAAATCGATGTTTTGATTGGATATTCGTATTTATCCAGTGATTCTAATAACAATAGAATCAAATTTCGTTGCAATCCATCAAGTATTCATCTCAATTTGGAGATTTTTGTGAAAAACTTAAAAACTCAAAATTTTACCGAAAAATCCAAAATTGAAGTCTGATTTGTTATGTTTTGAGCTGTTTGATTGCATCAAACTGTTAGAAATTGAATTTCTAACGTTTTGTGATTTGAATCATTGATTTTGGTTAAGAATTGAGCAAACTAGGATCAAATTTGTGAGTTTTTGACACTTACGAAAATGACGAACAATGACGAACAATGTGATCTCTGCTCGGGTGTTCGGCTCGGCTCGGGTGTTCGGCTCGATAGACTTCGGCTCGTCATAGTGTTCGGCTCCACCTCAGAGTTCGGCTCCAATCAGCCAATCAGAGTTCGGCTCCAATCATTGTTCGGCTTCAATCTCGATTTCATTTGCTTCTGCGTGACTTCTACTGCTCGGAACAATGATGTGTTCGGCCCAATTCAATATAAAGCCCAAGATACTCTATCAAAGCTTATCTTGTCTCAGCCGAATTTTATACATCTCGGCTATTTTGATTTGTGGCCCAAAACAAATGTTCGGCCTTTACAAGATCTCAGCCCAAAGCCCATATCATATTTGTTTTTTTTTTTTTTTTTCAGCCTAATCTCAACATATAGACTCAACATTAAACAAATTAACTGCTCAAACAACTTTTCAAATTAACTTTTCACATTAATTCATACACTTCTCAACTATCAAATACCAGCCCAAATTTAATGATCACAACCAAATTTAATTCAAATACACCATCTGGACCAAATTCATTTTAAATCCAACATATAAATTTTTTTTATACAATTTTTTTAAAAATCACAAAATTTTTTTAAAGATTTGTTCGACCCCTAAAACCCAATTTTTTTTAACTCAATATCACAATTTTTTTTTAAAATACGTGATATCAATCCAACATATCACAATTTTTTTTAACTCAATATCACAATTTGTTCTCATAAATAATTTTTCATAAACATCAAAGAGAACTTTTACACTTTTAAAATACGAGAACTTTTTCCCTAACCTAAAACGTTTTTACACTTCTCGACTCAAACTTTTATACTTTTAAACACGAGATCTTATACTTTCAAACTCAAACAAAACTCGAACTTTTTTTTTTTACTCAAATTGTTACATTTTTTTTCTTCACAAGATCTTATACTTTTAAACACGGGAATCTGATTAACGCAAGATCTGTTACTTATCAACCGTTGACGAGTAATAATGGAAAAACATGCACAAGATTTTGATGATATGGATAAAGATCTTGAAGATGCTCTATATAAGGCATATTATTCATCCAACTTCAAATCTGCTCCATCTGCTACAATCTCAACTGAAAAGCCAATCATCACACCTTTGAAAGCTACAAAGAAACCAACCGTTCGTGATTCAGGGTATTATGAACGATTGATGTTGAAGGCTAAACAAATAGAGACTGAAAAAGTGTTATTAGTTGAAGATCTACAATGGATGGAAGATTCAAATTCAAAGGATGAAGCGAGTGTTGAGGTTTCTGATAAATTCAATAAAGAAGCCAACAACGACATTGAGGTAATCAGTTCTCTCCTATCAAATAATGATAATTTGATTGGTCCTGATACTTGTGTTGTTAAAACCCAGATATCTGAAATTGATTCTTTGAAACAAAACCTTTTAGATGAAAAAGATATAAATAATCAATTTAAAAACGTTTAAATGATTTGCAAAATGAAAATGAACAACTTGTTCAACATATTAAACAAATTAAAAATTTCAAACTCGAGAATCTGGATTTACAAATTCAAGTATCAGAATTGAAAGCTAAATATGAAACTGATATTCAGAATTTTTCACACACAATTTCAGAAAAAGAACTTGAAATACAGAATCTTAAAAATGCAAATGATTCTATATCAAATGAACGCAATAATAAGTATTACAAGCTATACGTTGAAGCGTTTCATGATTATCAAATCACTAAAAACTGGTTAGAACGTAAACAAAAAAAATTTGATGATAATGAATCACAGTTTAAATCATTAAACGCTCAAATTAAAGAACTATCTGAAACCTTACATGAAAATGACATTAACACATCACGAGAATTAAACAACAAACAAAATGTCATAAATCAACTTCAACATGATAAAACTCAATTGTCTTCTCACATCAAACACCTTGAAGAAATAATCACCAAACGAGGACAAACTGCTCAAACCATTCACTTGAACAAGCCTAAAGATTTCAAATATGTCAATTCAAGAGAAGGACTGGGAGCCAACAATCCAGAATATCTTAAGAAGGCTTGCAATGCGCGTCCAACATTGTATGATTCGAAATACATTCATGTAGATGCCTGGCAGAGTTACCTTCGGATGACAGATGAGGAAGAAGAAATTGAGGTTTTCAACAGAGCGAAAAAAAAGAATGTGCAAATTAGTTTAAATTACACTAAATTGAATGAAACATATGAAACTAAAAAGGCACAATTCGAAAATGATGAATACTTTCCAATCGTGACTCCAGAAGAATTTGAAATTAAAGGAAATGCTGTTATTCAACAAAAGGTTACACCAAAGATTTATGTACCATCTATAATTCTTGAAAAGAAAATTTGTCAATTGGAAACTGAAATTGATGAAACACAAAATGCATTTGATAACAAAAAATCAGTTTTACAATCCAAAATTTATGAATTAGAAAGTAAAAATGAAGAAACACATAAATCTTTTGATGAAGAGAAATTGAAGTTAACAATACAAATTCAAAATTTAGAAGCTTCTTTACTCTCTCTACAAAAACCTGTTCCCAGCATTGAGTCACCTATTTCTAGTACTTCCACTAGTGGTTGTTCACTTTGCACCAAAGTTCCAAAATCACACAACCCTGTTGAAGATAGAAGAAGTCATCAGTTTAAGGAATTTAAATCATCTCATCTTCATAAGCTTAAGAAGCCTAGTGCGTCTATGAACTTAGATTCTCCTTTTGCTGCAAAGACCAACTGTTATGAGTCAAGAATGTTTTCTCCTGTCATGGCATATCGTGATTTAATTACAATCAAGCAATCTGAGGTTAATAGAGGAAATTCAAAACCTAAACTGAATTCACCAGTAAGTTCCTCTACCAAACCTAAGCCTAGGAGATCCACGGTCCCACCACACTCTGATAAGAATTTAAATGCTCTCAAACAGGTTATTAGAGGAAATTCCGCACCTAAAACTCCAAATAAATTAGGTTCCTCTTCTCGACTTTAAGCATTCTCAAATGGATAAAACTAAATCATCTACCGTGTTGAAACATTCTATTCCTTCAAAGAAAATCTTTTCCAAAACTAAATCTTTGACATATTCAAGAAAAGATTTACTTTCATTGGCACCAATATCAACTTTTCATCAAGTGCCAACAACATCTCCTGTTTATGTTTACAAAACATCATTGATCTTAAAAGCTAAATGGGTTCCCAAAACTCCAACATCTCAAATAATTCCCCGGAAATTATTTGAAAGTGAAACATCATGTTTCAGTTTTTCTTGGAACTCTCAATCTTTAAATCAAATTGATACAACTTATCGGTGGTTTAATTCCCACACTAACACTGTCGGACCCAAACAAAAATGGGTACCAAAAGTTGTACCAAAAAATAGAAGGGAGGGAGAATTTCGTGTAAAGGAGGCTAGGGTTAAGCATTAAGCATCTTTTGTTAAGCCTAAGATCTTCTATTTATAATAGAAGATCTTTCACTTAGAACCCTTCTATTTTAATTAAGTTTATTACTTAATTAAACTTTCTTTTTTACGTTTTCATCCCTTATAGTTTTACTAGTCTTTTATTATTGCACTTAACTATTAAATGTCTAGTATTAACACACTTTATATATTTCGGTATTATACCTACACGAAATATATAGTTGTATTTATACTTTTAATAATTAATTATATAATAACCTTTATATAATTTAGACAATAATATTATTCAAACACTATATGATTTAATAGCTTTAAATCATATTAGAGATAATCTATAATTAACATATTGTATATTTACTCAACTAGTAAATGTACAAATACTTGTATTAATTAGTTAGTTCAACTAATCTAGTAATAAGTTAAACTTAACTTAATACTTAACTGATTTATAATGACTATTATAAATTTCCTCTTCGTATATCATTGCATATCTTTCTCGTATTACATGCACTCACCGGTGTGACCCTTAAGTGTTTCGTAGGCATGGATGTATCACCATAGGTTGACTAACTGTGCACATAATTCCAACACCAACCTGAAATGTGTCAGTGAAAGAGGGATTAGCACAAAAGTTAAGTGAATGAATAAAACATACAAATTAGGCTAAGTGCTACTAGCAAGCAACATCTCCGAGGGGGTAACCAATTATTAGAGGATCGGCGGCTTTGCCGAACCCTAAACCATGGTTGTCCATAATCATGGTAACTGATAGCACTGTATCCAATGGCCCAGTAAACCCCCTTACGTGTAACACATACAGGTAAGGTCCGAATACCGTGATCATCGATACACTACGCCCAGCCGTTATCCATCCGACACTAACCTCTTCCCGTATGTGCACATAATCATGTATCGCAGTCCTCTAGCAACTAGGTATGCATATCAAGTAAGCTAGTTACGAAAAATCGCGTCAGAAAGCATCGCAGACAAGCTCCCGTTGTGAACCCAAGGTTCGCGTCGCGAACTTCGGTTCGCTTCCGTGAACCTGCCCGCGAAGAAGTTCACGATCTACCCCAAAAATCTCTGTCCATGGTTCACGACCGTGAACTATAGTTCACGGCGCGAACTCCCTAGTTCGTCCTTGCGTTTTCTGCATTTTTACTAAGTATGCAATTCCAAACCAAATGCAACTATAACACAAGTTGGAGGTTAAATTCACTCACCTTTCAACTTTCACTTCCGCAACTCAGTGATCTAATGTTACAGAGTTCCCTTCTCGATTCATGTAACAAGTATACCGACTTAGTAACTAATTCACCGAATTGTCAAAATCGTTAAAGTTAGCAATTAACAATCTAAGACTCATAAATACATATTTTATGGTATTTCCAACTAGTCCAAAGACAACAACATATCATTTAGCCACTATGACCATCTAGCTAATTTTACAACTAATTGACCCAAACAGGTCAAAACCCAAATATAACTAAAACACTTTCAAAGCTCCACCATTTAACACGTATTCGCTACAACTAGCAAGTTATAACCATTTAAACAATTCATCAAGTTCATAACTACCAAAAATCCAAGTATTTTACTTCCAAAATTCCTAGTTCATCTTTTGACCAAAATATCAAAACACTAGTTTGTTTATTTCTCAAAATCCACCAATACTTGGTTTTAAATACGCATAACTTACCAAAAATGTTTTCTTAACATAATAAACAACTTCAAACATCAAAACATCAAGAAATCCAAGGTTTGGTAAAACTCATCTTCTCCAAACCTCCATTAATGGAGTTTGAAGGTGAGTTTCACCAACACTTGGTTTCTTCCAAAAATTCACCACATAACACGTGTAAAAGCTTGCATAATCATGTAATATGACATCTAGGATAAGTTTAATTCACTAACAAAACACTAATATTCATAAACTCTAGTTCAAGCCATAAACCCAAAATTTCAAGAACAAGCAAGTAGAAGTATAACTTACCACTAGGCTTCTTCTAACACAAGTTGCAAGCAAGAGTTCGGATTTTACCCAAGGATTCACTGTAACACCTCAATTTTCAAAACAATATTCAAATAACATTTCATCCCAAATAAGTAATAATGTATCGGTGTCAAATACCGAATTTACAAAAACTAAAAGGTTTCTTGTTTGAGATTATCAGAGTTTACAAAAACGGTGTTACAAAATATATCTAAGCCATAGGATAAGGACTTCAACTATGAACACCAAGCTAATCTCAACAAGGCCTCCTCTCTAAACGGGCCTCCTATATCTTTGATCCTGAACCTGAGTACATAGCAAAACACAAACATAGTACGTGAGACAAAATTGCCTCGTGAGATACATGGGTTTTAGACTCGATAAACAACTAGTCACATAATATCATTTATATCATAATAATATTATTAATTCCATTCGGGTCACTTCATTTCTTTCATCATTGGCCAATGTCAAGATAATCGGAATGCCTCCAATCTATCAAGACCGTCATATCCACGGTAACCGGAATGCCTCCAATCTACCGGGACTCATAGGTATTGGGTAATCGGAATGCCTCCAATCTACCGCTAACCTTAAGGTACCGTGATAACCGGAATGCCTCCAATCTATCACGGCACTAGAGACTTCACATTCATCATCATCATCATTTGTCACTTGTCATTATGAGCTTATGGCTCAATCAATACTTAATCAATTAATCAATTCATCATCATATAAGCAATTCATCATAAATCACATAAATAGCTAATTTACTTATACACTCGATAAAACATTTAATCATAAAACATTGCCTAACTATGTATTCAGTTTTGAAAGTTCTCATGTACTCACCTTAGCCAAGCTTATCCAAAAGATGTGTTTCTTGAACACAAATGTCTCTCCCCAAGACTTGAACCTCAAATCCTTCCACCAAATGACCTAATATCAAAACCAACACAATGGTTTACATCAAACATCTATACTAATCATATATTCCATGGCTAGTTAACTACTTGTATCATATTTCCCCAAATTACCAAACCCTAATTCCAAAAATCTTCATATTTTCATAGATCCATTTCATAAACACACTTCCTTGTTAAAATACCATAGATATAAGCTATTCAATTTCCATTTAACCATTTAAGAACAAACCCAAAACTAGGGTTTGAGATTCAAGCTTTCCATACTTGAATCTATGGCTAAAAACTCAAGAGAGATGAAGATTTACCTTTGATCTTCAACTAGGAGTGAAATTTCACAAGATTTGATGAAGAAATCGGTTCCAAACGATCATTTGCACTCAAAAACGTACACACACTTGTTGAGAGAGAAACTAGGGTTTTTGAATGGCATTTATGACAAATTTCCCGATTTAATGCTTGCCAGCGACCAGATCGCGTCGCTATTTCCAAAATAGCGGCGCTATTTCGTGCCCGCCATAAATCGCGTCACTAAATAGCGGCGCGATTTCCGTCGCTATCTCAAAATCTCGAATTCGCGCCCCCCCCCCCCCCCCCCCCCTTCGACGCTATTTCGGGTCGCTGTTGCACCCCCGCCATAAATAGCGGCGCTATCCCAGATAGCGGCGCTATCCCAGATAGCGGCGCTATCCCAGATAGCGGCGCTATCCCAGATAGCGGCGCTATCTGGGTCTAGCAGCCAAGGCTGCATTTTCCTTTGCCCTTTTCGACCCGGTTTCGTCCATAACTTCCTCATACGGTGTCCGAATGACACGAAATCAATTTACACGTGTTTTAAACGAATTATCCATAATTAACATATTTTTGTGCAATTTATTTTTTTACAAATTTTCGGGTCGTTACATTCACCACACAAAACTCAAGAACAAGCAAGAACACAAAGAGAGAGTTTGGAGAGGGTGAAAATGATGAAATAGTGGACAAGGTTTTGAATTGTGAAGTAAAAGAAAAGAGAGGGTGTTTCCCTTTCTCTCAATACCGTCCAAGCAAGGGAGGGTGGGGTCTCTCTTGGCTTTTTCTTACTTTTAAGTATATGTCGAAAGGTCCGGTTTGCAGTTAATTTATTTAAAATAGCAAACGGACTCCAATTTTAAAAACGAATATATGTTCGAAAACGAAATTCTAAAATGAATTTAAAGATGTAAAAATCACTTTTTCATTTGGACAACACCAAAAGTCGGGTATTTTAACCCTTTGATTAAAATACCGCAAAAGATAAAAGACTAAATAAATTCATATAGCATTTAATCAATTAATCATTTAATAAAATACCTTAAGGTCAATAAACTAGTAGGTCGGATTTTGGGATGTTAATAAATGTATATTACAGTGAAACCACACTCGTACATGCCGAATCTATGAATCATTAATGAAACTCTTAAGCACAAAATGGAATGAAACTAGTGGAGAGTAAGTCAAAGATTCAAACTTTAAACAACAATCCACTTACCCATTTTCTCAAAATCGAATTCTTGCAATATATATTCAAAATATACATCTCAGATCCCATGAACAAGCTACCAATATTCAAGATCGGGTTTCATGACTCCAGTCTTCATCAATCTGTAAATCTACCAATATTAACTCGTTCTTCAAGAATATGGCTGAAATATCAATTAATTCGCCTAATAAAAACGAAACCAACGTAAAAAATCAAACAAATCAACTAGCACATATTTAAGTTAAACACTACAACTTAAGCTAACAAGCTTATAATGCAAATACAACTACAAAATATAAATACTAATGATCACGATACTACTAAAATAGCTACTTGAACATACTACCGATATTCAAGATTCAAGCAATCCAACTGCTTTTGACTTTTTGACTTTGTTTTCATCACAAAAATCACAAGATTTTTATGAATCTGTTCTCCAGGCAGCATTAGAGTAACCGGGCTGCCCGTTATAAGGCCCGCTCATATAACCGCCGCCACATGTCCCTTGCTGATCACCGCCACCTGGCACATATCGGCCACCAACTGCTGCCCCATACCCACCACTATTTGTATTATACCCATCATTAGTGCCATAACTACCATACCTGTAACCTTGGTTCCCATAACTAGAACTGCCACCTGGCGTTTGACCAATCGGTGCACCATAGGGTTGACCACCATAGCCTGCATTTGCACCATAGAGTTGACCACCATAGCTGGGAGTTTGACCAGCCCACAGGCTTTTTAACCCACCAGGACTACTACCTACATTTGGGTTCCCGTATGCTAGACCACCATAACTACCAACACCATAACCGCCATAAGCACCATTCGGTGCCCCAAAACCGTAACTCGGTTGACCATAACCATAATTTGGTTGACCATAACCACCACCACCGGGTTGTGGCTGCATGAATCTATTACCACCACCATCCATTTGACTCTCATAACCACCACCACCATTATAACCACCCCCACGGCCGCCACTACTTCCGCCAGGGTTTGCATCTTTAGGGAGTGCTCGTTTTACTTCAACTAATTTATTATTCAATTCATGAAAAGTTTTCTGAAGAACTCTATGAACAGCATCTTCTGTATCAAATGAAATAAAACCAAATCCACGAGGTCTACTAGTATTTTGGTCAAACATAATTACTACATCGGTTACACCTCCATAAGTTTCAAAATATTGGCGAAACTGTTCTTCGGTTAAGGTGGAAGGTAACCCACCAATAAATATTTTTTTGGTTCTGTAATTTCCTGATCCTGCAGAACTTCTGTTGGTGCTATTTGCAGGTCTTGATGCTTGTTGTTCTTCTCTTGATAAAGCCCTCTTAGCTTCCACATGCAAAAATCAATATTAAATTAAATGAATTAGAACCAACATAAAGCCTACGCACCATAATCTGCAAATAAAAATAGAATTAGAATGCTTTGTTATATTCGGAAGCTCTCAAGTTCTACTAAAGAAAACCATTATCCCTTACAGAAATGTAGCTTTGAATTTGGATGCTGATATTGAAATCATTGAAATTTTAGGAGGTGTTTGGAAAACAGTTTTGAGAAAACAATAATCAGTTTTCAATATTTCACCTCAAAACCAATCACGCAATTATAATCAGGTTGGTCCGAGCAAACACTCAAAGCTTATTACTGCCATTAATAATAGTTAACAATTGGAAATCTGAAAATTAAACCTAAAATATAATATCAAACAATTAGAGCAACAATTAACAATTTGAAAGCTGAGAACACAGTAAAAACGAATCGAAAAACAATTACTAATTTCTTCATTGCGGCCATCAATGGTATGTCTATCTTGAAGAACAGAATCAAGCACAGATGGATCTGAGAACACAACGAAACCGAATCCCCGTGGACGTCTGGTGATCTTATCGTGCATGATTACCGTCTGTGAAACGTCGCCGTATTTACCGAAGTAATTAGTTAACCTTTCTTCGGTAGTTTCCCATGCTATTCCTCCTAAAAACAGCTTTCCTTCATCTGAATCCATTGATTTTGTTTGTAATCTTTCTCACACACAAACACGCAGCTCAATTTGAGTGTGTGTGTGTGAGTGTGTAATTTCTGAATCTAACGGACTTGAAGTGTCCGTTTGGGAATTTGGGATCAGATCGAGAAAGAAGCGTACGTCATGTATACGGTGGGTACAATGTCGTTTCACTGTTCACGGAATATCCGTGCA
This sequence comes from Calendula officinalis, assembly GCA_963853835.1. Classification (NCBI taxonomy): domain Eukaryota; kingdom Viridiplantae; phylum Streptophyta; class Magnoliopsida; order Asterales; family Asteraceae; genus Calendula; species Calendula officinalis. The sequence continues at coordinate 24,827,048 of OY970831.1, forward strand.
TGTCATTATCATTTAAAATTTCCCTCGTATGAGAAAAATAAAGATATATATTCAGTGACGAATTCGGCACTAAAATCAATCGTGTTTTCTCGGAAATTTTAAGTGGGATCATATAAAATTTTCCACTAAATTTATTTTATCAAATTTTTTTCCACATGGGGGTGGCCATGGACCCCACTTAATTGTACGTGGATACACCCCTGTATATACTTATATAAGTTATAACCATGGTTTTAAAAGGCTCAACTTGAGTTCCGTCGTGGCACGCTAAGGCTCGAGGCTTGACCATGTCGCCACGTCATGGTCTAAGGTTCGAGCGTAATGCTTGTGTATACTTAGGTCCAAACTTGACTCTTATTTACCCATAGTAAGTTGTATTTTTTAAATGTATTAAACCATTTGAATTATATGAACCAAATATATATAATTAATTAGCCAATATATATGCCTATGTATTTCAGTTTATATTCTAGAATTAAATGTATTTCAGTTTTATGCAATTAGGCTTAATTAGCTTTTAGGTTTCCTAATTTGTTTCCTTAATTTACTACTGTAATCTTGTATAAGTACTCTATCATTGCTAATGAGAATGACACACAATTCCATTAACTTATATGGTATCAGAGCCACGGCTCACCCGTAGTTGGTCAAATGGTCACACGGACTCCACGTAACCTATAAATATCCACGTGCTAGGCGCGAAAAAAGGACGCCACACTTGAGGTGGCGTGTTGAGTAATGTCTCATATTGAACAAATAATGAACATGTAAAGTGCTTATAAAGGTGCTACTCCTCTTATAAAACTTGGGTGTTTCGGCTCTTCAAAGGATCGAAAACGAAGAAAACAGAGGTACAAGGTTATGCCGAGAGATTAAGTAAGATTTAATCCAATCAATTTCATTTTGCGGTGCTGTTTTTCTTACTACGTTTGAATCTCAAGAACTCGAGAATTTTGTTTACATGTTAATCACTAGACTGTTTGTGATCGATTAGGGATTTGACTTTAATTTAAGTTTGAAATTTGTGAATTGTTGTTGATGTTAAGTTTTTAGTTTGAATTTGATGTTGAATCACTGAATGTTTGATTCATGAATTTTAAATTTTAAATTTTATTTTAGAGTAAATTACAATTTTTGTCCTGTGGTTTTCCCGATTCTGCGTTTTTGTCCCTATACTTTTTTTTTTCATTTTTTTGTCCCCGTGCTATGCCAAATTCCGTTTTTTTGTCCTTCCGTCCACCTTCCGTCTCTTTTTGGCCGTTAAACCCCTCACGTGCTGAAAACGTGAGGGCATTTTGGTCAGTTTATCCTAGTTACATGTACCCTATGCTTCAAACATTGTACTTTCATGTTTACATCCTCCTTCATCAATAATCAAGAACATGTTGAAGAATCCTAATTCTAAGAACCCTAAATTGAAGAATCATGTTGAAGAAAGCTGGAGAATAACCAAAATCGTACCCAAAATCCTAATTGAGAGAAACACTTTCAGATCTATAACCACCACCATGTTTACAACCTGCGTTTAGGCTAAAAAAAAGCAATAAATTCAACAAAATTAAACAGCAAGAGCCTATTTTTAACAAAATTCCAGCTAAACCCACATCAGAAAAGCTTCAAAATCCAAAACTCATCTTCCCAATAATGGACTTTGAACCAAATGAAGAAATTAAAACCCATATATAAAAAAACCCAGATGTCAAAAACATGAATTTGAAGTTTTGAAATAATGGATTGACAAATAATTTGGTTTTCCTATTTAAACCCATCTTCCAAATAATGGATTAGCAATAAAGGGATGAAAGAAAGTGAATGGTCCATACGTAATGATAGAATTCATGTTTACAACCAGCGTCCACCACCACCTGCAACTCAGATCTGGAAGATGAATGGTGAATCTGTGATGACGATGATGAAGAATTTGAGAGAAACACTTTCAGATCTGCAACCACCACCATCAAGAACACCCTCTATCTTATCGATTTCTGGATTTACCGTTACCGAACGATGGTGAGACGGTTTCTTGCCGGAGAAGACGATGGTGGTGAGGTTTCTTGCCGGAGAAGACGATGGTTTGTTTTTTGGTTCGATTTTTGAAAGAGAAGTTTATGGTGATCAGATCTATGGTTTTGATTTTGCGATTTTGACTAGATCTATGGTGTTTATGAAGATGAGTGAAGAAGAGAACTGTTCTTAGCCTGGTAAAACAAAAAAGAAGAAGGAGAGAGAAAAAAAAGTGAAAATAAAATAGAAAATGGAAAAAGACCAAAATGCCCTCACGTTTTCAGCACGTGAGGGCTTTAACAGCCAAAAAGAGACGGTATATGGACGGAAGGATAGAAAAACGGAATCTGGCATAGCACAAGGACAAAAAAAATGAAAAAAAAAAGTATAGGGACAAAAACGCAGAATCGGGAAAACCACAGGGACAAAAATTGTAATTTACTCTTTATTTTATTTTGGGTTAGTTTGTTCATTTGTGTTTCAGACTACTAAAACTCAAAACCAAGTGCAAGCTGATGTATTTTTAGTTGGATGGAATTGAATTCAAAGAAGAATTCTCCTTTTGTGGGAATGAATTCGGTTGTGGTGTTGTTGATACTTTTGCTTTTAAAGCTTTCCATTGTGTTAGATTCTCAACGGGATTTAATACGGGATAAATGTTTGATATAACTTTATCAGCTGAATTTGATTCTGGTTTTGATTCCGTTGATGGAATCGGACTCGAGTCACACCATACTTCTTGACATATGATTCCATCTTCGTTTTCTTCATCATAATCTGAATCATCGTTTAAACCATCTTCATAATCTGATTCTTCAACTTCATCATCACTTTCAATCAATTCCTGTATCGATAATTTGGTGGAAAGGATTTTAGCTTTCGCGATACCGGAATCGGAATCGAAATCAGAATGGGAATCATAATGGGTTTGAGATGATTTTCGCCTTTTTCGTTTTTCTCTAATAAGAATTCAGTACTGTCATACACTTGAACATGCTTATAAGTTGTGATATTTGTATCAAACTAGAATTACTTCAAGACCCAAAAGGAATGACACGGTTACGAAGACATTCTGCCAACGAGGCACAAGGGAGGAAATTGGTGGCTCGGGATGGTGGTGCCGCTAGCACCGGTCATTCCACCGCCTATCCAAGCTTCTGCTATTTATAGTTAGCGAGTTAAAGAATTAAGGATAAAAACAATAATGTTGGTATATGTCTAGATTGGCATTAATTTTGGCCAAATGATTGTATAGTTGTTTTGAGTTGTCCTTACTTAATTGAGAAAGAAAAAACATATTGGTAGTTGTTTTGGTATATGTCATTTTACAAAACGGAACGGAATTCTTTTGTCAAACACCGTTTTTAAATTCCTAATGAATAGTGTTTCTCTACCATAAATGTATATTATATAAATTATTCAAATGTCACTTTTTTCCTTTTACTTACACTCAATGGCTCCTCGTTCTTTGCTCTACTTCGATAAATAATAAAAAAAATATTTTATATAATATCATAAATTAAAATCAATAACATAAAATGTTAAAATAACGAGTTACCTTAATTCTAATTCTGGAAGTGAATTAGAGGGCTTCTCTTTAATCGTTTGCAGTGCATTTAAAATCATTTTATGTTCTTGATTTTAATTTATGATATTATATAAAAAATTATTTTTTATTTTTTATCGAAGTAGAGCAAAGAACGAGGAGCCATTAAAGTGTAAGTAAAAGGAAAAACGTGACATTTGATTCAAATGTCACAACTTATGAACATATTCAAGTGTACGACAGTACTCATTCTTATTAGAGAAAAACGAAAAAGGCGAAACCTTTCCTAAACCAGCTCAAACTCATTCCGATTCTCATTCTGATTCCGATTCCGGTATCGCGAAAGCTGGATCCTTTCCACCAAATTATCGATACAGTAATTGCATTGAAAGTGATGATGAAGTTGAAGAATCAGATTATGAAGATGGTTTAAACGATGATTCAGATTATGATGAAGAAAACGAAGATGGAAAAGGGGCGGATCTGTACTTTAGCACACGGTGGCACGGGCCACTACTCAAATTTTTTCGCATAGTATAAATTTTTTATATTTTTTCGATTTTTTGAGGTACTATAGTAAAAGTTACCTAATAACATAAAAGCTAAAGCAACACTAAAAGGAAACCCAAATATTTACTCCTAACTAAAGCCCAACCCAAAAGCTAAACCTAATTAAAAAACTATTTTCCCAACCTGTCTCCATCGAACTGTACCCGCCGCGCCGCTGATTCTGATACGTCTTCATCACCAGGACCACCACAGTGTACTTTTTTTTTATATATTTTATCTTCTTTTGTTTGCTTTTTATTTACCTAGAGCCTACAAATAATATTTTAATGTACGATCGATCAGTAATTGAGTACAATTGTGAAGAGGAAATATATATTTAACAATTGTTTAGACTTTAGAGACTACAATCTCTGCCACCATGTACAGTCGATTGTCAATTTGTCATTTGTCATTTGTCAAGAAAAATATATATTTAATAATGTTTTTTAAGTTTTTAACATTGATTATGTACATAATTTGATATTTAATTATTTACAGGTATAAATTGCAAAAGGATTAATTGAAAGGGTATTCATAAAATACCTTTCTAAACTTTACAATGAAGCAAGTAAGTTTAAGATAAAGTCTTAATGAGATTATTTCTAATTTAATTAGTTCTTGAATTATTTTGGTTGTAAATTAGTTCTAATTTGATTGTTCTTGAATTGTAGGCTAATATTGGATCTTTTTTTAAAAAACCAAGACAAAGTCCTAATGAAAGTATGGCAGGACCTTCCAAAAAATCATGTTCCAATGAATCAAATCAGCCAATCCCTTTGGTTTCTAATGTAATTCCACAAAGACCACAAAATCCACTATCTAGAAGTATTCCAAATACAAGTGTTGATATAAATGATCTTCCAAAGGACCCGGCGGATAGACCAAAGATTGCTACGTATAATCCAAATCAAGTGGATGAAATAAGAAGGGCATATTTGCTTCAAGGAGCTTTTCAACCAACTGGTCATACATTTCCTACAAAGAAAATAGGTAAGAAAACAAGACGTTTTGTTGCTGAATGGTTTAATGAATTCGATTGGTTAGAGTATAGCATAAAACAAGACAAAGCCTATTGTTTATTTTGCTATTTGGTTGGAGACCTGGTGGGACAACAAGGTGGAAGAGATACATTTGTTACAGAAGGTTTTAATAGTTGGAGTAAAAAAGAAGCATTGAGGATTCATGTGGGTAATATTGATAGTTTGCATAACAAAGCACGACAAAAGTGTGACTTTTTAATGAAAGAAAAACAATCTATTGGTGTTTCATTTAAGAAACAAACTGAACTTGAAAAGGCTAACTATAAACTTCGGTTAAGTGTTTCGGTAGATGTTACTAGACATTTATTGAAGAACGCATTACCATTTCGTGGTCATGATGAGTCGAGCGGCTCTCTTTCTAGAGGGCTTTTCATTGATGTAATATCTTTAATTCGAGATCATAATGAAACCATTTACAATGTTACTTTAGATAAGGCTCCTCAAAATAATCAAGTGACATCCCCAAAGACTCAAAAAGAAATTGTTGAATGTTTCTCAAAAGAAATAACTATGGGTATTTGCAAAGAAATTGGAAAGGATGTGTTTGCTTTATTGGTTGATGAATCTAGTGATGTATCGAAAAAGGAACAGATGGCTATAGTTTTGAGATATGTCGATAGTCTTGGAATTGTGAAGGAAAGATTCATTGGAATTGTGCACGTGAAAGATACATCATCTTTAACTCTTAAAGAGGCCATAGATGAAATATTTACCAGTAATAAGTTGAGCATGACTCAGGTACTTGATTTTATTTTATTTTTGTTGATTATTAATTTAATATTATTTGTTTTATATTTTTATTCTAACAGTTAAGAGGACAAGGTTACGATGGGGCAAGTAATATGCGAGGTGCGTTCAACGGTCTAAAAGCTTTGATATTACAAGATAATGATTCAGCCCATTATATACATTGCTTTGCACATCAACTTCAACTAGTAATTGTGGCTGTGGCAAAGAAGCACGACGGTGTTAAGGACTTTTTTGAGCAATTTTCTTTGGTTGTTAATGTGGTATGTGCTTCTTGTAAAAGAAAAGACATGGTACGGGAGAATTACAGAGAAAGGGTGCAAAATGCAACTGGTTCTGGAGAACTTGAAACCGGAAGAGGATTAAATCAAGAGAGTTCTCTTCAAAGAGCTGGAGATACAAGATGGGGTTCACATCTCAAAACAATCACAAGTTTGATGAACTTATTTCCGGAGGTTATTGGGGTACTTGAGTATGTTAAAGAGGACGTATCAACTTTAAGTAACCGAAATCAAGCACGAGGTATTTTAAAGTACTTCAAGACAGTTGATTTCATATTTTACTTACATTTGATGTGTGAAATTTTAAACCTCACGGATGTATTGTCAAAACGTCTTCAACAAAAGGATCTAGATATTTTAGAAGCAGCTTCTTTGGTTAGAGGGACAATGAATGCACTGAACGCTTTGAGAGATACAGGGTTTGCTAAGACTTTGACGAAGGTATTTTCTTTTTGCCAGAAACATAATATTGGCATTGTAGATATGGATGAAAATTATGCCAGTTCGAGAAACCGGGTCAATAAAGTTACTAACCAATATCATTTTGAATTTGAAATTTTCAACACGGTTCTAGATAAGCAGAATTCAGAATTCGGGGATCGATTTAGTGAAGTAAGCACCCAATTACCAGAATACATGGGGGCTTTAAGTCCTTGTGATTCATTTGCTAACTTTGACAAAACAAAGTTGTTGAAGTTGAGTGAGTTGTACAAAAATGATTTTAATGATTTGGAAAGGATGCAACTTGATGGTGAACTTGAGATATATCATCACTCTTTGCATAATGATTACCGATTCGCTAGTTTGAAGGGAATTGCCGACCTTTCTCGTATGTTGGTGATAACGGGGAAACATCGTTCTTATCCTTTGGTTTATAGGTTATTAAAGTTGACTTTGGTTTTACCTATCGCGACTGCAACAGTGGAAAGATGTTTTTCCGCGATGAAGTTAATAAAGACCGACTTGCGTAACAAAATGGGTGATGATTTTATGAACGGTGCATTGATTTGTAATGTCGAAAAAGAAGCCCTTATGGAAGTTAAGATTGAAGATGTAATGAATCGCTTTCAGAAAATGTCTACACGGAGATGTCAACTTTAAAATGCAAGATCTCACACTATTTTTGTTATATTTGATGCAATCGTAATTTTATAACTCTTTTTTATCTTATTGTATTGTATCCGGAAAAAAATTTGTGCTACTACTAATTAAAGTTCCTAATTCCGCCCCTGGATGGAATCATATGTCAGTATGTGTGACTCGATTCCGATTCCATCAACGGAATCAAAACCAGAATCAAATTCAGCTGATAAATTTATATCAAACAGTACTCCCGTATTAAATACTGTTGAGAATTTAACACAATGGAAAGCTTTAAAAGCAAAAGTATCAACAACACCACCACAACCGAATTCATTCTCACAAAAGGAGAATTCTTCTTTGAATTCAATTCCATTCCAACCCAAGAATCAGAGTCCAGAAATAACAGTTGATGCCAGCCTGTCAAATTGGTTGGGTGCAAACACACCAACTTCAGTTAAGAGTATTGAAGATAGACCAATTTTAGGGGCGTTGACTTTTGATGAACAGAAACAGTTTTCGGGGGCGTTGACCACCTCGAAAAAGTCACCGGGTCGAAGCCCGGATGATATGCCGATAACTGATAGTGTTGGAAGTTATTGGAGTAATTCGGGCTCGGTGAAATCTTTGAGCTCAAATTCATCGTATAAAGGCATACCAAATACCACTAACAAGTATAGAGAGGTATCTCTATATCTATAAATTATACGGTACATTTTTATGATTAATACTAATAGTAATATAAATATTTGAATACAACCATTTAATAGGTTGTATGTATTAAAACTAGACTTGTAACCTAATTGGCCCGTTATTAATTTAGTGTTATTTGTTGGTGTACATGATAAGAAGGTGAATTGGCATAATACCCCATTTGAAACAAGATTAGAGAGCTTTGAAAAAGGGAATTAATTTTTGCTTATGACACTTTTTGATCACTATATCATATTGTACAACTATTTCTGTATACTGTACAAATAACTAATGCAATTATTGTAGTAGATGGATTATAATATGTGGTGTAAAAATCACCTAAGGATTGGTTGGGTTGTTGTAATTCTTTATTGGTTGTTGGCGGTTTATATATATAAAAAGATTTTTTTGATTTTTAAAATGCTTGCAGGTAAAACGAAATTGACATAAAATTGAACTCTAATATTTAGTGTACTCTTCAAATACGACTACTTTTTTCAATTTTGCTAACATTTTCAAAGCTAAACAAACCCCTCCAAAAAGGGCAAAAAAAGTCCATCTTTTAAAGCCATACATGTAGGGAGAAAAAATGTATATCTTCAATGACCATATAATCACTTTAACTATGTGTAAGGGGTGACTGATGTCACAACGACACAATATCAGCTCGATCAGATACATTACAAACTCCGACCAAACTCATGTTGCCATTCCTCTTTGAAAATTTCGGTGAGCGCCAACGATCGACTAGGCGATCAAATGCACTAAGGGAAGCGTCAGGCTCAACCTTGTGTAAGGGTTAGGATGTGTCGGGCAAGAAGAGACGCAAGGGGACGCGGGGAGAAACACCCCCTACGCCTAGGGCTATCAAAACCTGATACATCACGATAAAAATACACGAAACGAAATGAATTAGGAAGAAATCGAGATTTGAATTCGTGTAAAATAAAAATAAACACGAAGTCATGTCATATTCGGGTTCAGAGATTAACACTAAATTGGCACGATAGTATGATTTTAGGAACATTTAGAAATTTGTGTTATATTTTTGTCATGTTTGTCGGTTTCTAAGCATGTACTAAGTAAGAAAATTGATATTTTTATTTTTATCTCATTTTGTCGTGTTTGTCGTGTTGATCGTTTTTAATTGGGTCGTGTTCGTGTTAGCAAAATAAAACACAACTTCGTGTCGTGTTATTTTCGTATTGAGGAATTCAAATTCGTGTTTCCCAAAAATATAAAACGATAGCACAATTTAACAACCTTACTTACGCCTAATCCAAAGGTACTTCTAATGGCAAACAAAAAAAACCACATAATTCCTTTTATTTTGTTAATGGTCTCAAATCACATGGTATCTTTCTTATTATAATGCATTTATAAGTATAAATTAATTTTCAAATAACAAATTTTTTATTTCGGAATAAATTTATATTTATAAAAAATAGTAGCAATGAATTTTAACCAAGTGCTGCTAGAATAGATATTAATTAACTGACTCCATTTATTGTTATTAATGATATTAATATAATTTAAGAAAGCATTTAGAGTTTATTTGAATTACCTTTTTGCCCCTATTATTACACTTTGTTTTTGAAATAATTATAATGAATATTCTGACCACCGATGCCAATTTTTCACTACCGATGCCGCATTGCGTTTACCCTTGGAAAAAAGTAACTGAACAGCATTTGCTCGCCGCAAAAAATAGCTACATAGTATTTGATACCGCGTTGTGTGTGCACTCTGCTAAGCAAGTAGCAATATTTGTCAATATGTCAGACCAAAAACTCTTTAAAAGTTGCGCCTGTTTTCGTATATACGCACATAAGGAGAGTCGTGACAAATGTGACTCATAGAACGTATATTTGAGGGAAGACCACAAGGAATCGTTCAAGGGATATTGAATTAGTCAAGTCTCGACATCTAGAACATGGTCCCTGTCAAGGTGGTACATGTAAGACTTTTTTTAAACTTGACTTTCGACTCGCTTTGCAAGCCGACTAATCCCAGAGTGACCGTCCGCTTTGCAGGTATCCCGAAATCGGTGCAGGGGCCAGGGTGAACCTATGTGGCCACTAGGAGATGTTTTTTAGTTCATAGGGATTAAACCTGTCAGGATCGATTAACTATGAACGCGTTAATAAACACCTTAGATCTAATTGATAATAGAAGTTGCAGCGGATCAACACTATATCAATATATTAAGAACAATAAACTGTAAGAACAATATGCGAGAATATTAAGAACACAGTTTCACAAAAAGCTTCAATGTATATTATCGATTAACAATACACACGTACGTTTACAATTCGTAAGGAACTATTTATAATAGTCCTTGAAGCCTAACTATTTACCCTAGTTATTCTAGGACTTGATTTACATTCGAATTATAAAGATATACATTGAATTACATTCTATAACTATCTCTACGAAGATCTCGGACTTGATTTGCTTCCAAATCGTATATCAGTAGTAATCTGCAATCACCAGTAGTAAATAAGCATCGTCAGTAGTAAGTCTGGTGACCAGTAGTAAGTCCAAAACCATCGTCAGTAGTAACTACTATTGATAAGTAGTATCTTCAATATGCCTTGATCAGTAGTAACTAAGTTATAGACTTCACCAGTATCAACTCATCAGTAGTAAGTAATTCTGCCCCATCAGTACTAAGCATAATATTCATCAGTAGTAAACATGATCAGTACTAACTGCAGCATCAGTAATAAGTTGATCTGTGATTTTGTTCCAACAATCTCCCCCTAAACTTATTGATTTCTTTTCAATCACATAAGTTACTTTTGTTCTTCTTCTTCTTTCTTTCTTTTCTCCAATGTTCTTTGATTCTGTTGATGTCTTTGCTCAATGATGTATTTGCTGTTTCTCTTTGTGAAATAATTCAACTTGTTCTGGAACATAACAGCATCATATGGTTTCATCATTGTATTTGTGAATATCTGATACATAGTCTTTTCAGAATGAGGATATTCTTTTTCATATAAGTATAGCTCACATACTTTGCCTGATTTTTCAAAGAAGTACATATTGGCAGTTGGAATCACATTCCAAGCATAAACATTTCCTTGATCTGTAAACTGTTCTGGATAGTTGTCTGGATAAAATGCAGCATCTATCATTTTTGTTAAGTATCCAGCACCAGATTCTCTCCATGTTTTCTTTGACATTCTTGGTTTTCCAATGATCAGAAGCTTGATTACATCACTTCTTGAACATGAACTGATCAATGGTAACCATCCAGTAAATCTTTGAACAATTTTATCTTCCCTTACAATTTCTATAACATTGTTCTGCATAACCCTCCAATTGATGATTGGGTTGTTCTGCAAGGGAGCAACAGGCACTTCAAGAACATGAATGATTTGTGTTTTTGACTTCTTTTGAGTACTCTGTTCTTGAGTAACAGCCTTTCTCTTCTTTGATTGGGGAGTTGATGTGGAACCAGTAGTTGATGTACTACCATCTTTAATTAAACTTGGACTGATTGGAATTAGGGCTTTAGATTTTTTTGCTTCTTTTTCTTCTTGTTCAGCCAAATCCTTCTTATTGGCAGCACAATATTTTTCAATAATTGTCATCATCTTCATTCTGCCAAAGGACTTTGCATTGTGCCCTTTTGTCTTTAAAAATTCAATCATATTAGTCTTCTGTTCAAACACATCATCAGTTAGCTCACTTTTTGTTCTTTTGCATTCAGAAACCAATTCTTCAAGACATTGTATATGTTCTTCTTCAACTTTTCTAAGTCTTTTGAATTCTGCTTTTTGAGCTTCTAACTGAATATCTTCTATTTGAACAGGTATTTCTACTTCTTGAGTTTTCTTCTTCTTCTTTTCCTCAAGAGCTAGATACATCTCCACATTCTCCAAGAATTTCTTGTGTTTTACCCTCCATCTGGACTGCTTTTCTGATCTGACATGATTAATTTTGTTCACCATTTGGTGACCTAAGGCTCTGTTGGGATAGTCATCATCATAGACTTCCTTTCCTTTTTTGCAATACAGGAAGATGGTGGAGGTGGAGTGTATTTCATATCAGGTACACCCAGAATCAGAAGTTTTGGATAAAACAAGTGCAGTTGATCTTCTGATAAGATTTTAGGGTGTGGAGGAAGTGTACATTCATCTACCTCAAACCAATTCACATTATCATCAATGTCAGGTATGATAAGTGGTTGATTAGGAGTTGGTGGTTTGGAGATAATGACATGTCTTTCCCTTTCAATTAACTCTGGGAGATGCATTTCTTCCTCTTCAGTAGTAACCAAAGTAGTTACTACTGGTGTGACTGCAGGAGTTACTACTGATAGGGCATCAGTAGTATTTGGTGCAGTTATTTCCTCTTCTTCATTTACCACTGCTATGATATCAGTAGTAGGAGTTACTACTGATACTTCTTTTTCAGCTTGTTCTTCCATGGGAGCAGTAGCCATTGGCTCATCATCAACAACCATCTTTTTTGGGCCTTCATCAATATTTGTTTCTTTGAGATTGAGGAGAGAAGTTGCTGCTGCTGCAATTGATTCATCAATCATACTCTGAATGTTGTCCTTCTCCCCCTTAGTGAGCTCAACTGGTGGAGCCTCACTATCATCAATCTTCTTTTTCAATCTTCTTATAATCTTTGTTTGTTGATGAAGCCTGTGTTCATATAACCTCATTCTTTTGTTGATGGTGTTCATGTGCCTTTTCATTGCAGCCATTGTTTTTCCTTGGTTTGTAAGATACTTAAGACAATCTTGTACAGTGGATTCAAGAGAATCCACTTTATCCGTCAATTGTTTGGTTTTAATACTGCCCTCACTCCATCTAGTAAGATCATCGGGCTCACTGAATGGTACATTGGCTTTAAGGTTTTCCATCCTATCCATCAAATCCATAGATCTACCCTCATCACTTCTTGGTGATTCATTGGGTTGTTTAGACACCCTCTTCTTCCTAGAAGAAGCAGAGATGCCCCCCCTTGTGGTTTCTTAGCACCGGGGTCCTTTAAGTAACTCCTCAAATGAGTCATCACTTAAAGTTGCCGAGGTCTGGGTCTTAGAGATGTTTTCACTGTCCTGTGCACCCACCTTCGGGGCATCAGTAGTGAAAGCCCTCGCCTCATGTCCTCTCTCCTCCTTGGAGGACAACTCTTTGAGCCTGGGGTGTGACTCGATTTGTCGCCTGGTGTCCTTTAAAGATGTTTTCTTTCTTTTATAGATTGTGGGTATATTTTGGGTGACATTGAGCAGGTCTTCCACAGAGTGAAGAGTAGCACTCTGAGGATTTATTTCAAGTTCCTGGGACACATTCAGGACTTCTATATTTGTGGGTGATTGAGTGACTGTTTGGGGTGGTGTTTGGGCTGCATTTGGGGGTGATGGAGTGGGTTGAGTTGAACCCTCTCCAAGTAGTGGTTGATCTTTGATCATATTAGGAAACAAAGGGGTTTCCTTGACCGAAAATTTAAATTGTTTTCTCATATTAGAGAAAACTTTCTTGTTCAACTCAGGAATGATAAAAATGTTTTTAGGAGTTGACAAGTTTTGTAATTCACAGTTTATGATATGTTGGAAAAATCTGGGATACATTAAAAATTTTGAAGAACTAAGATTTCCCAACATACCTTCAAAAATCATGTAAGAAAAATTAAAGACTTGGTCTGTGCATAAACAGACAACAGCAGAGGCTATTGTCTTATTAAACTCATTCCAAGTACTTCGTTTTGGAGAAATACAATGCTGAATAGTATGTACAAGAAATTTCCATTGTGGGGAGAGAAGACCTTTTTGAAAAGTTACTATGTTAAGTCTTCCCTCATAACCCATTTTATTTAAAGTTTCAGCAATGAATTCCTTAGGAAGTGTAAACATACCTGCATCATCATGTAGTTGTAGTTGGTGTCTAATTGATTGCTCTGTGATTGTGATCGTCTTTCCATCCACCGATGATTTTATCATAGGTACAGTTGCACCTTCTGTTCTTTCAGCATTGGTCCAGAAATCGACCAAGTGTTGTTGATAGGCTTTCGGTTTCACAGTTAAAGCGAACTTAATGTATGAGTTCTTTAAGAATTGAACGATTGGTCGAAAGTCTTTTGTACCATCTGGATTGCGTAGAAACGCACACATATTGTGGAACTCTGAGTATTTAAGATCTGTTTGAATATTGAGAGATTGTATAGTTGCCATTCTTGTTGATTTGAGAGATACTCTTAAGAATTTTGTTACTGATGTAGGGTATTTGATCGTAAGCTAGGGTTTATCGAGAGGATTTAGTGAATCGAAGTAAAGATAATGCTAAACTAATCGACTGCCGCCTTTTATATCTTTCGATTTAACCTGCACAAATACTAAATTGCCCTTCGAATCATAACATAACGGTTATTTTCACGGGGGTTAGTTTGGTAATTTTGATTCTGAAAGACCAGTAGCAAATTAGATGTCAGTAAGACAACGTCAGTAGTATCTACGAACATCAGTAGTAACTAAGGAGTTTGACATCAGTAGTAACTATAGACATCAGTAGTAACCACCAACACACAAGACCAGTAGTATATGTGAATACCAGTAGTACTGACTTACCAGTAGTATCTATGTAAACCTAATACACACCAGTAGTATTGACCTACCAGTAGTATTTTGTGCACATGCCTACACATCAGTAATACAGACCTACCAGTAGTAAAACATTTAAACAAATAAATAACTTTTTACAACAAAAACTTTACACATGATTTTAAGTGAGATTTTAATTTATCAAAATCATTCCAATACTGCTAACCAAGAAGTTGAATCTTCCTACATCAAATGCTTTTGTAAAAAGATCTGCTAATTGATCATTATTATGAATTTTAACCACTTTGATTAATTTCTTTTCATTGCAATCTCTTATAAAATGAAATCTTATTTCAATGTGTTTGGTTTTAGAGTGTTTTACTGGGTTGTTCACAATACTAATAGCACTTTGATTATCAATAAAAATAGGAGTTTTAAGGATAGAGATACCAAAGTCTAGAAGTTGGTTTTGAATCCAGAGTACTTGAGCACAACAAGCAGATGCAGCTACATACTCTGCTTCAGCAGTTGATGCTGATACATTTGTTTGCTTCTTACATTGCCATGACACCAGTCTTGATCCAAAGAATTGACATCCACCAGTAGTGGACTTTCTATCTTGACATTCACCTCCATAGTCACTATATGTGTAGGCTATGAGTTCAAAGGGTGAATCATGTGGATACCATAGACCCAGTGATGGTTTGCCTTTCAAATATCTAATTATTCTTTTGACAGCCTGCAAGTGTAGTTCTTTAGGTTTTGCTTGGTATCTTGCACACACACAAACACTATACATAATGTCAGGTCTTGATGCAGTTAAGTACATCAAAGAGCCTATCATTGATCTATACAAGTGTTCATCTACATCCTCCCCCTCAACATCAGGATGTAGGTGTTTGTGTGTTTCCATTGGTGTACTTGCACTTTTGCAGTCTTTCATATCAAATTTCTCCAAGATGTCTTTAACATATTTTGATTGGTTTATCAAAATACCATCTGTTCTTTGATTGACTTGGAGTCCAAGGAAGAAGTTCATTGGACCCATAGAGCTCATCTTGAATTTAATCTGCATCAGTTCTTCAAATTCTTTGCATAATAAATCATTAGTTGAACCAAAAATGATGTCATCTACATAGATTTGTACCAGTAGTATATCATCTTTGACTTTCTTTGTAAACAAAGTTTTGTCAATGGCTCCTCTTTTGAAATTATTCTTTAATAAATATGATGATAATGTGTCATACCATGCTCTTGGTGCCTGATGTAGGCCATACAGAGCTTTATCTAATTTGAACACATAATCACCATGTTTTGGATCTTCAAAACCTGGTGGTTGGCAGACATAAACCTCTTCTTCAATCTTCCCATATAGGAATGCACTCTTCACATCCATTTGATAGACTTTGAACTTTTTGAATGAAGCATATGCTAAGAATATTCTTATTGCTTCAATTCTAGCAACAGGAGCATATACTTCATCATAGTCTATTCCTTCTTCTTGAGTGTATCCTTGGGCTACAAGTCTGGCTTTGTTCTTGATCACTATACCTCTTTCATCTTTCTTGTTTCTAAAGATCCATCTTGTTCCAATGGCTCTTTTTCCTTTGGGTAGAGGTACAAGTGTCCAAACAGCTTGTAACTTGAATTGAAGGAGTTCTTCTTGCATTGCCTCAATCCAGTTTGAGTCCTTCATTGCTTGTTGGATCTTCTTTGGTTCATCCTGAGACAGAAAGCATTCAAACATACATTCATTAGCAATTAAACTTATGTTACACATGTTTGCAGTTAAGCTTTTATTTAATTTGCTTCTTGTTTGTAGTGGTGAGTTAACATCACTTAGAACAAGGTCTAATGGATGGTTCTTCTGAGTCCTTGTAGTTGTAGCTCTATCAACTACTAGTTGATTTTCAAGGTTGGACTCATTTGTCTCAGGCAATTGCTCCTCTAGTGATCCTTCATTGTCATTGATGTTTGGTTCATCATAATCTTGGTCAGAGTCACTACTGCTATTGTCTTCATTGAGATCAGTAGTATTGTTGTTGTTACTGAGATCAGTAGTATCTTGAGAATCTAGGTTATTGCTAGGACCAGTAGTATTTTGAGTACTATTACTGGTAACAGTAGTATTTGAATTACTATTGTCCTCATTCTCAGAGTTACTACTGGTTTCAGAATTTGAGTTATTACTGTCCTCAGTATTAACTGTGGGAGCAGTATCAACTATTATGTATCTCATCTTTTCTTGACCAGTATTAACAGATGATGTTCCTTCCTTCTGAGTGTGACAATTTGAATCACCTGCATTTAAATCCATGTTAGAATTAAAGGATTTGGTTAGATTGTCTATGTTAAATAGCCAATCTGGACCATTTCCTTGTTCATGAGGAACATTTTCATTAAAGGATACATTGATACTTTCTTCAATTATCCTTAATCTCTTGTTGAACACTCTGTATGATTTGCTTTGAGTAGAGTATCCCACAAAGATTCCATCATCAGCTTTGCAGTCAAACTTACCAATTTGTTCTCTTGTAATCAGAATGGTACAAGGACAACCAAATGATTTAAAAAAACTTACAGAAGGTTTTCTTTTATTAAAAAGTTCATATGGTGTTTTATAATGTGGCTTCACTATTAATACTTTGTTTTGAACGTAACAGGCAGTATTAACAGCTTCAGCCCAAAAAGTGATTGGTAATTTTGAATCTGCTAACATTGATCTTGCTGCTTCTATGATGGTTCTATTTCTTCTTTCAGCTACATCATTTTGTTGTGGAGTTCTAGGTGAGCTGTATTGCCTGTCAATACCTTTAAGATCACAAAAGTTAATTAAGTTAGCATTTTTAAATTCTGTGCCATTATCACATCTTATGGCTTTAACTTTTTGATCAGATGTATTCTCCAGTTTAACAATTAAGTTCTTTATGAGTTCACTTGTTTCATCCTTTGTCCTGAGAAAGAAAACCCATGTATATCTGGAAAAGTCATCAGTAATAACAAGATAATATTGTTTCTTTCCAATACTCATTACATTT
Organism: Calendula officinalis; assembly: GCA_963853835.1. NCBI lineage: Eukaryota > Viridiplantae > Streptophyta > Magnoliopsida > Asterales > Asteraceae > Calendula > Calendula officinalis. Next base: position 24,844,582 of record OY970831.1, read on the forward strand.
GTAGGTCCAAATAGGTCCATATGTAAGAGTTGTAAAGGAACAGAAATAGAATTCACAGATTTGGACTTATGAGAAGTCTTGTGTTGTTTACCTTTTAGGCATGCAACACAATGATGATCACACATGAATTGTTTTTGAGGTAGTCCAATGACCAAATTTCTTTTTACTAAATTGTTCATGTTTTTGAAATTAGTGTGACACATCCTTCTATGCCATAGTTCTGATTCAGTGGTGTTTGCCTTGGATATAAAACAGTTGACCTCATTTGAAGAAATGAGTTCTCCCCTATATCCAGGCAATACACATTGTTTCTCCTTGGAGTTCTTAACACAACATATTTTTCATCTAAAATAAAGTCAGGAGAAAGAATGATGCACTCAATATCTGTGAAAAGAATTTTGTTCTTTTTATCACAAACTTGAGACACACCGACTAGATTGTATTTTAGTTCAGCTACATAAAATACATCATCAAAGGTAATTTTGCCATTAGTAACAGTACATTTACCTGTAATCTTACCTCCCTTTGGGTTCTCACCAAAGGCCACATATCCTCCATCAAATAACTTGAAATCTTTAAGAATTTGCAGATTTCCAGTCATGTGCCTTGAGCATCCACTATCAATATGCCATGTTCTTCCTTCTTCTGGGATCTGAATGCTCTGCACAAGTGAGTAAAGGATCAGTTAAGTTTGGGAACCCAAGCTTTATATGTCTTGGGTTCATCCTTTGAGAAGTAAGATTTAGAACAGTTAATTTTAAACATTTTTGGTACCCATACCTTTTCATTACTGGTGTTCTGTTTTACTACTGACCTTTTGGATTTGTCTAAATTTACTACTGATCTTGGTCTATACCCATTGTTTTTAGCTTTTGAGTACTTTACTACTGATGGACCAGTAGTATTTGGGTACTTACCATATTTAGAGTGACCAGTAGTGTTTTGAAATTTTGGTTTAGTAGCAGTAGTATTTTTGAAGTTAGGGTTCTTACCAGTAGTGTTTTTTTACTGGTACCAGACAGCATTATAATTAGGGTTAACACCAGTAGTAAAATTGTTACAGTTTTTACTGGTGTTGGAAAATTTAAAATATTGTTTATTTTGATTTGATTTTCCATTGTTCTTGAAGTAATTGTTATTCTTTGGGCTTCCAACTCTTCTGTTTTGCACAAATCTTGGTGCACTTCTTCCAAATCTTGGTGTTTCAGCAATTGGAGTTTTATTTTTATTCACTACTGAAGGACCAGTAGTATCTTTTAACTTTTGTGTTTTTGCTTGTTCTTTAAAATTTTTAAATTCTTTTAACTCTTTGCAATTTATTGGATTGAAGTGACAATACTTTGCTAAATGATTTACTTTGTTGCAAATAACACATTTTAATTTATTATCTTTAGCCCTTATTGTTTTTCTTTGTTCTAAGAGTTGATTCCTGTTTCTTTGATTTCCCCTTTTTAAGATTTTTGGTATATTTTCTGCATCATATTTAGGAGAATTTTCTTCACTTTGTGCTGTGTGAAAACTTGTATCAATTGAGTTTCGAGATTCAGTTTGAAAGATTGTAAATTCAATTGAGCTTGTAGTTCTATTATCATCAGAAAAAATCATTTGATTCAGATATTTCAGTATTAGATTCAGTTTGATTTTCACTTTTTAATTCATTAATTATTCTTTCTGAACTATCTTTAAGTGGAGGGATGAATTTATATGGAGGTGGTACAGCATGATATCCCACTCCATGAACAACTTTTTCTGTAGTTTGATTATTAGTTAATTCATCAAGAATTTTAGTGCTTCTTTCAAATTTCTTAATTGTCAATTTATTTTGTTCAATTTCAAGTTGTAATTCTTCTAATTTACTTGTTAATTCTTTATTTTTTAATTCATAAAACTCTTTCTCATCTACAGCTTGAAGCAATTCTTCCTTTATCCTTTGATCAATCATCTGGTACACCTTTATCTGATGTTCTTGATCAGCAATCACACCATCAAATTCATGATTTCTTCTTACTGCTTTTGTTAAATCTTCATTTAATTTAGTGTTTTCTTTTTCTAAATTTTTAACAATTTTAACACATTCAGAAGTACAAGGTTTAGGTTTTACCTCAGATTTGCTGTCAGTAAAGGCCATAAGAGCTTGATTTTGAGCATGCTCTTCTGCTTGGAAGCTCCAGTCATAGCCTTGTCCTTGTTGTGAAACAAGAGCAGTTGATTTTGATCTTTTGTCTGGCTGAGGACATTCTTTTGCAAAGTGACCACGATTGTTACAGTTGTAACATTTGACTTTAGCTTTGTCAAATCCAGCTTTGTCACCTTTGTTGCAGTTGAGACTTGTCCTACCAGTCCTTTTTAAGAATCTTTTGGTTCTTAGGCTCAGCATAGCCATCTGCCATTTAAGATCCATCTCCTCAAGATCATCTGGATTCAATTGTTCCAGATCATCACTAATCAGTGCAGTATGCACATGACTAGTGAAGAAGGATTCTCTTGCAGCATCTTCACAATCTGCAGCCTTTCCTGTGGCAGTTTCTTGACCTTGACCTGTATTAGATACAAATGCAGCATTATTAGAAGAAATAGAAGGGTTCTTTTGATTTACCTCAGTTTCAAATACTCTGAGATCATTGTAGAGTTCATCTAACTCCTTTTCTTCTAGTGCATCTCTCTGTCTGTACATCACTGTGTACATGGCCCATTCTTCACTAAGAGACCTTAGGAACTTCATGTTGACATCTTCTTGATCCATCTTAACCCCAACCTGGTTAAGTTCACCAATTAGCTTGTTGAATCTGTCAAACACTTGAGTGAGTGTCTCATTGGGCTTTCCTTTGAAGTTTTCAAAGTCTTGCTTGAGAACAGATTTCATGTTCCTCTTGGTGCTCTTGGTGCCAACGAATCTCTTCTCCAGTGCTTGCCACAGTACCTTTGCATCATCATACTCAACAAAGAGATGTTGATAGTCATTAGGAATGGCCAGTAAGAGAGTGCTTAAAGTTTTGAGTTCGATGTCTTTGTCTTTCTTCTCCTTCTCACATTTAAGTTTGTCTGCTTCAGTTGCAGAGCTGCTTGCTTGACCAGGACCAGTTTTGTTGCCTTCCATGACAACTTCCCACATGGAATAATCTGTAATAAGCATGTATTGCTTAATACGATTCTTCCACATCCCAAAGTTATTGGGAGTGAGTATAGGGATTTTGTTGGCTTGAGTGCTTTCATTATTATCAGTCATGATTAATAATGTGTGTGTTTTAAAGATTAAAACTTTTTGTTGTTCTTAAAAATTCGTAGATCTAGAACCAATATGCTCTGATACCACTTGTCAGGATCGATTAACTATGAACGAGTTAATAAACACCTTAGATCTAATTGATAATAGAAGTTGCAGCGGATCAACACTATATCAATATATTAAGAACAATAAACTGTAAGAACAATATGCGAGAATATTAAGAACACAGTTTCACAAAAAGCTTCAATGTATATTATCGATTAACAATACACACGTACGTTTACAATTAGTAAGGAACTATTTATAATAGTCCTTGAAGCCTAACTATTTACCCTAGTTATTCTAGGACTTGATTTACATTCGAATTATAAAGATATACATTGAATTACATTCTATAACTATCTCTACGAAGATCTCGGACTTGATTTGCTTCCAAATCGTATATCATTAGTAATCTGCAATCACCAGTAGTAAATAAACATCGTCAGTAGTAAGTCTGGTGACCAGTAGTAAGTCCAAAACCATCGTCAGTAGTAACTACTATTGATCAGTAGTATCTTCAATATGCCTTGATCAGTAGTAACTAAGTTATAGACTTCACCAGTATCAACTCATCAGTAGTAAGTAATTCTGCCCCATCAGTACTAAGCATAATATTCATCAGTAGTAAACATGATCAGTACTAACTGCAGCATCAGTAATAAGTTGATCTGTGATTTTGTTCCAACAAAACCTCAGAACATTTAAGAATTTCAACTTTATGAAGACTAAATCCAACAACTTATCTCATGCTAATTTCGTCAAGTCCCTCTGACTCATTTGAACAAACGCGTTATATTGTATCGTTGAGGGATCAAATAGGTAAATAAAACTAAACAAGAACAAAAGGGTGAAGTGTTGAAAGTTAGTTACTTAGACAATATATTAATCACGTATCCATAACCTCATAAATCTTTTTATAAATGTTTAGTTACTATTGTAATTAAAGATATAGATCTTTTAATCATATTAAATGTTACTAGATGTTTTACTACTCTAATTTACCTTTTGGCAAGTCTAAGGTACCATTGTGTTAAGGGTACTAAAATGTATTTTAGTTAAGGCAAGATACGCCGATACATTTTTAATAATTCAGGATATTATAAGATATAGTTAACCAAATTTAAGATAAAAAATACATTTTGTCCTTTAAATATCAATTGTTATTAAAAATAAAAATAAATAAATATGTGTTTTTGATGAGCTCCATATCAAATATTGACCATTCAATATTCTTGTGTTGTTTTGTTTTTGTGCTTTCCCTCATTTTATATATTCTTTCTGTCTTCTTGCTAATTTTATAAAAGTTGCAGCCTTTAAAAAAAATAAACAATCATCTCATCGCCACCTAGCATTCTCTTTCTTACCCATCACTCATATTAATTAGTACATATATATTTATTTTGGTGGGTACTTCAAAATTTATACTATTAAACAAACCAACCAACATGCTACCAATCATATCAAGTATAGTTGGTAGCCAATATGTTGGTAGTCACTAGTCAACATGTTTGGTTGGTAGTACCGTACCAATTGTATAGTCATGGTACGGTAATGATACAAATTTTTTAAATACCATGGTATACAATACCAACCAAGATATGTGCATTATATGATTCTTAGGTTAATATAGTGTACCAAACTACCAACCTTATGCACAACTGATTGGTTAGGTGTCTCTCTTGTTAACTTCAACATACATGAAGATCCAACTGAAGATGCCCTAAAGTTTTATTATGAATTAAAAGAACTCGAAAAAAACACGCTATATGTGTATTATTCAAGTTACGAGTTCTTAGACTAACCAACTAATAAATTACGTTTTTGTTATGTTGTTTGTAGATACTCCCTCCGTCCCACAAAAAAGTTTACATTTCTCTTAGGCACAAGATTTTAGGTAATAGTTAGTGGTGTGGTCACTAGTAATACTTTTGATTAAAATATAAGGTTAGATTGGAGAGAGAAAGATAGTTAGTGGATATTAATTGTGGGGTTCTTAATAATAATAATATTTTATTATGCGGGATCCATCAAATGTGAGAAATGTAAACTTTTTTGTGGGACAAAAGTTTAGTGAGAAATGTAAACTTTTTTGTGGGACGGAGGGAGTAATATTTATAATCAAGGGTGTGAAGTAGGCGAAAATGTTACAAGCTAGTATGTTACGACAAGATAACTACATCTTTTGTTACCTTATCGTACTAGATTATGTTTATATAGCACGTAACATATTATATCATTTTGCTTATTTTGTTTCCGTGTTCGGAAAACTTGTTGTGGATTATGAATCCAAGGATTAATCAAAGATTAACCATTAACAAGTGTAGAATTAGAAGATTAGATGGTGAGATTTCTTAAGAACTCTTTGCATTTGGATAGAACAGTACAAATTAAGGCAAATGTTAGAGTAATTAGCTATGACCTAGGTATTTATACTAAGCCTAAGTTTATACTAATTACACAGTAGTCCATAGACTATTGTTTACAACTAAATATGACCCAACACTTGTTAATATGTTTAACTGGTCGATAATGATAAAATATCATTGTTCTTTTGTTATTAATTTTTTTTAATTTCATATAAGTTTGTGATGTTGGTATATATACCATTATCAATTTGTACCAATCAAGATTGTTGATAGTCAAACAAATTGGTACCAAGTAAACATGGTATGATAATGGTAGCTAAATCAGTGTACCAATTATAGTTGATACGATACACCTCTATTAATTATACATACTACCATATTTCATTAAGAGGTGTAGGCCCGAGTGCCCAACCTTTTCTTGGGTCAAGTAAAACAACAATATATCTGGACATTCTTGTATTCTATTCTGATATTTTTGGTTGCACCAAAGTCAACAATAATTTAACAAGAATATATACCGACTTTATACAATCTTCTACTTGTCACCAAAATACCAAATTTCTAATGGGATCATTCTTCAATGTCTTCATTCTCACCACACTTCTTCTTCCATCCATCACTACTTCAAAACCAGAAGCTAATGCTCTACTCAAATGGAAAACAACACTCATAAACCAAAACAACCCTTTACTATCTTCATGGTCACTTGATCCTAATTACAATCTCACCCGTATAAATCGAAATAAACGTATCACACCATGCACATTGTACGGTGTTCATTGCGATCATCGCGGGAACGTAATAAACCTCAATCTTTCTACTTCAAGATTAAATGGTACACTCGACGAGTTCAAGTTTTCATCGTTCGCTAGTCTTACACATCTACAACTTAGAGAAAACAACTTTTCGGGTTCCATTCCGGTTGAAATAAGGTATCTTTCTAAACTCGTGTTTCTTGATCTTTCGGGTAATCACTTTTCAGGAAACATTCCTTTACCAATAGGAATGCTAACGAATCTCGAGAACCTTTTCTTGAACGATAATAAGTTATCGGGTTATATTCCTCATGAGTTAGAAAACATGAAGAATTTGATAGTGTTGCGAATAGGCCACAATCAGCTAACGGGTCCAGTGCCCGTTTCGCTTTGCAATCTGAGCAAGTTAGTGGAACTCGATGTTCATGAAAACTTACTTTCGGGCTTTATCCCACCCGGACTCGGCAAATTGGAGTCTTTGATTCAGCTTTCTTTCAGTCACAATGAGTTGACCGGTCAAATCCCGAGGTCGCTAGGCAATCTGAGTAACTTAGAGCAATTGTACATCAATGACAATCGGTTTAACGGGTCTATACCTAAAGAGTTGGGTAATTTAAACTCTCTTGTTGAGATGTTTTTGGTTGAAAATCGGTTAAGTGGTTCAATCCCGGATTTTTTCAGTAACCTTACAAAGTTGGAGCGTTTCGTGCTTTACGACAACCAATTTTCGGGTTATTTTCCTAAATCAATAAGCAATTGTGAAAATCTAAGATTATTTACTCTAAGTAATAACTTTCTTATGGGTCGGGTCCCTAAATCGGTTTGCAACTTGAGATCATTAGAGATTCTTGATCTCGGGAATAACCAGTTTAGTGGCTCGGTTCCACAATGCTTGGGTAACTTCAGCCATGAGCTCAAAGTATTGAACCTACGGTTAAACCGGTTCCAAGGAACCGTTCCCGCAACATTCTTGAACCGAAATAACAACTTGAAGAGTCTAAACTTTAACGGGAACCGATTACACGGTCCAATTCCAAGATCTTTGATCAATTGTAGGAATCTTGAAGTTCTTGATTTGGGAAACAATGTGCTAACCGGTGCATTCCCGCACTGGATCAACACGTTACCCGAGCTACAAGTGCTTGTCTTACGAGGTAATAAACTCGGTGGCCCGTTACACATGTCAAACACCAAAAGCCCGTTTCCAAAGCTACGGATTCTTGATCTCTCTAGTAACGGGTTCACGGGCCGTTTGCCTTCATATTACTTCCAAAACTTCAAAGCAATGACGGGTATAGATACACGGGCATCACAAGAGCTATACATGGGTGGAAATTTAACAATGTATAAAGATACGGTTGTGTTAGTTGTAAAAGGATTGAAACTTGAACTCGAGAGGATACTCGTTGTTTACACCACTATCGATCTTTCGGTTAACAAATTTGAAGGCGAAATACCGGACACAATCGGGCGGTTAACTTCACTTCGGTTTCTTAATCTATCACATAACCGACTCACGGGTCAAATCCCGACACACATGAGTAACCTAGGACTACTCGAGTCTTTAGATCTTTCTTCTAACAACATAGAAGGTCAAATTCCGTTACAACTAACAGCTTTGAGGTTTCTTGCAGTTGTAAATTTTTCTCAAAATAAGCTTCGAGGATCGATACCACAAGGTGGGCAGTTTAATACGTTTGGAAACAGTTCGTATCAAGAGAATAACGGGTTATGTGGATTCCCATTGACGATGAAATGTGGAGATGATGAAGTTCCATTTTCTCCGACAATTCAAGATGATGATGATGATGATTCTGTTTTTTGTAACGGGTTTTCTTGGGAATCTGTTGTTATGGGGTATGGATTCGGGATGTTAATTGGATTGATTATGTATTATTGTGGAAGGCCTAAATGGGTTATTAGGATTACGGAAAGAGAACAAATCAGACATGAAAGAAAATCGAGAAAATACCCTGAAATTACACCATTGGCAAATAGGAGAGCTTGCAAGCGTAATCACCGTTAATTAATATGATTAAAAAATGTGCTAGTAAAGGATATTTTATGGGCAGGGTTCAGTATTCATCGTATTATGTAGAAAAGTTACTTCTTTGTTTATTCACCGTAATCACCGGTTATTTAACTCATTAGCAATCGGATATAAATTTTAATTTCTAACAAAATTATAACATCGGTCATTATTTACCTAGGTGAAATATATTAAGAATATATAAAATAATGCTAATGCAACATAATGTCATTGTATTTTATGAAAAAAATTTCAATTTGATCATTATAATTTGCAAATAAAATTCTTAAATAATGATGCTAAACTATTGTTAACAGGTTGTAGGATATCCAGAAATCTAATTGTATGTCTTTAAAAAGTTTGGTATCTAATAATTATACTGATTTTCGAAGCTTAAATTTTTTGAAAAGTAAAATGACCAAGTTTAACTTTTTCCAAAAATGCGATAATTATAGTGTATTAACCCATAAGTATGAATATATAGTAAGTTAGTAACTTTTAGTTTGTGCCAAGAAGTTGATACTTGATACCATCAAAATTTCTATCCAACTATATTCGATGAAAAAAAAAGAGTGATTCAATAAGCATTCTCTCACCACGTCATTACACTCTCTAACAAGAAGAAAAAAAATATAATTTAAATGATTATACTGAAATATGTACCATTAAAGTGTTTTAATGTTACTTATTCTTGATATTAATGGCGCATATTTTTATTCTAGTTTGGGTCGTAAACGTCAGGACACCGACCCGTTTAAAAAACATATTCGGGTTAAGGTTTAAATTTTTGACACCATTAGCATCCTACTTCTTAAAATTAAATAATCATATTTGGGAAAATAGATTAGAATACTATTATTATAAGCTAACAATTATCTACATATAAAATTTTTGTTCTTAAATTCAAATTCGCCATAACTAACATGAACACGTACATGACATGGCACCCTTTGATTATTAATAAAAACGAATCTTCAAAATCAAACAATCATTGTCTTCTTGTAGCCAAATCGTTGCAAAATTTATACATCATTTGATCAAACCACTAAACCCGAACACGTAAAAACCGACCCTCTAACATTCCACCCCACATTGTTTAAGAATCGGGCCCGATTGTTTCGGCAAGAATGGGTCAATCCTAACCCAAACCAATGAGAAGATCGAAGCAAGAAGAATCGACCACAAAACAACAATAGTTGGAGTCCGGTTTTGCCTTCCCATCAAACCCTTCAAGAACGGATACAAATGAACAATCACCCAAAACGAGAAAAACAGTTTCCCGAATAACGGCCCCCACGAGCCGTACCCGTTGTTGATTGCATCCGATACTCCCGCCACAACACCAACCATATTCATGATGATTAACGTTGTTGGTGGGATCAAAAGTGTGGTCCATTTAAACAAATAAAGTTCCCCGAATTCAGCATCGTCGGCTCCTTTTGATGTAACCGTGAAATTGGTGTCAACACCGCCAAGAACCTTTAAAAGGCCTTGAAAAACGGCAAAAAGATGGGCGGAAACACCACCGATCACCCAAAATTGCTCGTTTCTCCACCAATCTTGGATGCTAACATGACTCCACCGGAGTTCGAGTACACCGGTTACTATGATTGAGATGAAAAGTGCAAGAAACCACATGCTTGCAAGATTGTTGAGCTGTAAAATGATTCAAAAACACGTTTAGAGGGTATAAAAATAGTAAGGTGTTGTGTTGTTTCCGGCTTAATGTAACCATTCAGCGCTAAATGCTGAATCCGTTTGTTTAATGCCTCTGAATAAAGTATATGCTGAATGTTACATAATAAAAATTGTCTGAATCATTGTTTTTCTTGTTGAACACTTGTTAAAGGTTAGTTTTTGTTTAAAAATAGATTCAACAAATAACCTCTAAATCATATAATTTTATCAAACAAACAATTATTTTTACCGTTGGGATGATGAACTTTCCGGTGAGAAGACAAACGGCCGGAAGTGTACAATACGCAAGTAACGGGATTGAAGTAAATGGGTAAACAATAGTGTTAATATAAGCAAGCCTCTCGAGTGTTTTCAGCTTGCCGGCCCACGCGTACCATAACGGGCAATGGCGGCTCATAAAGATCTCAACGGAACCAAGGGCCCACCGAAGCACTTGGTGCAACCGATCAGACAAATTGATGGGTGCGGAACCCTTGAATGCGGGTCTCTTTGGCATACAATAAACCGATTTCCAACCCCTGCAATGCATCTTGAATCCGGTTAAGATATCTTCAGTCACCGACCCGTAAATCCATCCAATCTGTTCACAAAAGGGTAAAAACGTCAATGCAGTAGATTTCCCAGAGTCTTATTAATTGATATTGGATAAAAACGTCAAGCTTTTCGAATTTCCGAGTCTTCTTAGCGGCGAAAAGGGTAAAAACGACAATCTAAAAGATTTTGCAAGTCTTTCTTACGAAAAAAGGGGTATAACGTCATTCTAAATTTCTAATAGCATATCCGATGCAAGCTTTTTACAAAGCTTTTTATTTTTTGTGCAGGTTATTTGAAGGTAAATGACCTTTTAACAAAAAACTTTTGCTTCAAAAGCTTATCATTCTCCAAGTATTTCTTAAGTTAATATGCATTGGACCAAAAACTCTCTTGAAAACTTATTTATAAATATTGAGTGGAAAGTCTAGGTGTGAATTATAATAAGTCATTCCAATGACTTAACCATTGGGATGCTTTGAATAGATTTTACGAATCTTTTTAACAGAAAAAGGGTAAAAACGTCAATCTATTAGATTTTCCAAGTCTTTTTAGTGGAGAAAAGGTAAAAACATAAAATAGTCTTTTTAATGGGAAAAATGTTAAGAACGCCAATCTAATAGATTTTCCAAGCCTCTAACCTGGAAAAAGGGTAAAAAAGTCATTTTACCTCTTTCCCCCATTCGGTTTTCTCTTCATATCCACAGCTAATAACATGAATAGCCTCTTTAATCAAAGAATTAGCATTAGTTCCTTCAGGAATTCCACCCGTTTCCATTAAAGTTGTAGTTATAAAAACGGGCGATTGCCCGAACCGTTTTTCAAAATTCTTTTTAGACATTAGAGACGATTTCTCCAGCTCATCATAACCCTCGAGGCCTTCTTCAATCTCTTCAAGATCGTAAGCGGGCACAAATGATTTTTTCGAGTACTTCTTTTTGGCCCGAAGTTTTCCCAACCCGAGTAAAGCTTTTAGCCCTTTCTTTTTTGACTTTGACTTATCTTTTGACTTTTTCCTTGACCCGCCAAAACAACAACAGCACCATGAAGGCCAGCAATCACAAGTCATTTTTTGTCTTTTTTCTGAAACCGGGGGGTCGTAACCGTATAATGCTTGTCGGTTGAAAACACATCCTGTGCCAACATATACCGGGCCTTGTATTCCGTCAAGTCCTCTCATGTTAATCTGTCAAATTGGAAAATATTAAGTTTTTATGGGCCGGTTGGGTAACATGTTAAAACGGGTAACTTTTTTTATGGGTTGAAACGCATGTTAGATTAACTTGGAGATGTTTTATGCATAAGAATTGACTTTGGGTCACTCTCAACCCATTTGGCCCTTTCTTATTATAGTTTTTATTGTTATTTTACCAGTTTAACCTGTTAGAGATAAAATATAATTTGAATCAACTCAGTAATAGTAGCTAGTATTGAAACTTACGTCAAAGAACACGACGTTGCGATTAGCATACCGATCACTATGATCGATACCATCAAATCGTTGCGGGAATTGCACATAACAAAGCTTCTTACCAAGTTGTGGATCCATTAAAAAACACATTGCTTCCCTTACAGCTTTACTATTATTAATGTAATGATCACAATCCAAATTCAACATAAATGGTGCATTTGTAAGCACGGCAGACACTCGGATCTGACAAAAAACACAAAAAAAGTTCGTCAGATTAACACGATTACTACTTTTCCCGACACCCTCACTGTCGGGAATAAGTCTACAATCTGCCCGGAATACTTACGAGGGCGTTCATGGCTCCAGCTTTTTTGTGATGGTTATAACCGGGTCGTTTTTCACGAGAAACGTAAACCAATTTTGGTAATTCTTTGCCTTCAACATCAAGTGCACCCCCAATTCCTAGATAAACCTGTTAATTAACAAAAACTTTGTGTTAATCTCAAATTTAGGCTCAAAATTAAGACGATTTTAATACCTGAATCATTCCAGGATGATCCCGACTATCATTCCCGGGCCACGGAGTCCCGTCTTGCATCACCCAACCTTCTTCGGGTTTCTTCAAAGCTTTAGCGACCAACGCATTGATCCGCACCTTAAACTCCTCATATTCTCTCTACAAAAAAAAATAAATAAATAAAATAAAAATAAAAAAATCGTCAAAAACATCGAAAAGAAATACATTTTACTCGGACTTGACTGATTAGGTTCTCTACTACCTTGAAGTATTAAAAGTGCAGCATGGTACCATGAACTAGACAAATGGAGTCGATTTAGTACCTGACTTATTAATTTGGTCGCATTTTCTTACTTGATTTACTTTTGTTGGAGTTTTTGACGGATTATATTATAATATATACCTTATCTAAATTTATTTTCGAAGTAAATCACGTCGGAAAATAAGACCAAATTATTGAGCTATGGAACTAAATTGACCATTTTATCAAGTTTAAATTAGGGGTGTCAAATTTATACCGAATAAAACCAACCAACATGTTACCAACCATACCAATAATAGTTGGTAGCCAACATGTTTGGTTGGTAGTACCATACCAATTAAGTAATCATGGTACGGTAATGGTACAAAATTTTGAATACCATGGTAGTAACGTACCAACCAATACTTTATATACTCATATATGTATATACATTATTTAGAAGAATTCGAGAAAGGTAAACTGCGTATGTATTATTTTTTTAATAAAAGTTATGATATCATAACATGGAAACATTAAGTTACAATTTTTAGCCTAACCGATCAACATATTATATTTTTGTTATTGTGTTTGTATATAATGTTAATAATTAAGTGAGTGAAGCAGACGAGAATGCTACAAGCTAGTGTATTATGACATAAATACTACATAATTTGTACTTTATCGTAGATAGTGTTTATATAACATTTAACGTATACCATTACCAAATATAATAGTATAGAAAAAGGACTTGTTTTTACTAATAATTCCAAGTAAGGTTGTGATCTTGGTATATATCATTACCAATTCGTACCAACCACAACTGTGGTAGCCAAACAAATTGGTACCAATTATAGTTGGTACGGTAGTGGTAGCTAGATTAGTGTACCAACTATAGTTGGTACGGTACACGGTATGAGGAAAATATATGTGGTACCGTACCATGTTCACCCCTAGTTTAAATATCATATTGTACTTTTAATAATTCAATGTAGAGAAACCCGTCAACTAAATCTAGAGTATTAAAATACATTTTGACCAACAATTTGCAACAAAGTTACTTACTTTCATAGCTCTACGATCCTTAACAAACGTTGGTTGGACTTTATCCTTCAAATAATCAATTTTCTCCGAGAAATAAAACTCGGGTGCTCTCGGTTCGATACTATATTTCTTAGCAAACGGGACCCACCTTCGAGCAAACTCAGCAGTTTCCGCTAAAGTATCAAATAACAACATCGATGCACCATCATCCGATACATAACAACTAACTTTCTCAATCGGGTAATCAACCGATAATATCGATAAAACCGTATTCGCAGTAATGATAGGTGGTTCCTTTAACGGGTCAACCGAACTCACAAAAAAGTCAACGGGTAAGAGCCCGTTGGGTTCACCCTCGCGCTCGAACCGTAACGAAAGACGGTCTAGGTAGGTTTCACGGTTAATCGGGAACCATTTTGGAAACTGGTCAAGAATCCATGATAATGCAAACCAGATTTCACATATAACCGAGATTAACCAAAGTGGGTAAGCATCGTATGCGGGTGTCATGATTCGAAAACGAAAAAAGAATATCAGGATTACGAGACGTAAGACAATTACAATACGATATGGGTTTATTAAACTTGATGAAATCGGTACTTTTCGCCATAATGGTTGTCGAGCTTCCGCCATACTGCAGTTATATTATATCATCAAATGATTAAAGAATTAGATTTTGATTTTTCAAGATTGAAATAACTGAAAATGGTACGATATACTTAAAAGATAAAGTCATATCAGAGTGTAACTGTATATGATTTGGTCATTTAAGTTACATTGACATAAATGACAAAAAAAGTACAAGATTTAAAATCAACATTTTTGTTACATTTTGTTGACTTTAATCCGATATACTTACAGATAATCATCTTCTTCACCGGGATCATTTCCACCATCATCGGTTTTTGTCACGAGGCCTCGTTTTTCTTGTCGGGTTTTCCATTTCTCGACTCGATCTTTCCATTCATCATCTCGATCGCCCTCGAGATCTTTCCCAACAACTACATATAATAGTAAGTAAATCACGAAGTTAATTATATATATCAATAGTCAGTAAACATTGATTTTTAGTACGTGACTGGAAACCAATTAAACAGAAAATTAATTACCACTTCCGGCGTATGAGAAAGCAAAGCCGTTGGTATTGTTCTGTTTTGGAGCATTAGAGTCACCATTTTCCTGTGAACATCAATCGCTAAAAGTTAAATTTCATCATAGTTCTTTTAATCCCTCTCTCAATCACTAAATTTACCGATGGATTATGATCATGATTATGATCTCGTGTTTCTTGATGATTCTTAATCTGAAACTCGTCTTCAAAATCATCCGCATCGTCACTCTCTTCGCCATCACCAACAACTCGTGGACACCCTATTAACAACACACATTATAATCAATCAATCGAGCTACAAAACTTTAAAAATAAACATAAAAAACAAAAGAAAAATATTACCTTTATGACGTTTATATCGAACGTTACATTGAGGACAACATTGATTCCCTTCACTTCGTTCATAAATATAACAAGGCCGACACACGGGAAACTTGCACTCGTGACAAGCAACAAAAACGTCGCCATTTTCCTTACGACCAATTTCGTCGCCACAAACGTGACATACGGTTGAGTTTGGGTCGTGTTCGGGGCGGTCATGGGTGCCCGTAAAGAGTGATGTCATGGTGGAAAACAATGAGAGAATGTGTGTGAATTAGACGTGAAGAATTTGTGGGGGGGGGGGGGGGGGGTTTGAAGGGATTGTGTGTGTGTATGGTGGAAGGCTACCAACTGATGGTTGGGGTGTCTAAGGTTTGATTAGAAGAGAAGTTACGATAGTTGTTTGAAGGTATCTTACATTCAAAGTGTCAAAAGGCTTGATTTCTTTTTTATTTTTTGGAAGTATTATATGAATTATTTAATAATTTTCGTTGATAACATTTTATTTCAGTATTACTTGTTTAATTTTTAGTAATCATGATATCATTTTTCCACAATATTCTATTAATGTCAGGATCGAATAACCAAACAAGTTATTATAAACCCAGATCTACTAACACAAGGAGTTACAGCGGATTAACACTTATGTTATTAGATTAAGAACAATGTAAACTGAAATCGAATAAGAATAAACACGATGAACACAGTTTATCACAAAAAGCTTCAATGTATTAATTTGTTCGATCAATACACGTATGTTTACAATTCATAAGGAACTATATATAATAGTCCTTGAAGCCTAACTATTAACCTAGTTATTCTAGGAATCGATTAAAATTGAATTACATAAAGATTTACATGCTATAACTAACTCTACTAGAATCTCGGACACGATCAGCTCTAAATATAACATCAGTAGTAATCTTGATCGTCAGTAGTATTTTGCCTTTAGCAGTAGTAAGTCGAGATCAGTAGTAACTTCTATTATCAGTAGTAATTCAATCTTCAGTAGTACTTCAGAATCAGTAGTAGATCCTGTATGTTCCAACAATCTCCCCCTAAACTTGTTAATTCCTTTTGAATTACTCAACTTTCTTTCGTTCTTCTTCTTCCCTCTTTCTTTTCTCTAGGGTTCTTTGATTCTGTTGCTTTCTTTGTTCAATGATGTATTTGTTGTTTTTCTTTGTAAAATAGTTCAATTTATTCTGGAACATTACAGCATCGAATGGCTTCATCATTGAGTTAATAAATATCTGATACATGATCTTTTCAGAGTGTGGATATTCTTTGTCATACAAGTATAGCTCACATTTCTTGCTTGATCTTTCAAAGAAGTACATATTTGCAGTGGGGAGTACATTCCAAGCATACACATTTTCTGGATTTGTAAATATTTCTGGGTAGTTATCTGGATAAAATACAGCATCAATCATTTTTGTTAAATATCCAGCACCAGAATCTTTCCATGATTTCTTTGCCATTCTTGGTTTTCCAATGATCAGAAGTTTGATTACATCACTTCTTGAACAGGATCTAATCAATGGTAACCATCCAGTAAATCTTTGAACAACTTTGTCTTCCCTTATAATTTCTAATACATTATTAGGCATAACTCTCCAATTGATGATTGGATTGTTTTCAAGGGGAGCAACTGGTACTTCAAGAGCAGGAATAATTTGCTCTGTCTTTGATTTCTTTTGAACACTCTGTTTTTGAGTAAGAGCCTTTCTTTTCTTTGTTTGGGGAGTTGAGGATTCACCAGTAGTTGATACACTACCAGTTTGAATTAACTTTGGACTTATTGGGATTAAGGCTTTTAATTTCTTTTCTTCTTCAGCTTCTTGTTCAGCCAATTCTTTCTTCTTGGCAGTACAATATTTGTCTATAATTGTGATCATCTTCATTCTGCCAAAAGACTTTGCACTGTGCCCTTTTGACTTCAGAAATTCAATCATGTTTGTCTTCTGTTCAAAAACATCATCTGTTAGTTCACTCTTTGTTCTTTTACATTCAGCTACCAGATCTTCAAGACAGTTTAGATGTTCTTCTTCAACTTTTCTAAGTCTTTTAAATTCTGCTTTTTGAGCTTCTAACTGAATATCTTTTATTTGAACAAGTACTTCAGTTTCTTGAGTTTGTTGATTGTTTAATCTTTCTTTTTCAACCTTTTTCTTTTCTTCAAGAGCTTGATACATATCCACTTTCTCTAAGTATCTCTTGTGTTTCACCTTCCATCTTGATTGTTTTTCAGCTCTGACAAGATTGATTTTGTTCACCATGTGGTGACCTAGTGCTCTGTTGGGATAATCTTCATCATAAATTTCTTTTCCCTTTCCAATACAAGCTGGAAGTACAGATGGAGATGGAGTGTATTTCATATCAGGAATACCTCTGATTATTATTGATGGAGAAAACAATTTAAGTTTATTTTCTGGAAGAATCTTTGGATGTTGTGGAAGTGTGCATTCATCTACTTCAAACCAGTTCACATTATCATCAATGTCAGGTATGATAAGTGGTTGATCAGGTGTTGGTGGTTTGGAGATTATAACATATCTTTCTCTTTCAATAAGTTCAGGAATTTCTTCATCTTCCTCTTCAATAGTTGCTAAGGTGGTTACTACTGGAACTTCTTCAGGAATTGCTACTGATAGGGCATCAGTAGTGTTTGTTGTTACATTTGGAATTACTACTGCTATATCATCAGTAGTAGTAGGTACTATTGTTATGTCATCAGTATTAGGAGTTACTACTGACGTTTCTTCTTGTTGTTTTTCTTGTACTGGAGCAGTAGTATATTCATCAGTAGTATCTATGTGTTCTAGGCCTTCATCATTAAATTGGCCTTCAGTCACATTTGATTCTTTGAGATTAAGGAGAGAAGTTGTATCTATCATGGTTTGAATAGTATCCTTCTCCCCCTTAGTGATCTCAACTTGTGGAGCATCACTATCAATAACCTTCTTTCTGAGCTTTCTAATGATCTTTGTTTGTTGAACTAGTCTATGCTCATATAATTTCATTCTTTTGTTGATAGTGTTGATATGCTTCTTCATATAGACCATAGTTTTCCCTTGATTTGTTAAGTATTTCAGGCAATCTTGTACAGTGGTTTCAAGGTTTTCCATCCTATCCGTCAATTGTTTTTGTTTAATACTGCCCTCACTCCTTCTAGCAAGATCATCGGGCTCTGATACCACTTGTCAGGATCGAATAACCAAACAAGTTATTATAAACCCAGATCTACTAACACAAGGAGTTACAGCGGATTAACACTTATGGTATTAGATTAAGAACAATGTAAACTGAAATCGAATAAGAATAAACACGATGAACACAGTTTATCACAAAAAGCTTCAATGTATTAATTTGTTCGACCAATACACGTATGTTTACAATTCATAAGGAACTATATATAATAGTCCTTGAAGCCTAACTATTAACCTAGTTATTCTAGGAATCGATTAAAATTGAATTACATAAAGATTTACATGCTATAACTAACTCTACTAGAATCTCGGACACGATCAGCTCTAATATAACATCAGTAGTAATCTTGATCGTCAGTAGTATTTTGCCTTTAGCAGTAGTAAGTCGAGATCAGTCGTAACTTCTATTATCAGTAGTAATTCAATCTTCAGTAGTACTTCAGAATCAGTAGTAGATCCTGTATGCTCCAACAATTAATTTTTTGTATTTTAAATATTTTGACCTACATCGACAATGAAGTGTGTGTTTCAAGTTAAAAGTTGTAACTTAAAAAAGGTTTCCCCCAAAAAAACACATCTTTGTATAGTTATTCGATAATGTGACACTAACTTAGGCTACCTAGTGATATGTCATATAGATCTGAATTGATTTTCCCACCAAAAATTGAAAGACATTGAAAATGTCCTGCCATCTGAAAGCTTTACATGTACAAAATATCAAAATTAGGAAGTACCTTTTACCAATAATCTGATAGCAACCTTCGAACCTTTCTGGTGTGTTTCTGAATATACCCAAATGAGCCCAAAAACGAGTTGACTTTGTTTGATGGTTTTTAACCGATCATACTAGAAACGATTTGTGCAATTAAGTGATGCGTTTTACCATATAGCCAAGTGGAGCAAAGCTCGGCCATCTGGGGTGCCCGTTATAAACAGATATACTCTTTGATAAAAAAAGTGTTAGGTTGTGGTGACAAAACTGATCTTATATAATCGATGGGTTTTAGCTGAGGTAAAAACCCAAGCATAATAAAAGACAATGTTATAAAATAGCATTATACTTCAAGCACGGACCCATTTTGATAATTATCATTTTTTAAGATTTGTTTTAATAATTACTAGTTTTTACCCTCCTTTTTTTCCAGTTTTTAATCTATAGACACCAAAATGGACCGGTAATTGCCAAAACGGGCTTTAAAGGTTATAATTACTACAAAAAAAAGACTACCACTTCAAATATATTGTTACTTTCGATGTTTGTTCAAATAGTTATCTTCAAGGCTTCAACTTTGATCTTTGTTACCCAGATCATTTTCTTTCTTTTATTTAAATTATGATTTAAATAACTTTAAAAAAAAGTTTTACTTATTTTTTTCAAAAACATTGTAAAAATAAGAGTATTTTGGTAGGTGAAAACAGACGAAAATATAAAACTTGAAAAGTTCAAAGGACAAAAATCCTGAGAAAAATGCCAAAGGACAAAAATGCAGGATCCAAAATAAATTTATAAAGTTACATACTAACTTTATACATAGTATTTACATTTCCTGGCTTGTGATGACCGTGGGCATGACCCAATCAAACTCGTTTTAACCTATTCCTCAACCCGCCTATTTAGCCACCTCAGAACACAAATCCAATCAATATTTACACAAATTTCAAATGCAGCTTTGACAAATAACACAACATGTCTACATAATGATCAACGAAACTTGATACATCTACCTACCTACCTAATACACCAAAACCTCACTATATAAATCGCTAAATTATTTAGTGTTCATAACCGAAACACAAGCATGAAATGAGGCATATATTTACATTTGGTTAAGATGATTCGGTTGATGACTCATTTAATTTAGCACGTTTTGAGGGTTGTGATTCTGATGGGTCAATTACTGTCATTGGTGGGCCAAGTTTAAGTGGGCCTGGTTCTGTTTCGGGCTTACTTGAAATTTCGTTGATGACATCAGCTTCTGATTTCTCAATGGCGGATGATGAGGTTTTGAGATGCTCAGCACCGAATTTGCATTGCTTTTCGAATATCATCTGGAGATATTTTCCTTGTTCTTCTATTCTTAACTGTAGATTCTTTTGAATCTGAACAAAGATATATTATAAAAATAGTTTTATTGGTTATTCATTCTACAAATTTCTGACTGATTGGTTCATTAAAAGATGGTTTTGTACCTCAAGCTGTTCATGTAATCTTTTTTGAACTTCCACTTGTAAACGTAATGCTTCAGTGATCTCTGAACTCCTGTTGTGAAGTCAAGAAATATTGAAATTAATACAGTAGTTAAATTACTGAAATTAACTACCTAAAATTCATGTGAACCAACTCTTTTCAACCTCAACCCATTTTGACAACCTGCCCGACCCGCACGTTAAGTTAAAGTAAACAACTAACTTACGCTTTAAAATCCAATGTGGGTAAATCTTGTACTGGAGTCGGTTTTTTCTCTGAAGGGCCTGCAAGAAGTAATTAATTATATCACTAAATATCATTAATAGTTATCTCTAGTATCATATAATTGTCTAGAGTGTATGACAATTCTTGCATTAGTGCATACAAATACTTGATGTATTAAACATGATTACAAAAACTGTGAAATAACAATCTAACTTTTTTGCAAGAAGAAAGACTTAAGATGAACTTAAACCAATTTGACGCGTTTAATTTTTTAGCTGAGTTTGTAAATGTTACCGGTTTGACCAATCGGAGATTAAAATATAACCCAAATTGACCCGTTTAAGGTAAATATTTTGTTTACCTTCTGATGAAGGTTCAGGTTTGTATCTAGCTGTCCGATATTTCTGCAGAATAAACCGAAAAAAATCTACATTAAATTCCCTTAAAGTAACAAACTTACATGAGGAAAATATAGAAGAAATGTACCTGTAGATGACTTTTTACATGATAGATTGTTAAGCTTTCAACTTTCATTAGCTTCAATACTCCCTTAGGAGTAGCTCCTGTGGTTTAAAATCACTTTAATGACAAACAGGTGTGATAATTTCAGCAAAATAATAAATATATTGGGTTCATGTAATCATGCAACTTTGGTGAAATCAGCTCTAGACCATCATATCGGGTGGAAAGATAGTCCCCTACAGCTTTGGTTCTGATCTCACCAATGTTGCATGCTTACACATGATCTCAAGTTTGTATATATATAGAAATCAATCAAGTTAGGTGAAATCAGTGGAACTGGCAATCAGATCAGCTGGAAAGATGGTCCCTGCCAGCTTAGTCCGAAGGTTGTGATTATCTTAAATCTCACCCTTCGGATCAAGCTAGTGGGACCACCTTTTCTGCTGATCTAATGGTCAGTTATTGATTTCACCAATTTCAACAAACCGAGTTGATTGCACATAATCTCAAAGAGAGGGATTTGAAGGTAGTAGGAGGGAAGTGAATCCTATCCATTGGATCCTAGCAATAAGATTCATGTAGGGATAATATTCTTAATATGTACATTATTCCTCATATATATATATATATATATATAAACACACACACATAGATACATACTTTCACTTCCACCGAGCTTGGTGACGGCCTCAACAAAGGCTTCATGAAGTTCTGGTGTCCAACGCATGCGTGGTTTGCTTTGGGACCCACTCCCACATGATGATGGTGTGCAAACATCTCCAGGTGATGCAGGAACAAGTGTTGTTACTTGCAATGATAGTGAGTTTTTTGATGATTTCCCCACATTAAATTCCATCTAAATTTGAAGAGAAAAAAAAAGTTTTAATACATAATAAAAAAAAAATAAGATGTCAACATAATGACATTAATCTTGATTGAGCAAAAACCAATATTAAACAAAAAAAAGTCAATGGATAAAAAAGTTTATAAAATTGCAGTATACCTTTGAATTATGATCAGAAATATTCGTATCGACTAAAATCTCATTCCAATTTGGTGTTGTTATAACATGAGCATCATCTTCAGTAATTAACTGATCAGCCCAATCTTGCCAATCATTTGGCTTTCCAATATCCTCGTTTGGCAAAACGCAAACACCACCACTTTCAGTTTGTTCTAAATGGCTAGATTCAGTACGGTTATTTTCAGGATAATCAAGAAAGTCAGAAAGTGAATCTGAACACCAAGAATTCGTGTTATTTTCTTTCATAAATTCACGGAAAGCTGTTGAACGAAGAACTTCTGATGACTGAGTAAGAAAAGAAGGTTTTTCTGAACATGTTTCTTCAGGAGAAACCAATGAGAAATGAAGATGTGAAGATATTCCTGAAGATGAAGAAATTATGTGACCAACAGTCCCATTAATTGAAGACATTTTTAAGAATTCGCTGAAAAAATTATCAGCAGAATAAACAAGATCAGTATAATAATCATCTTCTTCTTAATTAGTGAAATTTCACTAATTAAGATTAGAAGCTTAGAGCAAGCTAAATAAAGCTCTAATTTCAACATCAAGTCTCAAATCGTACTAAATCAACTAAATCCTCAGCAAAAATAGTTTCAAATTTCAGTGAATTTTCGAAGAAAAAAATCACCCTATCTATAACCACCACATGACCAAACAAGAGGACCAGAAAAAATTACACACAATAAGACAAATCAGTTGCAGCATTTTGATTTCAGAAACAGAATTCAGTTGACGTAATATATAAAAAGTCAAAATCAATCGCAAGCTTTCCTAATTGAAGGCCCATCATATGATCCCTAAAAAGGAAGCTTTCAATGCAATCAACTCACAAATTGCATCTGAATTTGAAAGCTTCACGTTTACGGTTTACATGAATGACCTAATTCCTCACTAATACATAAGAAATCACGAAATTAGCATAATTGAAATCATTACCTTAGATCATATAACCGCAAAATCCGACAATTTGAAGACCTAAACAACTCCTATTTCAGTGACGATTTGAGTGGTTTCATAAAGAGCTTGAGTTAATAAAATCTAACATTGAGTGGTTTTGTTGAACCTCAGAGACGTTTGTCGTATAAATTTCGTCACCGGTGTCTCGATAAAATACGGAATTGAACGGTAGATGAGTGGATGACCTCCTGTTTGATTTGGCCTTTGATTTGTGTATGCAGCAACCAGAGTGGAGAACTGGAAGACGTGGTCGCACAGTCGCATGGTGGCGCGTGAGGATGATATGGGAAGATATGTGGCGGAGGATGTTGTGGGGCCCCACCGGATGACGTCATGTAAGTGGTTGCAGAGTGGTACGGTTAGTTGTAAGCGCATGGAAACGACAAACTGGAATTATCAGAAAATAGAAGGAAAAAACTTGGAAATTATTACCTAAACAGCTTACGTATGGCTTCAGATTGCTAATTAAAAATGATTATCGAATAGATAATACGATTTTTTTTAAATCCAAAAGGTATTGATTTTTTAAGACCAGAAAATTTACTTGGATGAAATTAAAACAACAAAATTGAGGTTTCAGTTATTATGTAATAACTGTTGTTGTTTTCTTTAAAATTAAGGTGCTGTTTGGTAAGCATTTTAATCATTTAGTTAAGATTAATCTCTTAATTAAACAGATTTAGAGTGTTTGGTAATGCCTTTTAATTAGCCTCTGAATAAAAAAATTCAACATGTTCTGCCTTTTAATCGGATAGATGTAACGGGAAGTTTGAATCACATCTGCATCATTCAGATATGAATAATTCAAATGCTACCAAACAACACATTAAGGATCTTAGCGATAGTCCTTAAAACTTGCCTAAAAAAGTAACATGCATAAAAAATATATATTTACATTAATGATGGATAATCTTCCCCTATATATGGAGCTACACATGATGATTGTATGACACCTCACCCGTTTCAAACCTTTTGATTGGATGATAATGCCACATGTAATTCTCTGGTTGGTCAAGTGATTCCTCACAAACTCCACATTACGTCTACTCCTCTTCTTCACACCCGTTCTACATCTATCTTCATCTCCTTCTCTCTCACGCACAAACCGCCTCCATCCTCCTAAGCGTTCGTCTCCTTTCCGCCATATCAACTCTCATCCCATAACTCCTACAGTTTTCCGGCTACTCCACTTCTTCACACCCGTTCTATATCTATAAATACTTCCCGTTCGTTTGCCCTTGACGCACACTGCCTCCTTCGGCCACGATATTTTATTCAATTTACAATTACAATTTTCTTATCTTATTCATAAATTAGGGTTCATAAATTAGGATTTATTTGTTAAATGAATTGAATTAAATTGCATTCTGAACTTCGGTTTCTGTTAAGGGTTTTATAGGTATTACGGGAGAGATGATACATCAACTTGATGATTAAATAAGATAAGAAAACCTTATGAGTTCAATGTTATGAAAATTAGGCATTATAATGAGATTAAAATTAGACTGAGTTGTTTCATAATCACTATTTATGTTTGTTACTTTTGTGAGATGTGCCTGCAGTTTTGTGAGATGTGCATGCAGATGTCAATTCCACCATTTCCTCCAATCCAAGCACAAGTGCTAATCCTTCTTTCACTACAGTTTAATATAATTTTTCATATCCAATTTTCATATGAACAATTGTCCATAACGACTTCAGCATGTTGGGGCGCTTTGTTGTATACAAACTGTTCGACTAAATGTCTGATCCATTTATAAGTTTGATTTTACCCAATTTATATATGAAAATGTCATTGCTAGATACTGAGTATAAAATATCAGGTTACAACTCACGAGTCTGCTATATATATGGCCAAATGTTTATTAATTTATTTATAATAAAATACTAATTCTTGATTATATATATGCTAGGCAATTGATTTGTGATTGTTCGTTGTTATGCAAGCTGAAAAAAATTTCCTCTGTTCTTACTAAAGAAGGTAACTAACTATCATGTACAACTTGCTAAACGGGCTGGTCGGGTACAAAATGGAACGGGTCGGGTTGAGAACATCCGAATAACACTTCAGATGGCTTTTTTAACCAGCTTGACCTGTTCATTTAATGTTGACTTTTCAGAGTTAAAATGTAACACAAATCGACCTGTTTACAATAATCTTAGAAAATATTAAAATTATTAATATTGTTCTTTTAACAACTTTTTCTACAGTTTCATCAAGTGCATTCTCAAGGGTCTTGCAAGGTCAAGAATCCAATTCATGTGACAAAACAATTCAATGGGGCCCATCTGTAATCGGTGATGAAAAAACCGACCCGTCTCCTCTCTCTAGACTTTACGGGTCAGATAATAATAATAATAAACTTTTATCCATAGAAAGAACCACTGAATCCTCATTCACAGATCTATTATCCGGTTTCGGGTCGACCCATAATTCCACAAACGTATCCACTACAAAGTTTGAACCAAAACTCAACTTTATTCCCTCTAATCTTTCTGTCAGTTTGTTGGGCAAGAGTATTGGTTTTGACGATTATACCCTTCATTCTAATCGAGGTGGTGGTCCGGGTGGCGAGCAGCCGCCACATGGCAAGTGGCTGATGCCGCCACCTGTTTCTTCGTATCTACAGACACAATCAAAGTCTTTATCGGTTGTGAAACCGAATGATGGAAGTTGTAAAATATTTGGTGTGCCACTTGCGGGTAACAAAAGTGGGTCAGATTTAGTACATCAAGGGTTGCAATCACAACAATATTTGAATCTTGATTCTGATTTATTAAGATCTGAACAATCGAAACGGTTGAAAGTTGTTGAAAATTTGCCAGCTGGCGGTAAAGAGCATGATAAAGAGTACCAAAGTTTTCAACCGATTGTGAGAGATGATCAAACGAAAGTCCAGAGTGTTTCTACAAGAAGTTGTACAAAGGTATTATCACTAATTTTGTTTTTTGTGTAAAAGGTATTATCACTAATTTTGACCCGTTTACTAATGAACAGGTTGATTCGGGTTATATTTTGTACTTGACTGGTCAAACGCATTTTAAGTCTCTTATTCTAAAAATAATATGTACTTTCAATTAAATTTGACACACTAATTATGTTTAAAAGGATTAGTTTTTATACAAGACTAATTTCGATCCGAACCCGTTTTGACCATGTTTGACCATTGACCAACCCATTTTCAATAATCTTGATGGTGTTTTGGTGTACCGAATACCCTGCCATGTCAGCAAGACTAAAAAATAAATTTGAAATTTTTGTAAATAATTGGTGCTCAATAATTATGTTACAATTTATGATATTAAATATAAGCTGGAAATTTCAATTTATGATATAAGTTTGAATGTTCAAAGTTTTGTATTTTTAATCATGGATTTTTTTTAATTTTACCCTAACCATAAAATGTATTTCTGATTTCTATTTCTAATTACAGGTCTGCCAATTGGCTAAACAAGCTATTGATGAGGCAATTGCTGAGCTGGACCTTTTTATTAATGATCATATACAGATTGTGCTAATTATGATACTTTTGCGGGATAACCTCACTCTCTAGAGCACTGATTTTCTTGAGGATGGAGGTATTAACCATGACATTCGTGTTCCTTTTTTTCTTCTTAATAATACTGCACAATCTTTTGTCACTCTTTGATTTTGAGCTGATTGCATGGACTGAATTGCAGGTGAGACATAATCTTTATATTATTGTAAGTACAAGAAACAGATAAACAAATGAATGTGGATGTTTTAATGATTGTGAACTCAGCATGCCAAAACACTTTGTCCAAATATTTTAATATTGTCCATAAGCAATTAGTGTGTCGAAGATGATTAGATATAATGATTTAGTGGTTTGAATAAGATTAAAAGTATTTCTTCGAGAGAGTTACGACCTGCTTTTCTTTTTAGTTATTTCCTTCTTCATTTTTACTTTTTATTGGTATTTTACCATTTGAGTTTTACAGGAACCTGGATCACCACCATAGTTGAAATTCAAATTCCATTAAAAAAAATTGCTGGCTACACTAAATATCTCGAGTTGATATCAACACTATCAACAAAACTCCAAGAACTATATGAAACACTATCACAAAGTATCAAAAATAATCTATTGTTCATATGAAGTGGTGGTTACAACTTAAAAACGGAAGTCGGGTGTTCAATTGAGATGATAAAAGTTGATATGGGCGGGTCAAAAGCGGTTTTAGGTGCCGCAGAAGCCCTTGGTGAAATTGAATATGCTGGAGTAGAGTTAAGTTAAATTTAATTAGTCATTATGTTATCTTATTTTACTCACAAAATAAGAATTGATATATTTGATTGTGTAGGTTCATTTTATTGTGAACGAGGCTTGGAGACATATTTACCATTTGATTTATTTATTATTCTTTTTTTTAGTAAATTACATAAATCATCTTTGTAGTTAGTATGAAATTATGGATTTCATAGGACAAGTTTTTTCTATTACACAGATAGTCTATAATATTTGCTACTTTAAGTATTATGGATTGGCTAGGTTCTTCTTTTTACAAGTGATTGATTAAAAGGGATTTTTTGTTTCTTTTTCTTATCACAACAAATGTGTTACATTTATGTAGGTGATCAGGATCCAGTATGGTCAGGCCATGAAACACAATACACAGTTCTTTGTGGAGTATTTTGCTTTGGATCTGATCATGGGTTATGATGGTATGTTAAACTTTATTTTTTATTTTTCTTTAATTATCTGGTTTTATCGAAAATGATGTTGACTCAGTCTACTTCAATATTTGTTTTCTGGTATTGTTGTTTATATATGTCGAAAAGCAATTTGATCATACACTTGATTGTTATCAGGTAGCTGCCAGGTGTTAGTGCACTGAACATGGAGGATGGAACACTACATCAATTCCGTTCTTCGTCTACAATCTTGGCAAATGGGATGATTATCTGGTCTCTAATTATCATTATAAATTTATTATCTTAATTCCAATTTCTTTTTTTTTTTTTGTTCTCAAGGTTATAGCAGAGCATATTTCTCAGCAACCTATGCTCATACTTGCACATGAGATGGTAATGCTATGGTTGCACGTGCAGGCTTTCCTCTTGAGGCAATCTTATGCCAATGATTCTGCATTGATCTGTTTATAGAAATTATTATTATTATTATTATTATTATTATTATTATTATTAACCAATTGTTTTTCATATGATATGTTTTCTTATCTTTTTTTTTTTCATTGTTATGTATTTTATTTTTTGAAGCATGCCCGCCCAATCTGGCGCGCTTTGAAGCTAGTTCTTAAAATATAAGGGTTAATTATTAATTGATATACAAATCTCTAATACATATTCTTAATATTTTAATGACAATACTTTTTGGAAACGGCAAATGATACAGCGGAAGCCTACTCACATTATTCCAATGAGCACCTCGGGTTCGAGCTCCTTTACAGGGCAAACTCAGCCCTCATAAGGATCTCCAGGGAAAAAATCTCCCATATTTGGCACCACAAAGAGGTGTTTATAGGATTCGAACTCCAGGTCTCACGCCTCATATGAGAGTAAAACTCATACATCAATCAAGCTCATTAAACCCTAATGACAATACTTACACTATATTCTCAAATTTTAATTTAGAGAGGAGATGAGAGAAGAGAACCGGAAACATAATGTGATCCTCAATGTTTTTTAAAAGAAGAGAGAATATAATCAGAGAAACTTTTGAGTCTTGGATCTAGGGGTGAGCATAGCAGGGTACCCGCCGGTTCCGGCCGGAACCGGAACCTCTTGTACCGGTTCCTCAATTTTCGGAACCGGAACCTCCGGTTCCGGCGCCGGTTCCGGTTACCCTGTCTTTAAAATCGTAAAATTAAAATAAGATACAAAACTTAAATATTAATCATTTTTTATCGTTTTATCTACTAATCTTTGAATAATCATAGATTCCAACCACTTAAACATATGATTATCTATTTATTATATTGTTAAAACACTATATTTAGACTAATTAATGACTAAACTCATTCAAAATTACACAAAATTTACCATATTGTTAAATTTGGACATTAAATTTCCCAAATATATAATATTTTAACAAAAATATACCGAATAATCACCGGTTCCGGTTATCCACCGGTTACCGGTTCCTAGATTTTGAGAACCGGAACCGGAACCTCTTAGGGCGGTTCCATAATTTTAGGAACCGGAACCGGCGGTTCCAAAGCGGTTCCGGTTCCAATTCCGGTTACCCGCTTTTTCTGCTCACCCCTACTTGGATCATTATTCCTAATTAAATTTAGGTTTTAAAGGTAAAACTGAAAAGTTGATAAATTCTCTTTTCTCTCCAACTCATTAGACAGAGACATTATTTTCTCTTATTTGACCCAAGAACCTAAAGAAGAAAAATATTTTTCTTCAAATATATATTTGTCTTCTAATTTTTTATCATTTATTTTCTTTAATTTAAATACTTGAGAACACACAATTAGCGCTAAACACTTGAGAACACATAATTAGCGTTGTCGTCATTATTTTCCTACATATATATTAATGAATTACATTAATAAAAGTGGAAAAAAATATTTTGTAAGCAAATTAAATGTAAAACATGAACAATTAAAAATGTTTTAGGATAAAAATGATTTTAAGTTATTATCTTTATTATATGTAATGCATTTATGACATTTTTAAATTAGCAAAGTTTAATTTTCAGTCAATACACTTGTTATTCGGCACATATGTGTTTTCATCAAAAATATGCACCATTTAAGAATTGAAGTTGTAACATATACGTTATTAACACAATGTTCTAACCAACCGAGCTACTAAAACACATATACATTACTTGATTTTAAATATCCTTATTAACTACCCACTACCACCACCTAACCACCACCACCATCCACCACCAGTTATCATCACTATCACCACCATCCAGGCATCCACCAACAACCATTATCACTATCATCACCATCACTATCAATTGGTCGTCATAAAATATAATTACAGAGTATCTAGTGTTCATTATTATAAGTATCCTTCTAGTAAGCTATTAAATCTATATATTAATAGAAAGTAAAAGTATTCATCGTCTTTGACCTCTTATTTCTTGTCCCACAGTTTTAGGGTTATATTAGTGTGCAAAATGGAGATTCCTTGTCATTCAATATAATATTATTGAAAAGTATTATACAAAATGAGCACTTGGTATTATTTATTCATCATCGTACAGCTATAATTAAAGTATAATTATTAATTTATAAGTATCGTTTATTAAAAAAATATATAGAAAGAGATTTATATTTGTGTTTCTCACTTCTTCATTTAATATATATAAAAATATATAATGAATAATATTTTAACACAACATATAGATAGCACTTTTTATCTGCTCTTTTGTTACGTATAAAACTAAGTTAGAACATAAATTGGTATTTAACATAAAAAAAAAAACGCTGCAAACCCAAAGTGACCATACATAAAACCAATGTGACTTAGGGGTGAGCATAAACACCGAAAAACTGAACCGAAACCGAAAAAACCGCCCCGAAAAAACCGAATCATTTGAAAAATCGATGTCAACGGTTTTGATTTTTGGAAAACCCGAATGTTTGGGGCGGTTTTCGGGGCATATGAAAAACCCGACCGAAAACCCCGCCCCGCCATTATATATCTTTCAAATTTTATAAAAATATTTTCATATTTATAAAAGATTTGACATTTAATTATTTTTTAAATAATAATATTCTATTATTAATCTTATTACATTATATTAAACTTACTAGTTTTTTATTTATAACGAAATATGTTAAAGGTTTGGGAGTTTGAATCATATTAATTTTTAAGGTAACAAATTGGTAAATTTAAAGGAAAATAAAAAACCATAAAGAACCCCGAAACCGAACCGAAAAACCCAAAAAACCCGAAAAACCGAAACCGAAAAACCCGAAACTGAACGGAATGTAATTTTTAAAACCCGAACTTTCGGGGCGGGGTTTGGTTTTAGTTAAAAGCCGCCCCAAACCGCCCCATGCTCACCCCTACATTGTGACTATATATATATGAAATTCTTTATTGTTTTTATTAGTTAATAAATAAATATGAATTTACATTTTAGAACTTTATATCTTGACAAGTATTCATTGAAATTTAAAGATAAAATAAAAATATCAATTAATTATAAAAATGACTTTAACATAATTCTTTATATTTTTTATAACTAAATGAGATGTTATAAAAGTAGTTTTATATGATTGACATGTTAAATCTGCTAATTATATTTTTTTTTTTATTGAAAAGTAATTTTATCATTCTTTAAAATAACACAACGTGTTCCGTGAAGTCATAGTATATAAGAAAGTGGTTTATTAATTTAGTCATATTATTGGATCTAGCTTACTTTTATGTTACATTTAATAATCTTAGGAATCCTATTTGTTTTGTTTTTAGCGTGATAAGCCCCAAATATTCCAGCATGGACGTCATTACCAACCAGTTGAAAGAGCGTTTGGATGTACATGTTTAGAGTAATTATTGTAACTCAAAATAAAATAAAATACGACAACCCAATAATCATGTAATATTTGGTTAAGGTTATTAATTACTCTCTCCGTCCCAAAAAAAAACTTCTCATTTCACTCTAAATTTTTGTCCCACAAAAAAACTTCTCATTTCTCATATTTGATGGACTCCACTAACTATCTTTCTTTCTCCAATCCAACCTTATATTTTAATCAAAAGTATTATCAATGACCCCACCACTAACTATCACCTAAAAACTTGCGTAAAAGCCAAATGAGAAGTTTTTTGTGGGACGGAGGGAGTACTAATTATTAATTGAATTTAATTTATTTTACTCGGCACATTTTTAACTGGCATGTTTATGACTTTTCAAAATTGGGTATCCTGATTTTCGAATAGTGATATTTACTTTCTGAAGATATATGAAATTTCGGATATCCAAAATTCTGGATATTCAAATTCCGGATATCCGGTATTTGAAAACAAATTATTCATATATTTTTTTAGATATTTCATATATTCTTTGATATTTCGGATATTTTTCAGAAATTTCGGATATTTTACGTATATTCCAGATAATTGTGGATATTTCAGATATGGTTGATATTTAGATAATTTTCACATCAGATACTAACCACATAAAATACTCATTTTTATTTAAACGGTCTCCCATCTCTTCGTCACTTTCTCCTCCCCTTTACCGAATCCTCAACAAACGGCCCCGTGCCACCGGCTTCTCCAAACCGCCATCCACCAACGCCAAACCTATTATGTACTTAAGTTGTCATAGTAACTTTTTATATGAATCTATTAGTATTTTACCTTATTCTTTTTATAAAGTGAGGCATATAAGCGGTAAAACTATGTATTTATTAATGAGTAATAATTATTTTAAGTAAACGTCATCTACAACAACAAACATTGAAATAAAATACAAATCAACAATTATTATATGATGATGTCATTTGCATACTTTTTATGGTTAATAACAAAGGAGTAAAACTTCATTGTCCTTTTTAGGCAACTTGTACAATTTTTGTTGATTTTTTTTCCGCATTGGATGATTAAAAGGGTGAAAATGACGATGTAATGAACACTTCAGCTAAATAGTGACCCTTCAATAAAAATATGCCCCACCAGCTTGTACTAATGGCACCACAAGTTGTACAAAACCCATAGTTATGCAACTTGCAAACGGGCTCGTTTTCAAAAGGAAAAAATATTAATTTGAGATCATTGCAAAAAGGAAATTGAACCGAATTTCATCTAAACTCTTTATTTGCGTTAAGTTTGTAGGTAAATGTTGAAGGAAGTCTAAGGATTTTAGCTAGTCCTAAGGGATAATTAATAATCATTGGATCAAGAAAAAGTCAAAGGTCAAGAGCAAGATTCAAACCATACAAACACATGTGCTTCAGTACATCAATACCCCACCCACCTCCGGCGGCCGGAGACGGCGGCGGCGGCCGGCGGCGATGGGCGGCGGCCGGCGGCAGACGGCGGCTGGAGGTGCCCGCCGGCGGTGGTGGTCGTGACTGGAAGCACATGTGTTTGAAACACATGTGTTTCACCTTTTGAAACACATGTATTTTGAAAATAAAGGAATGTATATGTATAGCCAAGCACATGTATTTCATGACTTGAAACACATGTGTTTCGTTTCTAGAAGCACATGTGTTTCACTAATAACAGTTGTTTTGAAAATAAATGAGTGTATATGTACAGTCAAGCACATGTGTTTTAAGTAATGAAGCACATGTGTTTGTAAGCTAAAAGCACATGTGCTTCACTAATAACGGTTCTTTTGAAATTAAAGGAATGCATATGTACATCCAAGCACATGTGTTTCAAGTAATGAAGCACATGTGTTTGTAAGCTAGAAGCACATGTGCTTCACTAATAACAGTTCTTTTGAAAATAAAGGAGTGTATATGTACAGCCAAGCACATGTGTTTCAAGTAATGAAGCACATGTGTTTGTAAGCTAGAAGCACATGTGATTCACTAATAACAGTTCTTTTGAAAATAAAGGAGTGTATATGTACATCCAAGCACATGTGTTTGTAAGCTAGAAGCACATGTGATTCACTAATAACAGTTCTTTTGAAAATAAAGGAGTGTATATGTACATCCAAGCACATGTGTTTCAAGTAATGAAGCACATGTGTTTGTAAGCTAGAAGCACATGTGCTTCACTAATAACAGTTCTTTTGAAAATAAAGGAGTGTATATGTACAGCCAAACACATGTGTTTCGTGACTTGAAACCCATTACCACCAGCACCTTCATTGTCAGCCACCACCGCCGCCGCCGGCGATCGGCGGCTGCCGGCGGTGGTCGGAGGCGGCGGCCGGCGGTGGTGACCGGTGGTGGTGGTCGTGACTGGAAACACTGTGATTTGATCTTGACTATTTTGATCCAATGGCTAGGATTTGTCTCTTGGGACTATGTAAAATCCTTAAACTTACTTGAAGACAACTATAAGTTTATAAATAATATATGAAAATAAACTTTACAAAATACTAAATTTAAAATAATAGTACTACTAACATTAACTATCACTTTTTGCTAAACTAAATACTCCCTCCGTCCCTAAATAAAGTCCCATTTCTCTTGGGCACAATATTTTAGGAGAAAGTTAGTGGTGGGGTATTTGGTATTACTTTTGATTAAAATATAAGGTTTGATTGGAGAGAGAAAGTGTTTTAGGAAATAGTTAGTGGTGAAAGTATTGGTAATAATATTATTATAATAAGTGGACCCCTTAAGTTTGAGAAATAGGAACTTTATTTATGGACAAAACTTGAAGGGGAAATGAGAACTTTACTTAGGGACAGAGGGAGTATAAGTAAGTACAACTAACATCCATTATAACGTTTTAAAAAGACCTATAACAATGTTTGATTGCAACAATTTTGTCTAGTGATAGAAGGCGTTTGAAATAATCCAATATAAGTTAATCTTTTGATCTATTCCCTACATACACATTTACCAAATACTTGAAGAATATCCAGAAACAGTTACAACAATAATGAAATCGCACATATCACAAACAAAACACCCTTAGAATAGCCCATTATAAATAAAAATAGAATCTTCAATTAATTGACATGTTATTATCTTGTTTTTTGTCAACTTTATCATTGGTCACTTTATCGCATAATTGAATTATAATGATTTAAATATATAAAGATCCTTTCAAAT
Organism: Calendula officinalis; assembly: GCA_963853835.1. NCBI lineage: Eukaryota > Viridiplantae > Streptophyta > Magnoliopsida > Asterales > Asteraceae > Calendula > Calendula officinalis. Next base: position 24,879,642 of record OY970831.1, read on the forward strand.
AAGAATATACTGCTTCCCATTGGCACTTGCTTTAATCTAGATGTTACTCACCAAATATTTTTTTAATGAGTATGTGTATTTTAATAATCGATTTTTTGATATTTGTAAATAGAATATAATGTTTAATATTAAGAATATAATGTTTAATCTAATTTAAATTGTATTCATGAACTTCTGTGGTATAATTTATGCATGTCATATAAGTATTGATTATTATTTATTTTTTTTTTTTTGCAAGATCATTCCACAACTTTAGAAAGTATTAGAGGTGGACAGAATCGGATTTGTATCCAATATGGATTGAATTTAATCAGATCCAATTTTTTGCAATTTTGCTGAAACTATCAAATTGATTTTTATAAAATTCGGATCTGATTTTATCCCATTTTTGGAGGTAAAATGTGTAACCAACATAACCGATTACAATTCGGATTAAAATTTGTCTTTTTAATCCGGTTACAAAAATCCAATTTTTGGAGGTAAAATGTGTAACCAACATAACCGATTCCAATTCGGATTAAAATTGGTTTTTTTAATCCGGTTATAAAAATCCAATTTTTGGCCCTTCGCTATCTCTACCTACAGTTTTTTTTGTAACTAAAAAGGATTAAATCCAGATTATTTTTCTAGATTTTTTATCCTGAAAAAATTTCAGTCGACTCAAATTAATCGAACCCGGTTATAATATCCGGTTTCAAAAAAATCCATTCCGGACTAAAAAAACCAGTACCCAAATATCCAGTTTGAATCGGATTTTTTGATTTTCTGTGGACTTCTAGAAACTACATAGAGTATCAATTTGGTTTCATTCAAGTCAATTCAGATACATAAAGAAAACAATTTGTCAAAAGACTGGAAAATGATGTATCCAGCTTTAAGTTTTGTAGCATCTAGACTCTAGAGTTATATAATGAGAAAATGGTCTATAAATCAACCCAAATAATTAAGTTAAAGTTGATTTTTTTTATGAATAAAATCAACATTTCGATGCTTAAGAGACCTATGCATATACATTAACCCAAGTTTAATATGGGAGTTTTTGAGAAAGAATCTTATATACTTACAAAGACAACTTAGGGGCGTTTGGCTTAGCAGCTAACTTATTAGCCTATTGTGTTTTACAAATACAAAAAGACTACCCAAACACTTATCTTGAAAAGGTTTTTTAAGACCTTAACAGAGTGTACAGCTTTTAGGTTTTACCAAAGACTCAAAAACAGCTGTTAGATACAGCATAAGCTATTGTGTATTGGAACAACACAAGCAAATCTCAACACCTTTCAAAGAAAGAAAGACAATTCAAGCATGGCTTAATTTAGCACAATAATCAATAACAATTACAGCAAAAACAAACATGTAGCAAAATTCTATCCAATCAACAAAATATGTCAAAATTAAACATGCTACACTAGTAACATAAGCACAAAATTCCAAAACACCATCACCTACACTATGGCATTAGCAGCACTGGCAATCCTAGGCCACAAATCAGCACACTCTTTCCCAATTGGTCCAGTAATTGCAGATCCTACAAAAGTAAAACACCAAAAAAGTTATCAGCAAAGACTCTTAGTGATTCAAAAATGGGTAGAAAGGGCAGTTTAAACTGATCAAAAAGGTCAGGTTGGTTGATCTGCAAACTTCTTTTGTTCATTAATCAAGTCGATACGTTAAATATTATAACAAAACAATGGTATTATAGATATCTGAAGTTTAAAAAATGGTTGTGATACAGTTTAACCCGTTTGCAGTTTAGCTAAAAGAGATTATTTAGCTTATTTGACGAGTAGTATTAAACCATATACCAAAATCACAAAATTTAATCATACATAAGTTAATTGGTTGCATTAGCCACCTCTACCAAACCCTTATTTTGTTTCATATTAATCATATATCAAAAAAAATTTACAGAGAACATTACATGTGATGTAATGATTGCAGTTAAATAATTTTACCTTTCATTTCTCCCTTGGGATTGACAATGACACCAGCATTATCTGCAGAATCACAACAAAACAACTTAATGATCGGTTTAGCGTTTTCTGTATAAGCTCATTTTTAACGAGATTATGAGCTTTTACCAGCTTAAGCTTAATGAGGTAAATAAGCTATAAGCTTAAGCTTATGGACTTAAGAAAGCAATAATCAGCTTTTACAAATTTCAATAACCTGATTAACTATGGCAATAAGCCTAGCCAAACACCACCTAAACTCCAATACAAAATTCGATAAGCTAAACAGCAATCTCAATCCCTGATTGCCAATTGAATGTGGATATCAATTGTCAAACTTAGCTATTGCATTGAACAGGATGATCGTGAAACAAATTTATATATTTATGCAAGTTGTGAGAGCTAACTTACAGCACAATATACATGATTGAATCATGTGAGAATGTTCAAACAAATAGCAAATTACAAACTACAATAACAGAATAACACGAATATTATTACCTTCAAAGTACATGAAGACACCATCCTTTCGGCGCCAAGGTTTACGCTGACGAACAATAACAGCTGGCATAACCTTCTTCCTGAGATCAGGTTTCCCCTTTTTCACCGTCGCCATAACCATATCTCCGACGCAGGCAGAAGGAAGACGGTTAAGTCGTCCCTTGATCCCCTTCACTGAAATGATGTACAGGTTCTTAGCACCAGTGTTATCGGCGCAATTCACCGTCGCAGCCACCGGAAGACCGAGTGACATCCGAAATTTGTTCCCGGCGGAACCTCCGCGACCTGAAGAGCAATAAAGGATCAATTGGCAGCATGATTGAGCAATACACTTGCATTAATTAGATTTCAAATGGAGATAGATCATGAAGAATGTTGGAATGTGACAGTACCTCGCTTCGACATGGCTGATCTTCTTCAGAAATCTCTCTGAGTGGAGGCGGACTGATTGAGAATTAGGGTTTAATATGTGTACTAAAATCTGTTCTATGGGTATTGTTTGTTTGGGCCGTTTAGTTAGGCCACATATTATGGCTAACTATTTGTATCCATGCTTAAATAACTATTGATCTCAAGTGTAATCAACATGAGTCAAATGTAGGGATGAGAATTGAGATGGGTTCTAAAATTGACCTCGATGAATATGGATTTGAAATTTTTGAGACTTGATACCTAAGAACTAAATAGTTTTACAGAATACGATTCAGGTTCAGTTCCAGATTCGGTTCAAGTAATTAGGTGTAGCACGATTAGGACCGAAATAATAATTAGAGTCATTTTCTGAGTGTTTATATCATATTTGTTTCTTTATACATGTAATACTTCCTCCGATTCAAAATAAGTGCTAAACTTTGGGTTCTACGGTTTTTGAGGCAAAAGATTACAATGATAGTTAAATTAGATTAATTGAAGAGTAAATTACACGGAAGGTCCCTGTGGTTTGCTACTTATTACAGCCACAGTCCCTGAACTTCGTTTATTACACTGAAAGTCTCTGGTGTGTTCAATTTGTTACATCCGATGTCCCTCTGTCAAACGGACATCTAAAAGGTCAGTTAAGTGACCCATGTGCACCTGACATGATGTGAACAATGGTAATTCTCCTTCCCCCCTCAAACGTATCTTCCCCAATTTACACCAGCCGTCCATTCACTTATTCCCTCATATCTTCCCCCCTCTTCTCTCCACTCTATTTGTTCTTCAACAAACCCTTCTTTTCTAACAATGACGGGCCAATCGAGCAGTAAAAGAGGTACGTATAATGAAGAAAACGACTGCAATGAACTGTACGATATGTGTTTTGTGTATTTATGATTTTTTTTGAAATTTTTTCTTACCGAACTTCATGATCACTTATTTACAGAGCATTACTATTGTGCCCATCATGTGACGTGCACATGGGTCACTTAACAGATCTTTTAGACGTCCGTTTGTCATAGGGACATCAAGTGTAACAAATTGAACACACCGGGGACTTCCAGTGTAATAAACGAAGTTCAGGGACTGTGGCTGTAATAAGTGGCAAACCACAGGGACCTTCCGTGTAATTTATTCTTTAAGAGGAGAAGGGACATTACGAATTTGCCCATCATGTGAGGTGCACATGTGTCACTTAACGGAATTTTTTGACGTTCGTTTGACAGAGGGACGTCGGGTGTAACAAATTGAATACACCAGGGACTTCCAGTGTAATAAACAAAGACCAGGGACTGTGGTTGTAATAAGTGGCAAACCACAGGGACCTTCCGTGTAATTTACTCTTAATTGAATGTTAGTAGATAATGGGTCCCACACCTTTTGAATAAAGTGGGGTTAATGATGTTTAAAAGTAAAAAGTAAGGGTAAATGAGTCATTTTAATTTATTAAAGTAGATAGTTAGTGGGTGTGAGTCCTATTATTTTTTGTCAAATAAGGTAATTTTTCAAAGTGTAGCACTTATTTTGAATCACCCATATATGAAAAGTGTAGCACTTATTTTGATTCGGAGGAAGTATTAGAATGATTTATAAATAGCAATTGTATAATTAACATGAACCAAATATTACCATTACCAATACTATTATATAAAAAAAAAATCGAAACATACAGTTAATTAAATTTCAGTTCCGGGTCTTCAACCGAATTTGTTCTATACACGATGTACCCGGACCCAAAAAACCCAATACCTGAATCATTTTTTAGTAATCCAGTTCCAGCCGGTTCCGATTCAGTACATGTACGAGTTTAGATTCTCAGTTCTATATCTCACCCCTTTCCAAATCATTTATCTATATGCAAATAGAACGTTGCATAGCCAACGTCATTGTCCTGCTTATGAGGTCGAACTGAAAGTCGCCGGCTGTCAATGTCTTTCGTCATATACACTTCATGCTTTGATACCTGCCTGTGTGCATCACCATTAACCACCGAGCTTTGCACGCATCCACCACCTCTAATAAAAAAAATCCAATCAGAAAATTGCAATTGCTTACCGCCCAAGCTCACCGTCATATCCACCGCCCCCGTCCATAGAATATATGGATTTTTTCAATTGAAATTTGCCTTATGCTCATACCATCGTCCACCATCTCATTATAAGAAACCGACCTAAAAAATCCACCGTTCTTCATCCTTCTCTATTCTGTTAATCTTCTGCTTCAAATTAGGGCACATAATCAATTTTATTTAGCAGAGAGATTGATTCATGAACCAATTGAAAATTGTCCATCCCCCATGGCCATCGTCCACAGCTTTGACACAATCGGTGTTAGGTCAGAACCGATTATGAATTCAACAAGTGAACGAGAATCGATTGTAATATCAAAGGTAAGCAATTTCTGTTCGAATCTATCTGTCAATTTATCTAAATACCAATTCTCTTTTTACTAAATACCTGAGAACAATTCTGTGTGTGAATTCATGATGTGCCTATTGCCAAAATACCAATTCTGTTTGGTCGTTTAATTAGTAATTCATAATTGTGTTTTAATGAAGTCTTTAAGCTATTTGTGTTTTCAGTGTTTGGTAATTGATATGGTCTTTATTTTGATTGATTTAACTAATCGTATGTGGTATTGAATGATTTGTATGCTTAACAAGTGATTTGTTTATGTTTAATGATTAAGGTAGATTGATTGCTGCAAGACTGTCAATCCATTTTCTACCTGCTAACTCGATGAGGTATCTATGTTTTTTTGTTATTGTTTTTAATTGTTGGTCAGTAGCTATAAACATATTCTATTGAAAAATTTAGCAAGCTGTATAAAATTATATATTATTTTGCACATAAATTTCATCTATACCTTCAAACAACCTAGATTTCATACATTGAATGATTTTTCTTCACACTCAAATTCAATTGATCTCTGTTGTTGCCAATCCTTTTGTTTCAAAGTTTTAGAATGAGTTTGTCGTGCAAAAAAGCTTTTTGAATTCCCGGTAGAAAGAGATTTCCCTAATGACAAAGCTTTTAAGGCCGCCCTATATCCTTTTAATGTCGCTATGAGAATTGAAGTTCATATAATGTTGGTGCAAAAGATGCCATTCAAGCTCAAGTCAAAGTGAGATTTTTACATCTTGCGAGAAAGAGTCAACCCACACATTTTCCGATTTTATAGCCAATCCGTTAAATATGATTGCCAAAATTATGTTATTACAATTCAAACCCTTTGATATATTATGATTTGTGCTTTGTTGTAGCTTATTGGTGTCGATCTTGATGGGTCCACAAAGATAAACAAGTTATGAGAGCAAATGTTAAGATAGTTGAAACCGAAAAAGAAGCGATAAATACTGTTATTGCTTCTTTAGAGGAATAACTACATCTGATTGTTGAGGAAAAAGGATAAGGTTTATGACAAGATTCGTGAATTGAGGAATAAACGAGAAGAATGGGTATGTTGGTAATATTACATGATAGATGTTTCAAACTCAAAAACACTGTTTTAATCTTATGTCTTTTTTCCGGAATACTTGTTATCACCAGAATCCTTAGAGGTTAGCTACTAACAAATATGTTAACACCCATAAAGAGGTTTCCACACCACAAGTTTGTCAAATTAGTAAAACTACATATTTATCTCTTTCTTTAACCTAATATCATCAAAAAATTGTTTCCTCAATAATAGTCTTGACTCTTGAGTATAAAATTACAGTTTTCTATAACCAATTATTTCACGATGTGAATACAAGAGAAATGATATTCGTGTTCAGAGCAGTGTTACAATCATTGAGGTAAGTGATTACACATATTTGTTTGATATGCCTTATCAATTGATGATTTATTCATTCATATTAAGCCAATTTGAAATCTTAATTATGTGCTTGTTTGAATGGTCTAAGCTCAAATTTGTTACCTTTTCAAATTGTAACAATTGCATTATCATATATTCACCACATGTGGTAAAAATTGAAGAAATTGGTGCATAATTCTTGAAGAAGTTAAAATTAGGGAACTTGAATCGATATTACATTCCGTGAAGATTACATTTTGATCATATCCTATCATGTGAACTTTGACAAAAAGCTGATTATTTCTGTACATTTTTTGGTGGATAGTTAATGAATGATGCATTCAGAGCAGGTGAATGATGGTTCATGCGTCTCAAACATGCAATGTATCATCAATTCGGATGCTGTAGGTTATGATCAGGTAGTGCAAGAGTCCGTTTATTTATTTATATATCATTTTATAATATTACTTATATTTTGCCAATTTCATAGGTGGAAAGTCGGGTGCATCAATCTGTGTACAAGGAGTTGTGGTACCCAGAAGCAGAAAATAGAATTGAAGATTCACAATCTTGTTAAGGTATAAATTTGACATCTCGATAAATTTATTACCTTAATTGATCTGATTTTTTGGTACAATTTGTAGGTTGGTAAAAGCGAACCATCATTTCCTATCCAGAAGAAAAAGGTCAACCGAGAATTTTTAAGAAGCAAAGCGCATGTAAAAACGAAGATGTCGACCCAAAGGTGTTTATTAATTAATTTATTAATTATTATTCTGTTTTTTTTAACTACCCCGAGTTTTTTTTTTTTTTTTTGTTGCTGAAATAATATATTTATTGTTGAGTTACAATTGTAAACACAGTTTCTGGTATTTTTCTATGTATATTCAAGAGTTTGTCCCTCCTATATTTTAGGGTTTCCACCTGGTGAAGCTTTTGCGGTCCATAATGTTGCAAATCTTGTTCCACCCTTCGAGGTACTTCTTTTAACTTCATTCATTGATTTTCGTTTTCTTTCTTCTCATGGTAATATTATGTAACCAGTTTGAACCCTATATATGTTCCTCTGATTTGCGTTTTCTTTCTTCTCATGGTAATATTATGTATAATGAGTTTGGACCCTATATATATGTTTTAAATTTTGATTATGTGTGCAGAATGGAGCATGTGAAAGTGAAACAAACTCTGCACTTGAATTTTCAGTCAATGCTCTTGAAGTAAGAGTAACCATCTGATAATAATACTTTGCACTCATCTCATAATTTGTATATATAAACGAGAGTACAAATATTATAATTTGCTTCTTAGGAGAACTCATTCAGGGAGTTGAAACATGTATATAAAATCTTAGTATAGTCTCGCCCTTAGCTTGCAAACAAGTCCTTTATCAAAACGTAAGGGTGCGCGCCTGCAAGAAAACGGCCTAGCTAAATCTTTCCTCTCTCCATATATGATCTTTCTTCGATACAGGGGAAGCAAGTCTGTTGTGCGTGGCTCTTTCACAAAAGTAAAGATGTTGTTGGGGTTCCCGGCTCTCCTGGTCTCCACCTACTTGTGGAAGAGGGGGGTGAGTTGATATTAAGGCGCTCGAAGAAGGCCACAAGTGGAAGCAACCGGGGTGGGCCGCCCACCTTCGAATGGTGTTGGTCCTACGGACTGCTCCCCGGCGACGACAGAGGAAGCAACCCGCCTGCTGTGGCGGGGCGGCTTTTTTTTTTGCAATTTTTTTGTAATAGTAGTTTTTTTATCTTTATAGAAGGTAGTGATTATGTTAATATATGTTATGATCGTTGTAAAAGCTAGCAGAAGTTAATAATTCTCATGTTCCTATGATACACTTGCATCCTTCTAACTTTAATCTCTCTTTCTATTTGTCAAGTTTCATAAGCAGCTCCAAATGTGTCACTTCCCGTGTTATCAAAATTATCTTTTGAATTGATTTTCAGGATCACGGCCCTTTCAACGACCTAGTGTATATGATGTAAAACTCTAGCTGAATTTGATTATAAAACTCAGAAGCTTAGAAACTTTGAAGTTCAAACTTCATCAAGCTTATATTTACAAAATTAAGGAATTTAGAGTTTGATAAATTAATGTGATAATTGGAACTCCCCTCGGCTACACTTAATTATGGATATTGAAATACTAATGACGATACTAATCTAAGTTAGTATTAGTTGGATCGACTCTTTCAAGTATGTATGGACTCCACTTGATATTTCAAAATTTCAATTGGCTCACTTTGATACTTTCAAAGTCGATTAACTCAGACTCAAACAAATTTTGAGCTCAACTTTAATAGATCGGTACAATATAAACATTAAAAAGCATATATAAAAATTATAAAATGGAACAACCTTGGTAAGAGTCACGAGCTTTATGAGGATTATGACTGGAGACTACTACGATTTATAAATCTTGTTAGATACATACAAAAAGCATCAAAACCATACAAACATAAGTTTAAGTTGTTTTCAATGCCTTGTCATACAAAAGATAAAAAACGAAACCATTGCAAAAAGTTAATCACGTCCGAAACCAGATTTTAATATCAATTGCATCTTCTCTTTCTGGATCCTGAAGCATAACAAGTAAAACAGATGCTAACCATAAATTAGAAACGAAAAACAAAACCTTTATACCCCTGTAATTCAAGAATGATGTCGGGTTAACTCAAAAACACTTTTTTTAATCATATTTGTGATTCCTTATAAAAAATTATCGCGTTAACTATGATTACAATAATAAGGTATAATGTATGTGGAGAATTCATAAGCCACCAAAACATGTACTATTTGTTTTCCTTTAATACCATTTTCGGTCAAATGTATGGCAGAATTGTAAAAATGACAAAAACAATACCCCTATCTTTAGAAAACGTAAACAACACAAACATTAACTTAATGGTGAAATACCAATTGTACCCTTTAATTGCTTTTAATAAGAGAAATCTGCATCTAAATTAAAGGTGTACTTACTATTTGGACGTTTGATGTTTCGACAAAACCTGCTACCACATTGGCACTTAAATGCCTTCACAGGGTGTTCTTCATCATCAAAATCAATACCATAATCCTGCAAAAATGTTAGATATACATTCATATGTATATACCATTCATGAAACTATTTTATACCGATATAAGAAATATATATCACTCACAATAGCACAAATGGAAATATAAACGTGGATATATTGGGTCAAATATGCACGGGTTGACCAGAAAACTTTTTGTCCAAATTTTATAATAGTAAGTGTCTCGTGAAGATATATTTTAAAAAAAAAACAGTTTTTGAATAAAAAGATTTAATAGGTTTAATACATTAAATTACAACTTGGGAGACTTTTGACCCATTTGACCTATTTTCTTTTAAGCTATTTTTCTGATAAAGCAATTTATAAGTAGAAAAACTATATAAACCATAAGAATTGAATCCATAATTCAGAAAATAAAAAATAAATGATAAAATCGATGTATTTAATCTTATCCAACTCACCCATGTCAACTCTTCGAGAGCTTTCACCTTTCTTGTAGTAAAGAAGGCAAGCTACACATAAGAAACAAAAACAAGATTAACACCTAAAATATATAATATACATAACTGATAAGCATTTAAAAATACAAAATAATCTACATACATGATAATAATGATGATCAGGATTCTCCACTTCCATTGGAATCTCCACCAAATTTGAGTCAAAACACCTATTAAAACAAAAATAATAATTAAAAAAAATGGGATTTATAGTTTTAAAACTAACTCACCGATAATTTTAAATTATCTGCGTATTTTCATATAGATCCTTGAAAAAGTTCAAAAGTACGTGTTTGTGTGTGTGTAATTTTGCCTAGAAAATTAACCAATTTACCTATGATTGATGAATCTAGCAACATTTCCATAAAAAGTGGCATCTAAACAAAGGGCTTCTTCGTCTTTTAATTCACTTTCTGCACCCCAATCAGCATCAAGTAGAACAGGGTAAGCATGTTCGCCTTCATTTGAATATTTTGAAACTCGCTCATAAAGTTCTGCATTTGTCAATACTTCTCCAACATATTCACACACAAATGCACCTTTTGGTATCTCTTCTAGGGTTCGTAGGCCCCACCCTTTTCCGCCAGCTGTCATGAATACCTAGTACAAACAAAAACATAAAATCAAGGGTCTTCTCCCACATAGTGCCAAGATTCAACCCGACCAGCTACCGAACCCATCCAACCCGCCCATTTTATAAAGGAGTAAATTACACAAATGGTCCTTTAGGTTTATACCATATTACAAAGTTGGTCCTGTAGTTTCATAAATTACACTGGTAGTCCTTATTATTGAAACTATTGACACATTTGGTCCTTTAGCTATAAACTAGACGCTAACTTTTCCCGTCAAGTATGGTCACGTGTGATGCAAGACGGGCAAGAGAAAAGGACAGAGTTACCCCCTCGTGCATCACACGTGATACGGGAAAAGTTAATGTCTGTTTAGCTAAAGGACCAAACGTGTTAATAGTTTCAAAAATTAGGACTACCAGTGTAATTTATGAAACTAAAGGACCAAATATGTAATGTGGTATAAACTAGGGCTGTCAAATCGTGCTATCGTTTCGTGTCGCTGGATAACACGACACGACACGAATTTGTTCAACACGAAAACGACACGACACGAAGTCGTGTTTTATTTTGGTAACACGAACACGACACGATTAAAAAACGATAAACACGACAAACACGACAACACAAAATAAATAACAAATTTCTTACTTATTACATGCTAAAAACACGACAAACACGAAAAACACGACAAACACGACAAAATCATAACTATCATGTCAATTTCGTATTAATCTTTGAACACGACACGACTTCGTGTTTGTTTTACACAACACGAACACGACACGAACACGAATTCAGATTTCAGTTTCGTGCCAATTTCGTTTCGTTTATTTTTGTCGTGTCGTGTCAGGTTTTGACAGCCCTAGTATAAACCTTAAGGACCATTTTTATAAAATTACAACATTAAACCATAAATGATACCTGCAACTGACGTTTAATCCCACGTTGTACAACCCGATTCCCACACTGTTTATTACACCCACATTTTAACCAACATTCCTTAATAAACCTCCTAACCGAATGCCCTTTACACGGTTCCAAAATCTCCTCATTTTTACTCCTTTCCAACGGGCACTCTTTACAATAAAACAAACAATGTTTTTGTGGGTCCCGGTTCATTTTTATACATTCATCCAAAAGCTCCTCTTTAACTAACCCATCTTTTGTATAAGCAAATTCACCACCCGATTGTAGTGCACAACCACAAGCAGTTGATGATGTCAGACAATCTCCAAAACATGTGGAACAACAGTTGTCATCACCAATTCGGGCCAATGAGAAATTAACATAAGCACTTTGAAACACTGCGTTTGATGGGATATAGTGGAATGCTGGTGGACATTCAGAGTTGACTTCGTTGACCAATGAGATTATAACTGATTCTTGTCCTTTTGCTATATCATTGTCATTATTGTTGGATATAATATGCAAACTTTGCGATTCGGTATTTTGGAAACCATTTTGCTCGATCTGTTTGTCGTTTTTGTCGTTTTCGCAATCCGTTTCGGTTTCCAAAATGCATTCGCACATATCGTTCATTAGTTTTTTCACGGAGAAATTTGGGCCTAGGAATTTGTATGAATTAAGGCATTTATCTTCCATTTTTTTTAATAGAATATCAACGGATAAATTAGGGGTTCCTAGAGAATTGCAGGATAAAGAAATCTTGATTTCACCAGAAGATGATGAACCGATATCTAATCTTTCTGTTGATTCGGTTGAGATTACTGCAAGTTCATGATCGTTTGTTTTGTTTTCAGTAGATTGATCAGTTTCTTTGGGCGGTACGGTTTCAGTTGAAGAATCTCCATTGGTTAATGATTCTGTTGAGTTTTAAAAAATAATTAACTAAAAAGAACTGGACAAAAAAAAGTGTGTCGGTTCAACCCGTACAAAAGAATACCCACTTTGACCCGACCCGTCTTGACCCATTACCCAAACTGTCCATTAACAAGCTATTAAAAAAGAAATATAGAGTACCTGTTCTAACAACTGGAAGAGGCACCTCAACCGATGCTGTATCTTCTGTAACGGGCTCATCTTTGGGCTTTATTAATGGAAGAACAGCCCGTTTGGGCTTTGGCTCTTTAAACCGTACTCCATGGGCCGGCCTATCAGAAACCGACCTCATCTCTTTTGGGCCCGTTTGAGGTAACATAGGTTCTTTCCCTTTGTTTCTCAGATTCCTTAACCGAAGACGTGAATCAGATTCAGTTTCATTATCAACATGCGGTTGACTTTTTTCAAAATTTTCAACCGAATTGTCGGCTAAAACGGGTTGTTTCCCTTTGTTTTTGGCTTGTGATTGGGGTGAAACGGTCTCACCGGTTAAGGTTTTATTAGCCTGTGATTGGGACCGGGGTATAGCATAGGGAAGATCATCAATTTCCAATTTGGGCTTTTTCAGTGGTGTTCCATGTGAATTCGGGCTAGAAGTGGGCCCATTTTGGTGTCTCAAACGTAATCGTTTTAAGGGTCGTTCTGGTTCTTCAGGAATTTGTGTTTCTTCTTCAATAACTTTCATTAGCTGGTGATGTAAAAAAGTACCAATTTAAAAATAAAATAAAATAATAAGTTATGTCAAATAAATTACTTACTTCAGCTTGCTCAAGTTTCTTTTTCTGTTCTGCTGCCTGTGAATCAAAGATGACACCAATTAGAAAATATATGTATGTATTAAAGTTATATTAGTCGCATCTGAGATAAAAATAAAAAAAAATTAACAAAAATCGACCCGTTTATAAATGAATGGTCGAAATTGTCACATATACACATGTTATCTACTTACTTCAACTTCAGCATTATCGTTCTTTTTCTTCTGTTCTGCAGCCTGGAACATAAAATCAGTCAGGAATTTGAAGATCATAACAAAGAGATATTGATAAAAAAAAATAAAAAAAAAATAAAAAAGGTGAAGTGATCAGGAATTAAATAACATGCCTGTGCTTCCTCACTGTCAAAGATAGCATCTGCAAGAGCTCTATAATTTTCTGCTTCAATAAGTTCCCAGTTTTTTTCATAGGTTTTCAGAAGATCTTTCAAAACTGGTTTTGTTTTCTCTTCGGGAATATCAAGCTCTCGCATAGCACGAAAGGCTTTTGCAACTCTTGGATTAGGAGCCATTATTACAACAGACTAACTGCAAAATATATATAGCCAACTATAATACAGTTTGATCATGTGTTTAATCATCCTATATGTAAAAGATCTGTTTCACGTATACAACACCAGATGCTTATTTAATTGCAAATTTGTTACTAGAAATCTAGAGTGATTTATAAACCTGCATTTAATTTCTTAAAATTGTGTGATTTAGCATATTTTCATTGTGTTCCTAAATATCAACAAACTAAACATTACTGAGACATTAAAGGACCACGAACTTACCTCTATTCTACAATTTCTCAGCTCCAAGAGGTATCCTATGAGAAATTACTTAGTTTAGACCCATAAACCTGAAATTTTCAAGAAAATAAAATCATAAATGTGAGAATCAGCTATATTACATGCTTTAACAAACATGCAATACATCTTCTGTGTCAAACTCAAGTTTCCAATGAATACTAAAGGATTTTTCATTATCTTCAAAATTAATACACATTACCAAGTATAAAACAGTATGTGATCAAACAAATAAAGATTCTAAAACGGTTTTTGTTTTGTTGTAAAATATAGCAAAAGAAATAGACCTCAAGTTATATTCTTCGATGATCGTGTGCATTGCAAATGCAAAATACAAACAAATTAACCTAACTTGAACACAAAAACACCAAATTGCTCAAAAATCAAACCAGTGGCTCCGATTAGAGAAAAATAAGCTGCGATTGCACAATTTCAAAGCGGAAAACCCTAGATTTTTTTAAAAATATATAGTAAAGCTACTAAAAACTCATAAGAAATACGGTTATAACATGTAAAACTACGACTAAACGGAAAATTAGGAGAAAGAAACATCGAACGATCGATGAAAAGCACAAAACGAGAAGCATTGCTGAAATTAAATATCAATTTTTTTGTAATTACTTACCAGCAGCGAGCTCGATAGAGAAAGGGGAATACTGTGTGAGAGTGTGTTCTTCTAGTAGGGCACCATGAATTGGAGGGTTGGAACCTCAAAACCCCCGTTTAAGCTGTACGGAAGATCTAAGATTTACACTATTAGCCCCAAATGACTCTGGATTGATAGTATGTGACGTGTCATGTCATTTATAAGTGCAATTTATAATTTGGGTTTTTGCTAAACAATCATTTTGTGTATGTATAGTAAAAAGTAATTTATAATTTGAGTATTTGCTGAACAATCATTTTGTATGTTTAGTAAAAATTGCTTGTTCATTGTATGTTTAAAATACAAATTTTAAATTTTTTATTGATTTATTGAATTTTAAAAAAATTAAAATCAAGAAGTAAAAGAGTTTTTTACTTTCTAATTTTTACAATAAGTCAATAAAGACATGTTTGAAAAGCACTCCTAAACATACCTTTAGACCCACATTAAAAATTATTCTAGAACTCATCAAATGAATAGTGCGAATCAACGTTTGTAGTTGTGTACAATTTTAAAAGCCAATCACTCAATTGCAACAACGCTTGCGGGAAAAGCAAGGCTATAGTGGAAGTGTTATGACTTTGACATTTTTAGTACCACCTTTCATTGACATGACTTCAAAATTATATTTTAAACTTATCTATACTATATTATAAAACATTTATCCTTTTCATATTTAGCATGGCTGAAAATTCAGCCAACACACTTCCCATTTTTGAAATAATTACCTTTTAAAAAAAGTACCAGCAGTAAGATTCGAACAAAAGACCACGAGTTACATGAAAGAAGGTTAAACCAACTGTGATACCTAACACACGTTCACATTTGGAATAGTTATACATATAACTACAACTTACCATAAATCTTTTCAAAGTTCAAACCCACCGCCCCTTGACCACCAATGTATGTGTATTCTCTTTCTTGAGAATTTAAACGGTTATTGCCTTATTGGGAACTAAAAGGACGTTTAATTGCAAATTAAATAGCCATTTTACAAAGTACCCTCAAAACAGTCGACATTCTTCTCTTTCACAGACCGCCCCCCTCTCCGCTACCCCATTCGTCGACGCACGCTGAAGCCCCCTCCACCACCGCCACCACTTCCTTCTCTGGCCATCTTCAGATTTCTCCCTCTTTTTATCACACTCCCAAAGCAGTCGATCACAAAGTTGCCACCGTCCGTCCCCTCCATTCAGGTATGAAATTGAGAAATTATTGTGAAAATTTGAGGTAATCGACTTTTTATAATATGTATATGCACTTATTGTAGATGAAGTATTATCGCAATGTCGTTAATTCAACTATTTTAGATCATTTTTTGCTTAATCTTATACTCGTATATGTTTTTGCTTATTAATTCCAAACCCTAAACTTTATTTACTGTTGTGAAACTTTAGGTTTTAACAAAGGTGTTTATTTTCGTATTTTGTTTACACTCGGCTATGAAACTGATAAATGATTGTGAAAACTTGTGTATAGGAGATGCTACCTGCTGGAATGTTTACTTTGGATCAAGCCATTTAAGTTGACCAGCTAATTATTATTTTATATGATATTTAAGTGCTTTTACTTCTCTTTTTAATAGCTACTGCATGCTATAAATTAAATTAGTTATTAAATATAATGTTTGCTTGAAACTTGCAGCCTCAAGACTCACCATCTATTCCTGTATCCAAGAACTGCACGTAAGGCCTCTACTAGGTTAGAAGGTATGATGTAGGATTATCCTAAAACATGATCCCCTTCAGCAAAGGTTGGATTTACGGTATGTAAACTGATTATTCCTTAGTTTTACTTAATTACACTACATACATGCCAAATAACTTATTAAATATGCTCCTGTGTTATTGACCCTCTTTTGACTTCATTTTTTACCTTCATAGGTAACTGATAAATGGCTTGCATATGCCGCTGTTAAAAAAAATTGTTTACTCAATAATTTGTGTGTCGATAACCAGGTGACTGATCAGTCTTTTCTTATGCATATATTGTTTTGAAGTCGAATTTTATTCTTTCGATATCTGGTTTTTGTCTAACTGTTTGGTTTTGATCTGGTTTTTTTATCTAACTGTTTTATTCTTTTTTTAATCAAGTTGGTGCCCTAAACAACATCTGAGATATTATTAGGTTTTGTGATATGAATCCATCCCTATCGAACAATGTATTAAAGAACAAGATAAAGGCTCTGTATGCAGTAAGTAATTTTTAATGTCGCTTTTTATAACGTTTTAAAATAGATTATAATAGTTGATTACTTATGTAAATGACATTATACACTGAGCTTTCCAGTTTTGCAAGCAATACAAAAGAATAACTGAGCTTTGCAGGCTTTGTGAGATGATCTGGAATCATCTTGCATCTTATTAATTTACTTGCAGTTTTTGATTGGGGAGTTTTATTGTGATATTGATGCAAGAACACTATAATGTATAGGATGCAGCCAAGTCAAATTCTGGAGTTTGTTGTGATATTGATGCAAGAACACTATAATGGATAAGATGCAGCCAAGTCAAATTCTGGAGTTTGTTGTGTCATCTTAATTTTTTTTTCTGTAGAATTATAAGTAGTGGTAGATGAATTGTTAGTTTTGAACATTATAAATAGTAGTAGATGAATTGTTAGTTTGGAACTAATTGTTTGGATTATCGATCTTTAAAAATAATCCTACACCTATTCTAATTATCGGTTTAAATAATCTTGCATCAATTCAAATAATTAACAGCTTGGACATTGTATACCAATCAAACTAAGCGTGAGTTCGGTCCAAAAACCGAATGAGCCAAAACTGAAAAATATAACTGTAAACAAGTAATTTTCAAAATTATATTGATATCATGTTATCGGTTTCAGTTGGTTTTCGGTTCGGTATTTTGTGAATTGTTATATCCGTGAGAAGTTTGAAAAGGATAGATTCAATAACTCATTGTTCATCTCTTTATATCCGGTGGGAAGTTTGCAAACACCACGAGCTAGATTGAATTCAACATGGTTTCATTATGCTTGTTTTGAACTATATTTGATATATAAAGAGTTCTCCAGATGCATGCTAGGATAAGAATTTAAGCTTAAATAACTTGAAAATGTTCACGGAGATTATGAGTATGCTAAGTAAAGCGAGTCGGAAGTAACTATTTTATATGGCAAAGTTAACTTGAGTTCATTCTATAAATATGGCAAAGTTAACTTGATTTAACTTTTCAAGTGGAGCTTGAGGCATCTTAAATCAAACTTAAAAAGTTGACTTTACAGCCAAACCCCCTCCGCGACCAACACCACCATCCATACCTGCGATCGTCACTATGGCCACTAACACCCACTAATTTATCGCCACTAAATATAGTCACAGGGTACCCACCGCCGCATTGCGCGGATACCTGCTAGTATGCCTTTTAATTTGCTTTTGTTGTTAGTCAGTTTTAACTATCTTTTTTAAATTGAAGTGTCATCGTTGATGTGTCATTTGATGCATTACTTTGTATTACAAACAATTAGATTAGCACATGAAAATGTGTGGTCACCTACAAAAGTAAAAATGTTACTGCATGAAAACACTATACTTTGTTTATATATTGTACACGTAGAGGGTTCCAAATGATTTACAAGAGATCATATGTTTGATTCGGGTAAGTATTTACCAAATGGTTAGGTGAAAGTTCAAAAACAATCACAACAACAATTAGGTCGCATAAATCACTAGTAAAATTCAAATACCCTTAAGAAACTATTCTAACAGAAATAACTTTCAAATATATATATATATATATTGTACACGTACAAATTGTAACACCTCAATTTTTAATACAAAACATTTGGCCAAAATAATCATTTAATATAGAGGAGAACTATCCCAAAATACGGATTTACAAAAACCTTTGGTATGATAATCAGAGTATAAAGTTGGTGTTACAAAATAGATCAAACCAAAGCTAAGTCTAAATCCGTTCTAGTGTTCTTCTACTCTAGGCCCCGCATCTCTATCCATGCGCACCTATACCTTCGATCCTGAATCTGAGTACATAGCAAAACAAGTAAGGAGTACGTGAGACAAAAGGTCTCGTGAGCTACATGGGTTTAGACCCAACAATAATGGTAAATATCATATAACATGTAAACATAATACAAGTAACTCGTCCATCTATCTAGTCACTCTATTGTGACTCTATCAAACTTGCTTCCCTAGCAATCATATCTAGTTATCGGGTTGCCCCCGAACTAACTAGAACCACATTAACTTATTAACCGAAATCCATCGCCATTAATAAGTTTCAAGATACCGGCAAGAGGGATTCGCCCAATCTACCGATACCTGCCTTACTCGCCGGACTACCTCCAGTTAGCAAGACTACTACCGTGGTTGAGCGGAATCCACCCAACGGCCCCTCACACCACACCTCATGACCGGGGGTCCCCCGCATCATCACATCATCTCAATCATATCATAACTCAATGGTTATGCCTTTCTAGCTCTCGGCTATCACATCATCATCAAACAAGTTAGTTCAATATTATCAATAATATCTATCACTAACTCAACATACTATAATCCTACACAAATAAGCAAATAGACCATAACAAAAGTGATAAAGTAATTCAAGGCTATGTACTCAGTAAAGTCCACACGTACTCACCTTAGCAATATGATGCTCCAACTGTGTTCTCGACACCCAATCTCTTGCTTCACAATTCAACTTTCCAAGACTTCACCAAAAGCCTAATACAATTATCACAACATGATCAACATCACTTACTACTACTAATGTGTTCATCCATCTCTAGATAACACTTACTAATAATTTCCCCCCAATTATGGTGATTTACCAAACCCTAGGTTTAACCAACCCTTAAGATTCTTACAAATCTTAACCATACACTTGATTCCCTTGTTAATATACCATCTATTAAGTGTACACAACATTTATTTTACCATAAAAAAACCAACCCAAGAACTAGGGTTTCAAACCCTAGCTTCAAGATCCATAGATCTTGAGCTACAAAGATGAAAGAGTGAAGATATACCTTTAATCTTCCACTAGGAGTGAAATCTACCAAGGATTTGTGAAGAAATCACCCAAAATCAGTTGCTATGCTCGAAAATCGCCAAGAGAGAAAACTAGGGTTTTGATATGGCATTTATGGCTGAAATCCCGAATTTAATGTCTGGTCGGAAGAGTTCGCGCCGCGAACAACCAGTTCGCGCCGCGAACTTCCCTTGTCGCGAACTCTTCCCGATCGTAAGCCAGCCGTGAACTTCGATCACCAAAAACCCAAAGTTTCTGTCCATAGTTCGCGATCGCGAACTCAAGTTCGCGCCGCGAACTCCCCAAAGCAGCCAGGCTGCATTTTTCATCAAGTGTCTCGACCCGATTTCGCCCATAACTTTCTCATACGGTGTCCAAATGACACGAAACCAGTTTCCACGTGTTTTATATGATTTATCCATAATTTTCATATTTTTACATATTTTATTTATTTACAAATTTCGGGTCGTTACACAAATATATCTTAACAATAATTTACTGAAAATATATAACCAGTTTCACTTTTACAAAGCTTTATTAAATTGTTGAAGTACATACATTTACTTAGGAACTATTTTTAATTATCGATCTATCAAATAGTCACATGTTTGTAAAAATGCACAGTACTTTGCAAATTTAAAATCTAAAACCTTCCTCGTATAGTCTTAGTGATAGTGAATTTACGAAACTACCCTTTGTTAGAATAGAAACACGCAACAAATTGCATTGAGGAAATGCTTAACGCGTAAGGAGATATGGTCAAAAACCAAACACTATTTCCAGCAGCATTCCAACTCATCATGTTGCTTTTCACATTGGGGTCCTTGTATTAACTAGTTATTTATGATTGTGATATAAGATGATTATGTGTTTATTGTATTTCTAAAATGTATCAATCTAGTTTATATTGTTTGGATAAGAATGATGAGTTAATGATTATCTGCGTTTGACATCCTGAGAACTTCCTTGTGAATTAGTAGTTTTTTTTGGAAATGTCGTTTTAGATATATCATTTGGAATCGTAGATTCGTAGATTATCGAAACGCGACCCCAAACATCCCCTGTAATTTCATTTTGATGTTATTATAACTTTTTTTTATATAGATTATGTCAATTTACTAAAATAACATTTAATCATTTTAAATTAATAAAACGTTTGATATTGATAACTTGGGTTTAATCGCTCAGATGTCAAGGACTATGGTTATTATTATTAAGACTACTACTAGTGTTGGCGTTCCAACAAAAGTTCACCATTTTTCTACCAAAGATATGTGAACAAAAATAATTTTGGTGGTCTAGGTTGTCTATATGCAGTTTTTTTTTTGCAGTGGAAGAGAAATAAAGTATTGGTTTAAGCTTATTTTTAATCATGTATAGGCAAGTGCAATCCTATGTTTTGTTGTCTAGGTAGGAATCTATTGATCTCTCAACCATTCATATCATTTGTTAAGCTTTTTTAGACCGTGACATGTATTTATTGAAAATGATGATGGAATACATGTAATAAATTATGAATGAATGCTATAAATCGATGAATTTAGAGTGTGTTCTGGTTAGATATTAAATTTATAGGTTGGGACGGACTAACTTGTTAAAGTAACAAGTTTTGCTCAACCTCTTGGTTTTAATTACAAATAAATTAATAAGTTGACATGATAAAACTGGTTTCCAAAATGGACGTAAAATCGTCCAACTAGTACCGAATAGGTTCGGTTAAAAACCAAACGTGTTTCAAGTAAATGGCATATCTTTAATTTAAAAAAAAAAAAAAAATACGTCATAAGGTATTTACGTTATAATAGACTCCCACATGGTGGTAGAGTTTTCCTCTTAATTTACACGATTTAACCGTTTTCATGGTTATTTTCAAACTTTCATAAACCAATTTGATATTACCCAAAGACGGATCGAACCACGACTTCTAAAAAATCATCCGGGAGCCCTTACTATCAGGTCATCACCAGATAATTAATTAAAAAAGTTATAAAATTTGCTTTTACCCATTTTAGACCGCTCATAATGGCGAGCCCTGCCCCCACGACGTGTCCCTCCCCTTACAAGCATCGTGCACAACGCATCGCCTTTCGACATTTTGATTGGTTTCGCTACCCATATGACCGAATAGTTGTATTGGGTTGGGACGTGCCCTTCCATATTTTGTTTCTTATTAGACCGATGCCAATGGTGACGGCAACTGACGCCGTCAGTTGCTGCCAACTCAGCGCCACGTCAGCAGACAAACTAACTAACACTGTACCCATGCCAACAGCACTCCGTCACTTCACCAAATTTGGACCCCACCATTTACTTTTCTTTTTCTAATAAAAATATACAACTAATTAAAACATATAACTAATAAAAATACATTTCATTAATTAAAAAAAGACATTATATAAAAAGTTTATTTTTAAAAAACAATTTTTGAATTTTTTAGATTTTTTTTGAAATTTTTTAAATATTACCTTTTTAAAAAAAAAAAATAAATAAAAAGAAAATAAAATAACACGCACTCTCTCTCTTCCCCTCTCTCTCGCTCGTCTTCATCTCCAACCGGCGGCCTCCTCCGTCTCGTCTCCAAACTCACGAGACTCAAACCGGCGCTCAAACCGGCGGCTTGTGCCAACGGCGCCGGTACCGGCGGAACACCGACGGTGCCAAACCGGCGGACCGTTGGCACCGGTCTTAGGTTTATTATGTGTTTGATAAGTTGATGAGTTGGCAATAGAATAAAGGTTGAGTTTAATCACAATTACTATTAATCACCCAAGTTTTATACGGAGTACATCGCTACAAATTCTGTTTTGAATAAATTAGAGTAAATTAAATGCAGATAAAAGAAAACATTGCTTCCAACCTCCACCGGTAGAATATTTAAGTAAACTATAATAACCTCCATAATACATAGAATTTAAATGTGAACATGAATTCGAGTAAATCTATGAATCATCACCAAAATCCAATTAAAAAAACTATTTTCGTATCTCTCCCCTGCTCTTTCAATTTCATCTTCTTCTTCATTCTTCCCCAAAATCTCAGTTTATTTACACAGAAACCCTCAGATGGGTCCAGCAAAATCACAATTCATCATCCTCTTAGTTTATTCCTCAATTTTATCATCAGCAGACCTCACAAACTTTATCTACAAAGGCTGTGCAAATCAAAAATTCCAAGACCCATCTGGGATTTCATCACAAAATCTCAAATCTCTCTACAACAATTTAATCTCTCAGTCATCCTCCTCCAATTTCTACAACACCACCACCGGAAACAACCAATTAACAACCTCAATCACCGGACTTTACCAGTGCCGCGGCGATTTATCAAATTCCGATTGCAACACTTGCGTGAAGAAAATCCCTGAAACAATCGAAAGAGTTTGCGGCGGTGATACAATCGCAGCTAGGGTTCAGCTCGATGGGTGTTATATGATGTATGAAGTTGTTGGGTTCCCGCCGGCGTCGGCGACGGAGCTTTTGTATAAACAGTGCGGGTCGAATCGAGCGAGCGGGTCTGGATTTGATTCGAGATTGGAATCGGCTTTGGAGCAGATTGAAAAGGGGGTTGCAAATGGGAAAGGGTTTTACGCCGGTGAGTATCAATCGGTTTATGTTTTGGGACAGTGTGAAGGTGATTTAGGGAGTCGGGATTGTGTGAACTGTGTGAAATCTGCGGCGGAGAATGGGCGGAGTGCGTGTGGAAGCTCACTTTCCGGTCAAATTTATTTACAGCAGTGTTATATTAGCTACACGTATTACCCAAACGGAGTCCCGGGATCAGGTAATAAAGCTCGCCGGAGCTCTCATCGGAATTGTATATTTTTTCAATTTATTAAGGGGTGTTTTCGGAAATCAGTTTTCTAATTTATTTTGGGAATTTTCTCATGTTACGAGCTTATTAAGTGAGTTTACGTGTTTTTTTAATTAAAATAATAATTTTGTTACTCAAAATATATTAAAAAGGTACATTTATCACCATTCTTTTTTAGAAACTAAATTTGCCACTAAACAGGGCAAATTTGTCTATCAAAAAGACAAATTTGCCACTCAACTTTTGAAATTTTTTTTGTACTACTAGTTATATAGTTTTAGCGTATTAGCTATTAACTTTTGACAATTTTGTATAAAATCTTTGAAATTGAGCATCCTCTCAAATTTTTGACACATTAATATTTGTGTTGGAGGAGATTTAATTTTGTGACGGTGGACTTGGAGTTTGTGGTAACTGGACATCGCGGTTTACCTACAGAAAATAAATAAACTTTTCATCTTATTTAATAATTTGATGTGATATGCTTATAGTCTCTTTTGGTTTGTGTTGCTAAAAGTATATTAGCTAAAATTATTGACAATTTTTTGGTTAAACCAAAGTTTTATCAGATAATTTTGTTATTAGTGATACCCTAATTCGATTGAATGATAAAGTAGGGCTTTAAAAAAGATGAGTGAAAACTTATACTCCCTCCCTCCAAAAAAAAAAAAAACTTTCTATTTCACCTTAAATTTTAACCCACAAAAACTTCTCATTTCTTACATTTTGATGAACTTCACATAATAAAATACTATTATTACTAAGGACCTCACCACTAACTATCTTTCTCTCTCCAAACTAATCTTATATTTTAATCAAAATTATTACTAATGACCTCACCATAAATTATTTAAAACTTGTGCCAAAGTGAAATGAGAAGTATTTTTGGGACGGAGGGAGTACTTTATTAATATGTTTTAAGTCAAATTTGGATTTTTGATAATGAGAAATCAATAATCACCTCCCTTTTTTTAAAAATGTGAAAATAATAGTATCAATAATCACCTGACACTTAAGGAATATGATCTAAGATTCATAGTTGGAATTTTGTTTTATTCTTGAAATTCAGCTAAAAAGTAACAATTGGATACGGGTTTGGTTTATTGATAGGGACCGCTGGTGGCGGTGGGATAGAAACCGGTGCGACGGAGACCGGTGGTGGGGGTGGGGGACACAATACACAAAAGACGGTGGCGATAATTATCGGTGGATTAGCGGGATTATTTCTAACAATTGCTTTTTTGCTAGTTTTGAAATCAGCTTTCAAAAAGAAAAAGGAAAAACACTCTTATTCAGGTTGGTTAGCACTTAGCTACCTTCTTTCGTGTTTCTTTATTTATTTACAAAATCATGGAAATTAAGTATTTACTATTTTAATATATTTGAGTTTGATATATTAAAAAATATCAGTTACACAATCAAATTATAATGATGAGTTTTATTAACCATGCTACTAAAACATATTTTTTTTTATTTACAAAATCACATTGATTTTCTATAACGTTTTATATTTAATTTTAAAAAATACTGTTTTTTAATAAAATTACTGAATAAGTATACATAAAACGAGTGTGGCTTGTTTAATAATGCAGGTTACTGAAAAAAAGAAAGATAACGGTGAACTATTTTTGGAGCTTTGTAAAGTGGAGGACAAAGACAGAGACAGTTGCTTTTCTAATTTTGTTTTTGTTTATACTTTTCTTGTACATTTACTAGTTTTATGTAATTCTTGTTCTATATATTTAATGAGTTCAAGTTATTTCTATTTGATGAGTTAAACTTATAATTTGTGGGTTATCAAAGATATTTGTGATTTTCTTTTTGGCACATCAACAAATTTAAAAGGTTATAAAGCTAATAACAATGGAGTGTAAATATAGTATGGTGAATTTTTTTTTTTCTTCCAAAGATTGCAAAGCGCTGAAACTCCACAATAACATAGTTACAGATTACATAAAAACTCCACAATAACATAGTTACAGATTACATAAATCTATATGTTTTAATTGATGTGATTTCAAACTATTTAAATTTTTTAAACATTGATGCTTTCAAATGTGATCTCCAATACCTCTAGTGTTATTTCTTATGCACTTATAGTGATGACTATTTTTAATTAACCTAAGCTCCTATAAGTGTCAAGTTTTGGTTAAAACATTTTTTTTTGACAATTATTAACATGCTAAAATCCCATCCTTTTTAATTAATTGACAAATAACTAATGATTTACATATTTACTATTGTGATAATAAAAGGCTTTTAAAATGGATGTATTTGAGTTCATATCCAATATCAAGTTCCAAATTTAGATAAATAAGTAGTGTAGCTTGACTTTTCACATATATAAAAAAGTAACAAACATATTAAATACTAGAGTAACAGAAAAAGAAACATTAGAAAATTTTAATATTTATTAGAAGTAAATGAAATATTTAGTATTTTAAAATTAAAAAAATATAATTAAAATAGGAAAATTGTTTGGAAACTTGAAACAATAAATGGTTAGGATACTATTATGCACCAAATTAGTAATATATAATCTGAAATTTTATGTATACAAACTAATTACAAAAATGCAATAATTTCAAACGAAAGAAAATGAACAACTACTTTGAGTATTAAATTTGTACAAAACAAAAAACAAAAAAACTGAATAGTGGTTGTTTTATGTTGAGAACTAAATTAAATGAAATATATAACTGAAAATTTTTAGAGTCAAAAACCTGAAATGAAACTAATGACAATTTATACTTTTTAAACTAAAATAATATTAATATATAACAAGTATAATAAAAGACTAAATACAATTTGAGTCTTGTTAAATAATCTCCAACTAAATGTCAATTTCTTTTCTTTATTAATAGGTTTTCTCATTTAATATATTATTCTAATTGCTCTTACTTTCATTCATGTAATATTTAATTTAACTTCTTATTTACGAATTTTGAGGGAAAAGGCATTCCAGTTTAATCCGACCAGACTCCTACAAAAAGCTGTACATAATTACCTGAGCCGAGTGAAATGGTTTGATGTAGGGAATGTATGCAAGAATATTACAGTTTAGTTTATTTTATTTCTTAACTTCTGAATATTGCATTGTAGTTGTAGACTTGTAGTGATAGTAATATCAGGTGTCTTTGTATCTTATTTGAATCAAAATGATCAAGATCAAATCACATGTGTTTCAAACACATGTATTTCAAGTCACGACCACCACCTCCAGTCACCGCCACCGACCACCGCCGGCCGCCGCCGAGCGCCGCCGGTGGTTTGTTGTGACAGAGATGGCAATCACAAATTAAGAACAAGAACGGATTGAAGGTCATTTGTTGTGACAGAGATGACAATTACACTAATTTAACAACAAATGTCGTTTACAAAGAAGTCTTATTTCGTCTATAAATTTTATGTAACATTTGTTCATGTATCAAATTTTGTACAAACTCATCATTACAGCTACCGATTCTTATGTCATTTTTAAAATTATTAATATTTGTTGGTATTTTTCTATAATATAAATCTTGAAGCATGCCCACCCAGTCGGGCGGGCTATGAAGCTAGTTCTAATATATAACAATAAGTATAATAAAAGAGTAAATACAATTTTAGTCTTGTTATATAATCTCCAACTAAATGTCAATTTCTTTTCTTTATTAATAGGTTTTCTCATTTAATATATTATTCTAATTGCTGTTACTTTCATTCATGTAATACTTAATTTTACTTCTTATTTAATTTTTTTTATATTTATCCTTGCCTTTATTATTATTTTTCAATAAAACAATTCTCTAGAATTTGAAAGCTCAAGGGTAAATCATATATAAAATTTATATACTAAAATATTTATTCTAATTATGACCATAATGGATAAAAAAATTAAATATGTAAACTTTTTTAAAGGTTAATGGACATATATTATCACACTAACATATTGATTTATTTTATTGCCATATCAAGCCTTTATATGTAATAAGTTTATCAAATCTTTTTAATTTGTGATAAACATAATATAAAAAACTAAATATTCCATCTAGTTTTATCAACTTATATTAAACATACATGCATGATACGTGGGCCAATAATCTAGTTACTAGTAAACTGTATTTGCTCTACGCGTCT
The DNA here is from genome assembly GCA_963853835.1 of Calendula officinalis. Lineage (NCBI taxonomy): Eukaryota > Viridiplantae > Streptophyta > Magnoliopsida > Asterales > Asteraceae > Calendula > Calendula officinalis. Next base: position 24,907,411 of record OY970831.1, read on the forward strand.
ATTTAATCATACGTCTTATGCACTCCTATTTAATCTTACGTGCTAGTAAATTGGATTGGGTCACATGAAAAATGAAACGTTTATGTGTCATAAATATATATATGCACTCCTATGTATATAAGCGTGTGTTTATGAAAAAGAAACGTTTTCGTGTCATCAATGTTACTTAATACTAACTCTCCCATAATATCACTATAAATTCTAGATATACAACTTTAATAGTTAAAGCATACCTCAAGATATATTATGTAAAATCTAAATTCTTAATGGAGAAGAATGTTATGGGATTCGTCTTTTTTTACATGTTATTTACAAGTTATATAAATGGTTTCGCAAACGCTCAAGGAGATTACTGTGGATCTTATGTTAATAATTTCATGGAATCTCTTTACATTTGACTATAAGTGTCATGAAGTTAAATCTTAAAATAGTAAAAACATGGGCGTACACATATAAGTACGCGCGCGCGCGCACACACACACACACACACACACACACACATATATATATATATATATATATATATATATATATATATATATATATATATATATATATATATATATATATATAGAGAGAGAGAGAGAGAGATAGATAGATATGGGTATTTGTGTGTGGGCGTGCACGTACGTTAATTTTTGGTGTATTATCTTAGAAAATTTGTCTTAGAACACAAAAAAGTGACAACATTTATCAATTAATAGTATTGAAAAATACAATCGGTAGTACACATATGATAAATTTTTTTTTCTTCATATAAATCATATTATCCATACATGAATATTATTGCTACGATCCAATAAGTATAAACGAACCCATCACCATTGAGTAATTTTACTTTTTAATGTTTTTATAACTTTTGATGCCAAATAGGTGCTGGGATTAAAGCTTATATTTACGAGTTTGCCCCAAATTATTGTACCGAAGAAAGTTGTGTCCAAACGTGCTTAGATCACATGTCGCGACAAGGAACTATAATGGCTTCAGGATGTCATCGCACCATTTGCTATTGTTGTATGTCGTAATAAATGATGTTTTCACTATGTACGCCTATCCTACTAGAATTAAATCATTATCAAAATGTTATGTGCATTTGTAACGACCCGAAATTTGAATAAAATAAAATATGGGAAAAATATGATAAATAAGGATAATTCATTTCAGAACCGTAGGAATTGGTTTCGTGTCGTTTGGACACCGTATGAGGAAGTTATGGACGAAACCGGGTCGAGCCAAGGACCGAAAAGTGCAGCCCTGCTGCAATGGGAAAGTTCACGGCGTGAACTTTTGTTCACGACCGTGAAGTAGCTACAGGGAGTTGAGCATGTTGGCGCGAACTACTTCCCGACTGGTTACCGATCGCGAAGTGCCAGAGACGCGAAGTTCGCGTCGCGAACTTAAGTTGGCGATCGCGAACTGTTGACGAGCAGTATTAAAACGGGTTTGAGCTAGGGTTTCTTCATTTTTCCACCCAACACTTGTGCAGCCGATTTTAGAGAGAGAAGGGGGTGATTTTGGTGATTCCAAGCTCAAATATTCACCATCTTGAAGGATCAAAACATCAAAGGTAAGATTTCTTGATTGTTGATGTTATCTAGTTAGTTTGTGAACTTTGTATGGGTAGAAATGGTGGTTTGGGGAACCATCCATGTCATCTTTGGGGAAGATGACTAATTTTGGGTGTAGAACACTCGTTGTAAACTTGTAATCGATGTGTACAAGTTGGATTTGGGATTTTTGATGGAAATCTTGAACTAGGGTTTGAGATTTCACCAAGTTGGATGAACTTGGTGGTTAAGAATGTTGTTATGGGTTTATTTGTAACTAGTTATGGATAATAACTAGATTTTATGATGATATGGATGATAGGTCAAGAAGGCCTAAAGATTGGTGATATGTCACAAGTTGGAAAGCAAGGATTCGTGTTGTTGGACACGATTTGGAGTTAGCTTGGCTAAGGTGAGTACATGAGACTTTTACTGGGTACATAGCAAATGATTTTTGAAAACTATGATGTTTTAAGAGTCTTTATTAATAAACATTTTTAATAAAGATATGATTGACATGATGAGAAAATGCTAGTAATAGACTATTTTAGTATGTCTAAATGATTGATGATTTTGAAAGAGATTATGATTATGAAAAGTAATTAATGAGTTTTTATAAATAAGATGTATGAATAAAGATAATGATTTGAAAGAGCTTGATAATCGATTTATTAATAATATGTATTAATAAAGCTTGAGACAATGATTCTAAAGTAATGAGTATCGATTAGTATATTATACTAATAAAAGTAGATATTGAAATACTAAGAGGATAAGTAATAAGTGACTAGTAATAAACATGTATTCTAGTCAAAGAAGAGTCAAAGTAACATGATTTTGATAAAAGATAGATATGTTTTAAATTAGCAAAGGACTTGGTAAAGTCAAGATTTAAAATGAAATAATAAAGAGAATAGCATGATAAATTAGAATAAATGTATTCTAATAAGTGATGAAAGGAGCTGATGCTCATATCTGATGAAAGGAGCTGAGGCTCATATGTGAAATGAAAAATCCGGAATAAGACCGCCCAGAAATGGGGGAGCATGAGACGTCTACTTGGGGTGGTACCTCCCTGCGCAAAGAGTAGAATGTCACAGTTTACGACACTCAATGATGAGTGAGCATGACGACCCGGGAACGGGGAGAGCTTATGAATCTCGGTAAGATGGGGGTTCCCAATTACCTTGATAGTTTACCTATGACGTCCCATATCGGGAGAGTTGGCTTCGGAGAGGTCCGTTGCATATGTGATAATGAAAGTGTAAGTTTGGAGATAACTTACAAGTATGTGATTAGATGACGAGTAAGCTTATGGTAAGCTTATTAGTTTATACGGTTAAATGAATGGAAGATGAATTATGAATTAATAAGAAATGATAAGGATAAGTATTTTTAATGTTATAAATATTATTTTATAAATCTTTTGAGAACGGGTCGAAAACCCATGTATCTCACGAGACTATTTTGTCTCACGTACTACTTTGTTTTTGGCTATGTACTCAGGTTCAGAATCGTTGGATTAGAGGGTCGCGTTAGAAGTGGCCTAGTGTTGTTCAGCTCGGGAGCTCGTAGGTAGTTCTCGTTTATCCTATGGTTATGATATTATCTTTGTAACACCGGATTTTATAACTCTGATAATTATTTTATTGGTTTTTGTTAAACCGTATTTTGGGAACATTGGACATTGTATTATTTTTATTTAAAAATATGTTTAAAAGGTGTTTTGAAAATGGAGGTGTTACAACTTGGTATCAGAGCTATAGTTTAAGTGAATTAGGTAGGTTTGACCTCCCTAGTCTTAAGCTATGCTAAGTAGGACCATATGTTTTCCATAGGATGTCCTTGACCAGTCCGTTGAGACAGTAAAGTATGGGTATATTGGGGTCGATCCCTAAGTGAAAGGATAATGTTTTGGGCTATATGGGTTATGCTTGACTAATAAGTCAATCTTTGTATTTTGATGGTTTAATATGTTGATATAGAAAATGGTGAACCCAAGAAGTGGAGAGATTCCACGAGATCATGAGACGGATTCAAATCGAATCCCGACTCATCCCGGTAATATTGGAGAAGGTTCCGGTGTGAATGCAAACCAAACCCCGGTAACTATGGAAGCGATCAGAAATTTGTTTCATCAGATGAGGGATGAGGTGAATGTGGATATGAACCGGATTATCGATAACCGTTTGAATGTGGATGGGCGAGATGATTCTAAATCCCGCGGTGGAAGTAAGTCTTCGGGTAGCAAGACCCGTACAGAGAATTCATTGACTGCAGAGACCGACGATTCGGATTCGGAGGAAAGAGAAGGATGCACCTATAAGACATTCATGTCGTGCAACCCCGGAGTGTATTATGGAAGTTCGGAACCAAAGGTCACGATGCGTTGGATTCGTGAAACCGAGCAAGTGCTAGAAAGTAGCAAGTGTTTAAAGAAAGACATGGTCATTTATGCATCCCGACAGTTGAAGGATGAAGCGTTGACATGGTGGGATACCATGTATGAAACTTTGGGAAAGAAAGTGTACAAGATGTCGTGGGAGGAGTTCACGAGAAGGTTGAAGGAAAAGTTTTGTCCCGAGAGAGATCTAGAAGAGTTACAAGAAGAGTTTATGTTCATCAAGAAGGGAAATATGTCGGTGGAAGAATACACCAAAAAGTTTACGGGATTACTTCCGTTTGTAATCAAGTCCTATCCTACGGAGCGTATGAAGGTGGTTCGGTATGCAAATGGACTACCACCGGAGTTTGAATTGGAAGTCAAGCGAGCGACCACGTTGGATGAGGCAATTTGTACCGCTCGGAGTGTTGAAAGGGTGTTTCGGCGAAGGGCACAAGAGTCGGCATCAGGAAAAGAAAAGAAGAAGTTTGGTAGTAGCTTGGGATTAACAAAGAGAGAAGGATTGGGGTCGAGTTCGTCAAAGCATAGTGGTATTGGAAGTTGTCAAAGTTGTGGGAAGAATCATCATGGGGAATGTAAGGCAAATTCGGCTATATGCTTCAAGTGTGGTCGAGTAGGACACCGAGCAAAGGATTGCAAAGTAAGGAACCTCGAGGAAGTGGAATGCTACACTTGTCACGAGGTGGGACACTTTAGTAGTGCGTGCCCAAGGAAGAGAACCGACACGTCAGCATCAACCGCCAATAGGAATCGGGTGAAGGAAACCCGTGGGGCCGCTTCAGGTAATGCATTTATGAAATTTTGATAGATAATTAGAATTCAATTGCTTTTATGTCGCACAAATTGGTGCTTATGTGATATAACTATGGAAGTAATTATAGAGGGAAGATATGATGTGAAAATAAGTTTGGGGGATAATCTCCCCGAGTTGTTTTGCGTATAGTTATGGGTTGGCGACCGGTATGTCGCGGGAAATAAGAATAGAAAGGATTATGTCATTATAAATTATCGGAAGGTGAATCATAAGAATAGTAATTGTGCTCAAAGAAAGGGGTAGTAGTACAGTGAAGTACTAAGTTTCGGTAAGACGGGTAAAGTATGAATGGAAAGCCATAGAAATAATGATTTTTGAAAATAGAACTTTAGTGTTCGGTGGGAATCCTGATAAGTAGTGCAGATATTCAAGTCAGGGTTGACGTATGCAATGGCAAGGGTGAATAGTTTGTTATTGGTAAAGTTTATAAAAAAAAAAATAAATAAAATAAAAAAATGAGATAGTTCAAGGTTGGGAATCGTTGGGAGTCAATGGGTTGACTCATAAGGACCGTGTGAATCGGTAAAATATGGATTATTAAAAGGGTGTTAGTGGTTACCTCGGTGGTAAATGAAAGATCGGAAAATATTAATGTTGAGAAAGCATGTTTAGTAAAGGTCGATTGATAAATAAATTGGTTAGTGAACTTGTGCATACCGTGTGGTATTGGGTGTAAGTGGAAAAGTGAAAATGTGGATAGAAAATGTGGTTGATTGTGAAAGAAAATGATAGCCTGATGTTAAGCGAATGAGGCATACATAAATGGTATGCAAGATGAAATGGTATTGTATGAGTCACTTTGGATTGGAGGCTTTCTGATCATTGTGACAGTTTGGGATCGTGATGGATTGGAGGCTTTCCGATCATCTCGATAAGATAGTTAAAGTATAATTTGTTATGTAAGGGTTATGATGTTTGTATCTGACGTATGTAGAACCGTATGGTTAGTTGTTATTATGATTCTTATGGTAAGTGAGAACTTGGGTTGAAAACACGGGTAGTGTTTAAGTATAAGTAAGTGTAGGAGATGCCTACGAGTTCATGGTTCATGGAAAAGGAATGCTTTAGGAAGCAAAGTGGTTAGTAGCCAATGAGTGGTGAAAGAGGTATAATGGGTGGTTAGGCCACAATTGGATATGATTGAGACTCCAGAGCCGGTAATCGGGAAATTCAAGTATGGTATAAGGATATTTAAAGGAATTATAAAGGGTATAAGTAATTGGATGAAGGATAAAAAGTACTAGATATTTGGTATTGGTTCAAATGGAAATGGTTAATCGATTGTGGGAATAGAAACCAAGGAAAAAGGGAACAATTGAGAAAGGAAATTTAAATATTGGAATCGGGAACGAAAAGCTTGGGAAGCGATGCCTTAGTAATAAAGAATATGTGGAATTTAGCAAGGTAAGTTGACTTATTCATAAGTCAAGGTTAGTCAACTAGTAGATTGTTGACTTTGGTAAAAATTGGATTTTTGATTTTTGTTTAAAGGAGGTTAGTCGAGGATAAGGGCATAATGTATCATGTATGTGTGTATGATAGTGGTTGATTGATTAATGGAAATAATTGTAGTCAAAGGGTGCGACTTTGACCTTTGGGCAATTCGAATGGAATTTAGAAATCGAGTATGATTGTTGTTGGACCATGAGGGTAAGGTCCATTGTTAAGGAATTTATGGTTAATGGAATCACTAGTGGGTAAGGAAATTGTCAAGAAATGGTTGACCTTGTACTAAGTCAAAGAGGGAACAATGTTGACAATATGGTCAAAGTGATGGGTTGACTAACATTTTGGTCAAATGGTTATTAGTAATGATTGGGTCATATCATCCCAATGGGAATAAATAGTTTGGTTAAATGATGGGAAATGTTAAGGTCGAATTGTGAAATTTTGACCCGTTCGGGTGTTAGGAATTCGAGTTTGGATCTTTGGCCGTTTGGGCATAACGGGTCAAGTGGGCAATTAATTGCGTAAGTATTATTGATTCATAAGTTGGAAGTGGAATGAGGATCGGAAATCCTTGAGTTGATTCCGAGGACGGAATCCTTTTAAGGGGTGGATAGTTGTAACGACCCGAAATTTGAATAAAATAAAATATGGGAAAAATATGATAAATAAGGATAATTCATTTCAGAACCGTAGGAATTGGTTTCGTGTCGTTTGGACACCGTATGAGGAAGTTATGGACGAAACCGGGTCGAGCCAAGGACCGAAAAGTGCAGCCCTGCTGCAATGGGAAAGTTCACGGCGTGAACTTTTGTTCACGACCGTGAAGTAGCTACAGGGAGTTGAGCATGTTGGCGCGAACTACTTCCCGACTGGTTACCGATCGCGAAGTGCCAGAGACGCGAAGTTCGCGTCGCGAACTTAAGTTGGCGATCGCGAACTGTTGACGAGCAGTATTAAAACGGGTTTGAGCTAGGGTTTCTTCATTTTTCCACCCAACACTTGTGCAGCCGATTTTAGAGAGAGAAGGGGGTGATTTTGGTGATTCCAAGCTCAAATATTCACCATCTTGAAGGATCAAAACATCAAAGGTAAGATTTCTTGATTGTTGATGTTATCTAGTTAGTTTGTGAACTTTGTATGGGTAGAAATGGTGGTTTGGGGAACCATCCATGTCATCTTTGGGGAAGATGACTAATTTTGGGTGTAGAACACTCGTTGTAAACTTGTAATCGATGTGTACAAGTTGGATTTGGGATTTTTGATGGAAATCTTGAACTAGGGTTTGAGATTTCACCAAGTTGGATGAACTTGGTGGTTAAGAATGTTGTTATGGGTTTATTTGTAACTAGTTATGGATAATAACTAGATTTTATGATGATATGGATGATAGGTCAAGAAGGCCTAAAGATTGGTGATATGTCACAAGTTGGAAAGCAAGGATTCGTGTTGTTGGACACGATTTGGAGTTAGCTTGGCTAAGGTGAGTACATGAGACTTTTACTGGGTACATAGCAAATGATTTTTGAAAACTATGATGTTTTAAGAGTCTTTATTAATAAACATTTTTAATAAAGATATGATTGACATGATGAGAAAATGCTAGTAATAGACTATTTTAGTATGTCTAAATGATTGATGATTTTGAAAGAGATTATGATTATGAAAAGTAATTAATGAGTTTTTATAAATAAGATGTATGAATAAAGATAATGATTTGAAAGAGCTTGATAATCGATTTATTAATAATATGTATTAATAAAGCTTGAGACAATGATTCTAAAGTAATGAGTATCGATTAGTATATTATACTAATAAAAGTAGATATTGAAATACTAAGAGGATAAGTAATAAGTGACTAGTAATAAACATGTATTCTAGTCAAAGAAGAGTCAAAGTAACATGATTTTGATAAAAGATAGATATGTTTTAAATTAGCAAAGGACTTGGTAAAGTCAAGATTTAAAATGAAATAATAAAGAGAATAGCATGATAAATTAGAATAAATGTATTCTAATAAGTGATGAAAGGAGCTGATGCTCATATCTGATGAAAGGAGCTGAGGCTCATATGTGAAATGAAAAATCCGGAATAAGACCGCCCAGAAATGGGGGAGCATGAGACGTCTACTTGGGGTGGTACCTCCCTGCGCAAAGAGTAGAATGTCACAGTTTACGACACTCAATGATGAGTGAGCATGACGACCCGGGAACGGGGAGAGCTTATGAATCTCGGTAAGATGGGGGTTCCCAATTACCTTGATAGTTTACCTATGACGTCCCATATCGGGAGAGTTGGCTTCGGAGAGGTCCGTTGCATATGTGATAATGAAAGTGTAAGTTTGGAGATAACTTACAAGTATGTGATTAGATGACGAGTAAGCTTATGGTAAGCTTATTAGTTTATACGGTTAAATGAATGGAAGATGAATTATGAATTAATAAGAAATGATAAGGATAAGTATTTTTAATGTTATAAATATTATTTTATAAATCTTTTGAGAACGGGTCGAAAACCCATGTATCTCACGAGACTATTTTGTCTCACGTACTACTTTGTTTTTGGCTATGTACTCAGGTTCAGAATCGTTGGATTAGAGGGTCGCGTTAGAAGTGGCCTAGTGTTGTTCAGCTCGGGAGCTCGTAGGTAGTTCTCGTTTATCCTATGGTTATGATATTATCTTTGTAACACCGGATTTTATAACTCTGATAATTATTTTATTGGTTTTTGTTAAACCGTATTTTGGGAACATTGGACATTGTATTATTTTTATTTAAAAATATGTTTAAAAGGTGTTTTGAAAAACGAGGTGTTACAGCATTAAAATGTTACGCATCGAAGGAAGTTACTTATTTTTAATATTTGAATGCAAGTAGATAGAACAAGACCCGTTCTTATAAAATATCTAATTAAGTGTTTTATTGTAAGTTAGAAAAGGAAACAACACTGCATTAGACGTACTATCAGATGATTAATGTACCTCTTCACTTGAACTAAATACCTGTAAAAAACTAATTTTCTTAGTCGGATTACAATTTTAAAGAGAACTAGCTATGAATCATACTTGCATACATTTAAAGATCCATATCACATGCCACTTATTATCTAAATTTTCATAATTGTTTTAGTAGTTAAAATTCTTTTTTGTTAGTTTATCTACTATATTGGAATCTTATTTGTATTATGTATGTCTCTTTTTCGCTCTTGGGTATGTAAGTGATCTTATATATTTCTCGGTATATTTTATAGATTGATAGAATTGTAATAGGTATATTTAAATGTTGATGCTTTCAAATTTGATCTCCAATACCTCTAATGTTATTTTTTACACACTTATAGTTGATGACTATTTTTAATTAACCTAAGCACCTATGAGTGTCAAGTTTTTGTTAAAACAATTTTTTTCACAATTATTAACATGATAAAAGCTCGCCCTTTTTAAATAATTGACTAATAACTAATGATTTACATTTTCACTATTGTGATAATAAAAGGCTTTTGAAATGGATATATTTGAGTTCATATCCAATATCAAGTTTCAAATTTAGATGAATAAGTAGTGTAACTTGAGTTTTCACATATATAAAAAAGTAACCAACATAATAAATACTAGTAATAGAAAAAGACACATTAGAAATTTTTAAAAATTATTAAAACATTAGAAAGTAAATAAAATATTTATTATTTTAAAACTAAAAAATATAATTAAAATAGGAAATTTTTTTGGAAACTTGAAACGATAAATAGTTAGAATATTATAATGCACCAACTTAGTAAAATATAATATGAAATTTTATGTGCACAAACTAAATTACAAAAATGAATTAATTTCAAATGAAAGATAATGCACTAGTACTTCGAAAATTAAATTTGTACGAAACAAAAAAACAAAAACCGAATAATGTTGTTTTATGTTGAGAACTAAATTAAATGAAATATATAACTGAAAGTATTTAGAGTAAAAAACATGAACTGAAACTAATGACAATTTATACTTTATAAACTAAAATAATACTAATATATAACAATAAGTATAATAAAAGAGTAAATACAATTTAAGTCTTGTTATATAATCTCCAACTAAATGTCAATTTCTTTCTTTATTAATAGGTTTTCTCATTTAATATATTCTTCTAATTGCTGTTACTTTAATTCATGTAATACTTAATTTTACTTCTTATTTAATTTTTTTATATTAATCCTCGCCTTTATTTTTATTTTTCAATAAAACCATTCTTTAGAATTTGAAAGCTCAAGGGTAAATCATATATAAAATTTATATACTAAAATATTTATTCTAATTACGACCATAATGGATAAAAAAAATTAAATATGTAAACTTTTTTAAAGGTTAATGGACATATATTATCACACTAACATATTGGTTTATTTTATTTCCATATCAAGCCTTTATATGTAATAAGTTTATCAAATCATTTTAATTTGTAATAAACATAATATAAAAAAACTAAATATTCCATCTAGTTTTATCAACTTATATTAAACATACATGCATGATACGTGGGTCAATAATCTAGTTACTAATAAACTGCATTTGCTCTACGCGTCTATTTAATTATACGTCTTACGTGCCAGTTAATTGGATTGGGTCACATGAAAAATGAAACGTTTATGTGTCATAAATGTATATGCACTCCTATGTATATAAGCGTGTGTTTTTGAAAAAGAAATGTTTTCGTGTCATTAATGTTACTTAATACTTACTCTCCCATAATATCACTATAAATTCTAGATATACAACTTTAATAGTTAAGGCATACCTCAAGATATATTGTGTAAAATCTAAATTCTTAATGGAGAATAATGTTATGGGATTCATCTTTTTTTACATGTTATTTACAAGTTATATAAATGGCATTGCAAACGCTCAAGGAGATTACTGCGGATCTTATGGTAATAATTTTATGGAATCTCTTTACATTTGACTATAAGTGTCACGAAGTTAATTTTTAAGATAGTAAACACATGGGCATACACATATAAGTATGCGAGCACGCACGCGCGCGCGCGCACACACACACACACACACACACATATATATTATCCCTACATGAATATTATTGCTACGATCCAATAAGCATAAACGAACCCATCACCATTGACTAATTTTACTTTTTAATGTTTTTATAACTTTTGATGCCAAATAGGTGCTGGGATTAAAGCTTACATTTACGAGTTTGCCCCAAATTATTGTACCGAAGAAAGTTGTGTCCAAACGTGCTTAGATCACATGTCGCGACAAGGAACTCTAACTGCTTCATGATGTCATCGCACCATTTGCTATTGTTGTATGTCGTAATAAATGATGTTTTCACTATGTACGCCTAGCCTACTAGAATAAAATCATTATCAAAATTTTATGTGCATTAAAATGTTACGCATCGAAGGAAGTTACTTATTTTGAATAAGAGGCAACATGGCCCGTGCGATGCACGGGCTTCGTTCACAATAAACAATAATTTTAAATTAACTAAATCGTATATATTGAAATGGTGTTACGGACAAATTATCCAAAACATGATCACTAACACATATATTTAAAAACTAATTATTGAGTTGATGAAAACCAATGTGATGATCCCAAAAAATCCTAGCGACATTTTTCTTATAGTTATTTAAAAGAAAACATAAATGATAAATCCTTATGAAGTTAATAATAGGGAGTTTTACCTTGCAATTTCCACAAACATATCAAAAGATCATGTCAAAGGATTATTTCAAATATATATTAGACACCTTAAGTGTTTATTAAAAGTTAGACAAAGTGTTTTGCATCAACCCAAACACACTATGTTCAGTCTATACCAAAGTTGTCACGTTCGGCCTATTACCCACCCCACCCAAACACACTATATTCATTTAGGTGCTTACAATTACATCGTCAACTTCTTGGTTACTTGACCAAATTCCCCTGAACTAAACAACTTTTCCATCTTTTCCAACTCCAGTTAGTTTCTTCTTATAAAAATAGAATATAAAAGGACTTCCAAACCAATCACACAACACAATATAATATTGAAGTCATTTTTTTTTGTTTGTTTTGATTTTTCATACGTAAAAGTATATTTTAATTGAAAGAAAACTTTGCTGAAGTTGTATTCTTGTTTCCTTTGCTGAAGCTACAATATAATAACAATTTAGTTTCTTATACCGTAAACAATATAAATGCATGTAAATACTTTGTTTATGTTTCCTTTTTTTTTACTTCCAAAGACATAAACTAAAAATATAATAGTTCATGAAAAACTTTCATTGTAATGTGCGGTAAGAATGATCTTAAACTTTTTTGTTTTGTTACTTCCCAAGTGACGAACGTGGATCAAATCTGATCAAAAAAAAATTATAAGCTCAAACTTATTGAATGGATAATGCAAACTTTCTCATTCATATGTATGTGTGTTACAACAATAAAATCAACTCACTAAGGAGTGTAACAACATGATAATTAAAACTACATCAAACTTGAAACTCAACTATGATATATAGAATATAGTTTCATATATGTGTGTTAAAACAATGAAATCAACTCACTAAGAAATAGCATATACAACCCTCTTATATAGGGTAATGGTTGTAGGTGAAGAGTCAATGAATAAATACACATAAATATGAGCAATTATATAGACAAATGAGTTATAACATGATAATTAAATTTACATTAAACTTGATAAGGCTTTTAACTCAATTGTATATTAACGCATGATATATTAACGATGGAACTCAATTGTTTTAAATTCTTAATTGGAATTAAATGTTGGAACTCAATAAGGCTTTAAACTTATAAGGCATGGAACTTAATTGTATTAAACTCTTAATTGGAATTAATTATTAAATTTAATACATTATAATAAATGCAACATCAAAATGAAACTCAATATTTATGTATATATAGATTTGAATGCAAGTAGATAGAACAAGACTCGTTCTTGTAATATATCTAATTAAGTGTTTTATTGTAAGTGAGAAAAGGAAACAACACTGCATTAGACGTACTATCAGATGATTAATGTATCTCTTCACTTGAACTAAATACCCGTAAAAAACTAATTCTCTTAGTCGGATTACAATTTTAAAGAGAACTAGCTATGAATCATACTTGCATACATTTAAAGATCCATATCACATGCCACTTATTATCTAAATTTTCATAACTGTTTTAGTAGTTAAAATTCTTTTTTGTTAGTTTATCTACTATATTGGAATCTTATTTGTATTATGTATGTCTCTTTTTCGCTCTTGGGTATGTAAGTGATCTTATATATTTCTCGGTATATTTTATAGATTGATAGAATTGTAATAGGTATATTTAAATGTTGATGCTTTCAAATTTGATCTCCAATACCTCTAATGTTATTTTTTACACACTTATAGTTGATGACTATTTTTAATTAACCTAAGCACCTATGAGTGTCAAGTTTTTGTTAAAACAATTTTTTTCGCAATTATTAACATGATAAAAGCTCGCCCTTTTTAAATAATTGACTAATAACTAATCATTTACATTTTCACTATTGTGATAATAAAAGGCTTTTGAAATGGATATATTTGAGTTCATATCCAATATCAAGTTCCAAATTTAGATGAATAAGTAGTGTAACTTGAGTTTTCACATATATAAAAAAGTAACCAACATATTAAATACTAGTAATAGAAAAAGACACATTAGAAATTTTTAAAACATTAGAAAGTAAATAAAATATTTAGTATTTTAAAACTAAAAAATATAATTAAAATAGGAAATTTTTTTGGAAACTTGAAACGATAAATAGTTAGAATACTATAATGCACCTACTTAGTAAAATATAATATGAAATTTTATGTGCACAAACTAAATTACAAAAATGAATTAATTTCAAATGAAAGATAATGCACTAGTACTTCGAAAATTAAATTTGTACGAAAGAAAAAAACAAAAACCGAATAATGTTGTTTTGTGTTGAGAACTAAATTAAATGAAATATATAACTGAAAGTTTTTAGAGTAAAAAACATGAAATGAAACTAATGACAATTTATACTTTATAAACTAAAATAATACTAATATGTAACAATAAGTATAATAAAAGAGTAAATACAATTTTAGTCTTGTTATATAATCTCCAACTAAATGTCAATTTCTTTTCTTTATTAATAGGTTTTCTCATTTCATATATTATTCTAATTGCTGTTACTTTAATTCATATAATACTTAATTTTACTTCTTATTTATTTTTTTTATATTAATCCTCGCCTTTATTATTATTTTTCAATAAAACCATTCTTTAGAATTTGAAAGCTCAAGGGTAAATCATATATAAAATTTATATACTAAAATATTTATTCTAATTAAGACCATAATGGATACAAAAAATTAAATATGTAAACTTTTTTAAAGGTTAATGGACATATATTATCACACTAACATATTGGTTTATTTTATTTCCATATCAAGCCTTTATATGTAATAAGTTTATCAAATCTTTTTAATTTGTAATAAACATAATATAAAAAACTAAATATTCCATCTAGTTTTATCAACTTATATTAAACATACATGCATGATACGTGGGTCAATAATCTAGTTACTAATAAACTGCATTTGCTCTACGCGTCTATTTAGTTATACGTCTTACGTGCCAGTTAATTGGATTGGGTCACATGAAAAATGAAACGTTTATGTGTCATAAATATATATGCACTCCTATGTATATAAGCGTGTGTTTATGAAAAAGAAACGTTTTCGTGTCATTAATGTTACTTAATACTTACTCTCCCATAATATCACTATAAATTCTAGATATACAACTTTAATAGTTAAGGCGTACCTCAAGATATATTGTGTAAAATCTAAATTCTTAATGGAGAAGAATGTTATGGGATTCGTCTTTTTTTACATGTTATTTACAAGTTATATAAATGGTATCGCAAACGCTCAAGGAGATTACTGTTGATCTTATGGTAATAAATTTATGGAATCTCTTTACATTTGACTATAAGTGCCACGAAGTTAAATCTTAAGACAGTAAACACATGGGCATACACATATAAGTATGCGAGCGCGCACGCACACAAACACACACACACAAACACACACACACACACTGTAGATTGTGAATACAAGGATTAATCAAGGATTAAGCAATATCAAGTAAGAATATGAAAGATTAAGATGGTGAGATTTCTTGAGGAACACTTTGCATTAGAAAAGAACAATTACAAAATATGGCAAAGGTTACTTGCAATTAGGTTACTACTAACTATATATACCTAGGCCTACTATCGACTAAATACAAAATGGTCCCTAGACTATTGGTTACAACAAATGTGACCCAACAATCTCCCCCTTTGTAACAATAGTCTGGGAATCGTATCTTCGAAGTATTCATCTTTAGCCAAAGCTGCACCTGGAAGATATTTCGTTGAATAATGATGTATTAGGATCAGCTTGAGCTTTGTTAACATTTAAAAAGGAATACTTCTTGTAGCTTTTCAACCACAAGAAGTATTTTGAAGACTTTACTTTGAAGATACATATAGATCGACTAAAAATAAGACCCATAATGATAGAGAGATTAGCAGCGGAAGTCTTTTCTTGAAGTTTGTGCCTTTATGTCGATCTATGATTCTTGATAATTGTTGTTAGGGTAACATGTTGATAACGGTTACGCTCCCCCTCAAACAAACAATTATTTCTTCACGTGAGTTGGATTAAACGTTTTGATATTTACTCCCCGGTGAACGAATTACCAATTGTGGATTTATGTCGATATGTTGTTGATAATTGTTGTTGGGGTAAAATGTTGATAAGGTTTACGCTCCCCCTCAAACAAACAATTATCTCTTCACGGGAGTTGAATTGAACATTCTGTTATTTACTCCCCAGTGAACGAATTACCAAATTCAACTACGGAAGTTGTTTGATACCTTCGTTAGATCTTTGGTTTCTTGTTTACTCCCCCTTAACTGGTGCATATATCTTTTTAATGTGGAGTAAACTGGGCTAACGTATCGATAATCTCCATAATATTGTAAGAATCTCCTAAATTTGTTCCCGCAGATTGAGCTTTAGAAGAATTTTTCTCTGAAAGTATCAAGTCTTTATAAAAAGAATTTTTGTAATGTATCTTCTCCCCCTCATGATGAATAAGATTTATCTGATTCATCATGTAAAATGTGAAGTTCTACGAGTTGGAATTTAGGAATAATATTCGATTTAAGGAATTGAATATGACGAAGCCCATTGATAAAAATGTGTTGAATAATGATATATTCATTTTTTTTGAATTAATCAATATATAACACATTTTATCATTTAAACCAAGACCGTTGTTGATGACGTGAAAGAACGGTCCTATTGTTTATCATTTAATTTCTTGACCGTTGTTGATAATGTTAGAGTACCGTCATCAAATCCTTACACCATATTCAATAAGGGTAACCCGGGATCACATAGATTTCCCGTTAACACGACAGTTACAGAAACTGTGTGACCTACGTTCAGTGTTGGCTTTGATGTTAGCACTGTAGGATTTCCATTCAATCATCGTGGAATACCAATATTTTTGGTATCACTATGAATGTTCCGGCAATATCACAAAGATATGCTTGATAGAATGTCTGTGTCCTAATGGTGTTTGATATGATGGTTCTAGACTCAATTGTGGACAAACGAAGGCGAGGACTGGAGAGGTGTCCTCTTTTTCAATATCAACGATCTCCAAATGAGATGTCGATAGCATATGTGCTTATCTCCGTGATTTTGAAACAAGTACTTTTTGTACTTGAGTGGCTGGGGGGTTGTGCATTGCATCACTGGGTCCATGATGTCTTTTTCAATATCAGAGAGCAACGCATGCAATCTGATAGAGACGTGGCGACCCGACTTTTAATCGGTTTGGTAAGGGTTTTTCGTTTTCTTTAACCCTGTCACACCCTCCTCACTCAAGCTTACTTTTTCAATTTTCAACTACACCCTCGTTTCATTTTACCATGTATTTAGCTGAATTGCACCCCATACTTCATTCTCCCTCTCAAATTTTACCTCTGCGCCCCCCAATAAAGATCCCTTGATACTTGATTCTGCTCACCTAGACCTATGGACCCTCACAGTATGTCCTATATTTTAGGTGGCTCCTGGGGAAGATCATTCCGGTTATAGCAGATCATAGGAGTTATTTGAGAGTGAACTATGACGCTCATGTGCAATTGATCAGCATTTTAGATGTTACATTTTTAAGAATGATGTACATGGATTTTTTTTTCATCGGAAATGTATGTGTTTCCGGCATAATTCGTTGCCTTTATGATTGAAAATATTAGGCACAGCAACTTGAACACTTTAGGTAATACCGGTCTCACATAGAGTAACCGTTAATACATCATTTGATTCAATAGTCGTTTGCACAATGGTCGAGTCAATTGTGTGACCTGCATTTAGAGTTGGCATAAATTTTAGCTCTAGCAGGATTTCTACTCAATCCTCGTGAAGCACCAGATTGTGATGCCACTATGAGTGTTCTGATGAATTCACGGAGATCCATTTTTGTAGTGCAAGTGTCCTATATTGGAAAGATTCTTGGGGGTGAGAACTAGACACACTGTGCATACAAAGAGACTTAACCCGGGGCAGGAGGTTATTAATTTCAATATCAACAGACTCGGAATGAGCAGTCGATAGATTATGTGCTACGTCCCCTGATGAAATGAAACAAATTCCTTTTAAGAGGAATTTGAGTGGTTGGTGGTGGCGTGCATTTGCTTTACTGGGCCAGTAAAGTCTAGTGAAACATTCAACATATGAATGATCACCTTTTTGTGTGGTTGCCCGTTTTATTATCGGTTTGGATGCACTCAAAGGTGTGTTTTCTTTATGTTATCATGTTTTCACATCACCTTGCACTCACCTATTACTATACCCTAGACTTATACCCTCGCATTTACCAACGGCTGATAAATATTTCCCTGGGAAGGTAGAGCCGGTTTTGGCAAAACCATGGGAAGGGAAGTCTTTTGAAATAGTGAGTAGCGAGAATTAAAAGAATTTGTAATAAACAGATGCTATCTTTACTAGGATCTAGTAAAGAGACCGTTTACGGATATTACAACGACTTATAATTAACGTTACAAACTTAAAAACGTTTAATTTGGGTATTTTTGTTTTGATTTTCTTAATTTTCTCCCCCTAGAAATAATAATTCTCCCCCTAGAATTAATATTTCTCCCCCTCGACAAAACAAAGGTATGAAAAAGTTTGAGAGTTTTGAGGACGTACCTTAAACATCGTCGGAGGGTTGAAGAAGAGTATTTGCGGTGAAGATTGATTGAGATTTGTGCTTTCTGTTGATGATCGGGTTCTGAATCTGATTTGATTAGAAGCCATTGACCGTTGAGAACCGGGTTTCAAGCTGAGGTACTTGAAAGCCATTTTTCATTGAGGACCGGGCTTCAGGCTGAGATACTTGAAAGGCATTACAATGAAGAGCGGGTTATACACTGAAGTATGTATAAGCCATTTGTTGTGGCCCGAGTTATACACTGAAATGTGTATAAGTCATTATCCGTTGAAACGCGAGTTATACACTGAATTGTGTATAAGTCATTTTTCCTGCAAAGCAAATCATACAACTTTTGGTACCCATATTTGTTTGGGACCGATGGTGTTAGTGTTAGAATGAAACCATCGATAAGTTGTATCGATTTGATGTAAAGATTTGGAATTCAGAGAAAAATTGAAGCTCGATGTTTCACTTTCAAATAATTTCCGGGAAATTATCTGAGATGTTGGAATTTTTGGAATCCATTTTTCGTTTACCGTGGGTTTCTTGAAAACAAGAGCAGGAGTTGTTGTGGGCACTGATTTAAAAGTTGTTTTAGGTGCCAAAGAAAGTAAATCTTTTCTGGAGTACGTTAAAGATTTAGTTTTAGAAATGAAATTCTGTGAAGGTGTAGAATGTTTTAAAACAGATTTTGATTTAAACGAACAAGTTTTCGAAGATTGTGGTTTCTCAAACAACTCTTTACTCTTTTGAAGTGAATAAGTTGTCAATTGTGAGACCTTTTTAGAAACAGGTATTGAAGATTTACCGGTGTAAATCTTAATCGGAACTTGTACCGCTTGTTTTCCTTTATTAACAATTTTTGGTGTAGAAAATTCTTCGACCTTGATTTTCAAAACACCATTTTCAGTTTGTGACAAAGAAAGATCTGCTTCAAGAGATGTAATTTGATCTAGCAATTTTGTTTTCTCAATATTGAAAATATTGATTTGTTTTTGTAAATCAGATCCAAAATTACATTCAAGTTGTTTGATTTTATCAGTCAAAATACATTTTTCTGCACAAACAGAATCATATTTTTCGATGTTCGAAGCATTCAAATTATTGGAGTCATGAAGTTGTTTTGTGAGTTCAGCAATTTGAATTTTCAAGTTCTCGGAATTTGTTTCATAAGTTGTGATTTTTTATTTCAAATTTGCGTTTTCAGATTCTAGAGTTTCAACTTTATCAGTTAAAATATCAACTTTGCAATTAACTTTCTCACTTTTCTCCAATTTTTCTTTGTAATCATTACTTAATCGTAAATTCTTAACATTACCATGAAATGATTTTTCAAATAAAACATAATTCTGCGTACTTGTAATTTCCCACGTCGCAGCTGAATCATTTAATTCACAAAATACCTTTTGAAGTGATTTAAATAAATTTTCATCCATTTTGGCTCTTTTAGTTTTAAAATTTGAAATTTTCAAATAAAATGATATGATAATAATTTGAGAAAACAAAAAGAAATTTGTGACAAATTGTACTTTTTTGTTTTTTTTTGTTTTCTTTTTTCTTTTTTTTTTGTTTTGTTTTTTTTTTTGTTTTTAAAATGTGAAATTTTTTAAAAGAATTGATGTGACAAAACGATTTGGACTATGAAAAATGTTGGACTTTTAAAATATGTTGAATTTTTTAGGAGAAATAATAAGATATAATACTTATTAATTGATGTCACCCTTTATAAAATGTTGAGAATTTAAAACTTGTTTGGTGTAAAAAGATTAGTATTTGTATCCATTGTACCTGCTGCTATGGAAGTCGTACGAAATTAGAAATACAAAGCAAACATGATCAATGGCATTTTCGTTTTCTAAAATCTTAACATCCACAAAACACAGTTCCAATACACTCGTCTCCAAGCTCAAAATCCCAATTAATTCAATTAACTCTTAGATTAAATTCATTGCAATTCAATTAATTGATAATTCAATTAATTATCAAACGTCAAAAACTGTGACCTGTCAACTTAAATTGCTTATAATCTTATTCACACTGAACAAATTAAAACTTTATTTATCAAAATAGCCAATGACACAATTTAATGTGTCTGAATTTTCAAAACTACCACAATTATACTTGTCGTGACAAAATATATATTAAGTGACAAATTAAACAATAAAAAATGTCACTAATATCTCTACTATCTATAATGCATTTAGGACATTTCCTTAAATAACAAATTAAAAATTCAGCCAATAACTTTCCTTTTTTGTCTAAAAGATCGGTTTAAAAATAATACCCTTTGCAGGGCTCGAACTTGAAACCACCAGGACAACAAACAAGTACTCTACCAACTGAACAACTAAGGTATCACGTTCTAACAAAATCTATTTAACCTAATCAATACATTTAACCTAACCTATACTCTCCTTCCTTTATCAGTTATCCTGTCAATTCATTTACCTTCTCGATTCTATCAAACCCTCGACTCCTTCAACGTTTCAAGCATCTTCCTTCACTGATTCATCAACACCTTCTATTGCCCGCCGATTCAATTCCAAATCCCTCGATTCCCTCCTTCATCATCACCTTCAAGCATGCTTCATTCAGCCTACAAATACGACGCTTCATCAGTTTTTGATAATTGATAACACACATTAATTCTTAACTATTATTTTTTTCTTCTTAATTTTCATGTTCTTGATCGATCATCTTTTGTGATGGGAAAAGTTGCGGTGGGAGCGGCGGTTATAGGTGAAGGTCGAGCATAATAGCTTTTTAGAAGCCATGAAACTATATGGGCAAGCTTGGTAGCGTATAGAAGGTACACCTAGAATTAGGAATTTTTTCATACAATTGGCCACCTGACATGTCATTTTCCCCCAATTTTATAAAGCCCTTACCTGTGTGTGCTTCTTGTTGATATAGCTATCTGATAATTCCAGACGCATTTTTGGTGTAAATGCAGAATCTATATCAGCTTGACCCAAACCAAACCAAACCAAACCTATATCCGAATTTGAGTGCAAGGCCATCATGATGGGCTGAGGTTAAGTTGACACCTTACAAAATTTGGTTAAATGCAGATTATGTAATCATTAACTCCTCCTTAGATTGGAGATCATAACTAATTCATTTAAATCAATTTTCCTTGTTATGATTTTATTATAGTTCTTGGGTTATTGTTAACCTTATTGTGATCATCCAACATGTATTTTGTTATTTCAGTTTTGCAGATATGAGGATGTTGAAGAATTTACATCAGATTCAAAATCCATGGGTTTGTACTTTTTATATTTGATTTTAGTCCAAAATGTTAATTTAACTTATAAAAGTCTGAACATGTAAAGAAGTTTAAATGCTAAATCTCATGTTAAGGATGGACATAGATGAACACAAGCCTGTGAATAGTGTCGTGCAGTTTCATAAGCCAATGCAGAGATCCAATCTAACCTAGATGTAAGTCAAACATCTTATTTTTATAAAAAAAATTAGTTAATGTAGTTAATAATTTTTCTGTTTGTAATCATACTTTTGAAATTCATAAAGTTTGTTCCATTCATTTTCTTATGCCTTAAAATCATTTATTTTTTCTTTTATTTAAAATTTTAATGTGCAGAGAAGAAGAGTTGTAAGAGAGGCAAGTGTCAAAAGTAAAATTGAAAATTCCCACCAGCCCATCAAGATGCAATACTCAATATCCATCACGAAACAGGGCCCCAGTTTCTTTTGCCACAAATGATGACAATCCATTCAGGGCCCAAGGTCTTCAAGATGAAAAAAGACTAAAAAAAATTATCTCACAATTTTATAAGAACATTACTTCCATCCTCCATTAGTTTGTCAATGGATTTAGGCTTCTGAAACAAAGAATCGGTTTAAGAGGTTTTTGGCAACAATAGGTAGATAAGATTAGATATAGTTTTTATAAGGTAACATGTAAGCATTGTTGTTAAATTTAGGCACAAGACCATCCTTGTAATTTACTATTTTAGAGTTGTATAATCTAAGACAAAAAGGAAAATCATCGTACATTATTTATATTAATGTACAGTTTCTTAGTGCATGAATTACGGTTTTCTACATTGGAGAACCTTATTTACATCATGTTTTGTAAAAACTTGTATTTTAGATGTGACAATTATTTCTTACGGCCACGATTAAGTGTCTATATATAATTTTAATTTTGTTGAAAGTGAAAGTATCTACATTTACGTGTTTTGTATCCTTCCAAAGCCATTCTTTTTATTAACACAATATACTAATGAGCTACTAGATATCTTTCTTATTTGACTTAATTATTTTTATTAATTCTTAAAACTTTAAAATAGTAAATTGCTATCAACACCACCTACCATCGGCGACCACTGCCACCAACCATTGTCACTACCGTCACCACCCACAATTGGTCGCCGCCAAATATAATCATAGGGTACCCGCCGCCGCATTGCGCGGGTACCCTGCTAGTATATATATATATATATATCTCTACTACTTATAAAGCATTTATGACCTTTCCTTAAATACCATCTTGAAAATTCAGCCACTTTCTTTCTATTTTGAGATTTTAAGAAAATGCATCGAAAAAAATACACAAATCATGCCTCGAACCCGTGACCTCCCTCTTAATTAGCATGCAGCTAGCCAACTGGTCTAGCAGCTACTTGTGTTTTTAATACAAAACACATTCCCTATAAATCACTTTCACCCCATCGATTCCTCCTAACCCTATCAGACGCCTCATCGATTACGGTGTCCTGCCACAATAACCCCTCTCCCCAGACGCCTCCTCGGTTCCATTGCCTCGATTCCTTCAACCTCTGCAATTACCTCGATTCCTTCATGCCTCTGCAAATGTCTCCTTGTTTCCTTCAAACCTGCGTCTCCTCCCTTTACAAATACGACAGATGATCACATTCAATCTCCAAAACCCCCAAATTTTCTTTCAAATTTTAAACCCAATTGCTATTCGCTGCTTTGATCATTTTAACCATCATTTGAAGCATTTAAGTCGGTCAAAACCTAGAATCAGAATCAGAAGCTGAACATGAACATGAACTAGAAAATATCGACGAAGAAGATGATGAAGAAGAAAGCCAACCGAGTCTGTCAATGTGACATTTGTTGAGGTAACTATTTGCAAAAAAAATTATTGCGTTTGATTTACCCAGCAAATTGGTACAATTTTGAGAATGTTAAAGTTTATGTTACTCCATTTGCGTTGGATTATTTTAGGGTTACGGATAGGAGCAGGGGATTTGCAAGTGTTGAAGAAGTTAAAGAAGCCATTTAGAGTATTTAATTGATCAACAAGTGCTTACTTATATAGTGTTAAATGAGTTTTACTATCATTTCGTGTTTAGAATTTGATTAATTGATCAACATTTGCAAGTGTTGAAGAAGTTAAAGAAGCCATTTAGTAGGAACATGATACTCACGTTTTATGTTTCTGAGTGTAATAGTTTCAAAATTTTGACTAAAGAGTCGAATGAGAATTAAATCAATTTGATTCCCAACTTAAAGTTATATTCTTTTCAGCATTGTAGGTTTCAAATATTTGCAAAAGAACCAAAGAAGAATAAACGCAAGACACAATATGAGAATTACATCTCACATGAGCGTTTTGCTAAATGTTGAAGTATACGATGAAGAACACGAACACGGGCACGAAGAAGATGACGAAGATAATTGCTCATATGTTGAAGATAAGTCTGATAATTAAAAATGATTTCATAGTGACTTTTAGATCCCATTAATGTGTTCTCAAGATAATCTTGTTATCATAATAGAAAAATGAATGATTTCTAGAGAATTTCATGTTAAGGAAACACACAGAGTTGTTTGGCCAGATGTAGTTCAATTCTAATATTTGATGATTTTTAGTGTATTTCTGCATTTGTGTGGTTTTTTTCTGCTTTTATTGGTCACTTCATGTTTCTTCCTATAATTATTCCGTGTTTGATGTCGGTCTTAATCATGATAATTTTAAATCATTTCATTATTGTAAATCTTATCAAGGTTACTAATGTTTAAATTAACTATCACGCTTAAAACACAATTGAGAAATACACTGCAAAAGCTAACAATTTCCAGAAATCTGAAGCCACCAAAATCAAAGAAAATAAAACTGAAGAGAAGATGTTGTCCTCTGATTATAAAGTTTGTTTCGTTTGAACTTTTAACCCCAATTTTGTATTTTTAAATATTAATATTGCATTTGTCAAATTTATATAGCCTATTGACTATTTTTGAAGTGTTTTCTAAGTTATCTGAAAGGACTTCAGTTGATGGGCCTCCCAAGGGATGAATTACAGAAATCGGAATGAGAAAATGTGGAATTGCAAAGAAAAAGGATCCGGTTCGTCAACGTTTTTTCTTCAGAAATTTAGGTTTATTTATAGGTCAAAATGCATTTTATTTATAGGTCAAAATACATTTTAGTACCCTGAACTTGGCTAACTAGTTCTCTACTACCCTGAACTATTAAAGGTGCATCATGCTACCCTGAACTTGACAAAACGGTCGATTTAATGCATTTTGACCTTATTTATAAGTTACCTAGATTTGTTGAGTGTCTTTTTCTTTTGTTCAAAATAAAGTGCTTTATTTGGATTTTGGAAATAAAAGGAGATGTGGCAATATGTTTTATGAATCGGTCCGGAAAGTTTATTTCCTGAATTTGCTCGGCATAACTTATAGTTACACAGGGTATTCGCCGCCGCATCGTGCGGATACCCTGCTAGTATATATATTTATATATATATATATATATATATATATATATATATATATATATATATATATATATTTAAAGGTATATGATATTAAAGTGTCACAAAAACTAATGGGGATTTTCTTGACAAATACAAGCAAGTCCTACGACAATACATAAGTGATGGCGGAGGTGACGACTGACGATGGCGGAGGAGAGGAGGAGCTGCCGGCGATGATGATGATTGAAACTCACGGCGGTTAGTGGTGGAGAACAGCGGCAAATCTCGCCGGAGAAGACGTTAGATGGGATGGGTGTCGCAGATCGACGGAGATGATGGTTATTAGAGGCGGCGGAGGAGCTGGTTGTTAGTTGTTTGCTGGTTGTTTGTCGACGGTGACGAATATGACGAAGATGATGAACTGTGATGTTGTAGAGTTGGTTAACGGAGATGACGATGATGGCGGAGATCGGAAAGGCGATGAAGGTGAGCTCCGGTTGGTGATTGCCTGTGAAAAATAAAGCTTACCGGTGAAGAAGAAAGTTACCCGAGAAGATGAGTTGCGGAGGAGTTCTTGCTAAGATGGTGATGGTGATCGGAAATGAAGGTTCAAGACACGATGGTAAGTGTCGGAGATGGGTGCCGGAAAAATAGATGAGAGAGACGGTGGTGGCGATATTCTTGCCGGAGAAGATGATCGGTTGGCGGCCTGGTGAGGCTGTTCGACAGACGGTGGTGATTCTTAGCTACCGGAAGAATGAAACGGTGGTGGTGGTGGTGAGGGTGTATGACTGGAGGTGGCAATGATGTTAAAGAGAGAGATGGTTGAATTGTTGCAGGCGACACCGGAGAAGACGATCGGAGAACGACGGAAGTTTGTTGGAATTGACTACTCAAGAAATGCCTTTTTTCTCTACAGTAAATCACTTTTGACAGCACACACACTTACTTTTGTATCACAGGAAAGTACACTCTTTTTGGGGTTGAAATTTTACCACCATTTTTCATTACTATTTATAAAAGGAACGTACAGTAAACAAAGAAACTGTTTTGCTGGAAATAAGGAAACTACCTATCACATTACTAGCATTACCTAGAAAGCTGGAAAGTGGCCTACATGGCCTTTGAAAACGTCAAAAAGAAAAACAACTAATTACTTTTTATTTATTCCTTTTAAATAATTCTGGATTATTATATCATTTTCCCCTTTAATCCAGAATTCATCACCTCCTTCACACCAAGTAAATTTCTCATTTCCTTGAACTTTACCTTTGCCATTGCCTTAGTAAAGATGTCAGCCTTCTGCTCTTCACTACGTACGAATTTCACCTTCACATCTCCTCTTTCAACACATTCCCGTATAAAATGGAACCGTGTGTCGATATGTTTGCTCCTCCCATGAAAAACAGGGTTCTTCATCAAATCCAAAGCTGATTTGTTATCAACATAGAGTACTGCTGGTTCAACTTCAATTCCAATTATTTCTTTTAGCAACCTTCGAACCCAAATTGCTTGACATGTTGCAGTAGTGGCTGCCATAAATTCAGCTTCGCATGTGGATAGAGCAACACACCGTTGCTTTTGTGATGCCCATGAAACAAGACTGTTGTTGACATAGAACGCCATCCCACCGGTGCTTCTTCGATCGATGACATCACGTGCAAGATCACTGTCCGTATAACCAGTGATCGTTACACCATTTTTCTGTCTCCCGTATACCAAGCCAAAATTGAGTGTTCCTTTTATATATCTCAGTATTCCCTTTACCGCCTGCAAATGTTTCACAGTCGGCTTTTCCATAAACCTGCTCACAACTCCTACAGAAAATGATATGTCGGGTCGGGTATGAGTCAAATACCTTAATGCTCCCACTATACTTCGGTATTCAGTGGGATTCACCAATTCACCTTCTTCATCTTTGGTGAGCACAATTTTGTGCTCTAATGGACACAATGTTGGGTTGCAATCTGCCATGCCAGTTTTGTTTAGTAAATTTTTAGCATATGCTTCCTGTTTGAGCGTGATACACCCTTCATATTGACCCACTTCAATACCCAAATAATAGGATAGAATACCCAGATCACTCATTTCAAATTCCTTACTCATTTGGCTCTTAAAATTTTCTACATCAGCATGATTACTTCCGGTGACAATTAAGTCATCAACATAAACTCCAATAATCAAAATCTTCCCTGCTTTATTATATGTATATACTGCATATTCATTAGCACACCTAGTAAAGCCAAGACATTTTAAATACCTGTCAAGGCGAGCATTCCAAGCTCTAGGTGCTTGACGAAGCCCGTAAAGTGCTTTCGATAGACGGTAGACTTTGCCCGGTTGAGTTGTGTTCTCGAAACCTACTGGTTGAGTTACATACACTTCCTCTTCTAGGTTTCCATTTAGGAAAGCCGATTTCACATCAAGGTGGTGTACTTTCCACCCATAAGAACCTGCAAGTGCTAGGATTATGCGTACAGTTTCAATCCTTGCTACCGGCGCAAAGACTTCGTCAAAATCTATCCCGTATTTCTGCACAAAACCTTTCGCCACCAATCTTGCTTTGTACTTTAGAACTTTTCCAGTAGGATCTCTTTTGATTTTTGTAAACCCACTTTAATCCAATGGGCTTACGATTTTGTGGAAGTGCTACCAAATTCCATGTCTTGTTCTTTTCTATGGCAGCTAATTCAACTTTCATTGCATCAACCCATTCTTTCTTCTTGCAAGCTACTTCAAATGAGGTCGGTTCTTCCTCATCATGTACCAACAACAGTCGATCACAATCTGCATAAATGTCAGACAATAATCTGTACCTTTTAGGAGCACCGCCACCGGTAGAGCTCGATTCGGGACTAGTAGACCCTGTGGAGCTACCGGTTGTACTGGGTGTAGCCGGAGTTTCTGGTTGGGCATGGGAAGTGACCTGTGATGGTGAGTTAGATGCATGTGGTTCTTCACTATCTGACCACTCAAAATTTCCCTGCTCGGCACCACCTTCTGGATTTAAAGGAGTGACGGGTTCACCCAATTCCTCTACCTCATCTGGGTTTTGAGTCTCCAAAGTAAACCTAATTTCAGGAGTGGGTCTTACTTTGACTGTTTCATTCCAAGCCCATGTGCATCCTTCTTCAAAATGGACATCACGGCTGACCCGAATTAAGCCCGTGTCTGGGTCCAGCAAGCGGTAGGCTTTAGAGCCCTTTTCAATTCCCAGATGGACCATCTTCTTGCTACGGTCTTCTAATTTCTTTAAATGGGTTTTAGGTATTTTCATATGTGCAATACACCCAAAAACTTTGAGGTGATTCACACATGGCTTTCTACCCGTCCACAATTCATAAGGCGTGGAGCTCTTTACAGCTTTCGTAGTCATACGGTTCAATACGTATACCGCGTGACTGACCGCCTCTCCCCATAGAACTTCGGGTACATTATGATTCTTCAAAGTGCTTCTCGCCATTTCTACTACGGTACGATTTTTCCGCTCCACTACCCCGTTTTGTTGAGGGGAGTATGGAGCGGTATAATGGCGATTCAACCCGGTGTACTTGCAATAGTCGGAGAATTGATTTGAGAGAAATTCTCCTCCCCGGTCTGTTCTGAATGTTTTAATCTTGGTCCCCGTTTCATTTTCTACAAATTCTCTGAATTTCTTGAATGCTTCAAACGTCTCGTCTTTTGATTTCAGCAGGTAAATCCACATGACCCGGCTGTAGTCGTCCACCAATAAAAGGAAATATCGATTTCCCGACGGTGTTGGTGGTGAAATAGGACCACATAGATCACCATGTATTAGCTCCAACCTCTTTGTTGCCCTATAATTCGATTGAGTTGGAAATGGTAACCTGATTTGCTTCCCTTTTAAACATGCTTCACACAACGTCTTTGGTACATGTAGTTTTGGTAAACCCAAAACTATTTCCTTGTCTGCCATTTCTTTCATGGACATGAAATTAACATGTCCCATTCGCTTATGCCACAACCAAGTTTCATCATTTGTTTCACCAAGTAAGCAATGACTTGCAACATCATTTAATATTATCTTGTAAAGGCGATTCCAAGATTGTTTTACCTTCATCAAAAGGTTTCCCTTTTTGTCGTGAATCCATAGGTGTAAGCCCTGCATTAGTATCTTGTCACCACATTCCGCCAACTGCCCTAGGCTGATTATATTACTGCACAAACGGGGTATGTAATAAACTTCCTTTAAGACTCTTTTTTCTTCATTTTTACAAAGGAACATTATGGTTCCTTTTCCTTCAATTTGCACTTTCGAGCCATCTCCAAACTTCACAGAACCTTTGATGGATTCATTTAAACTTTGGAACTTGGTACGATCACCGGTCATATGATTACTAGCCCCGTTGTCAAGATACCAAACTTTTGTGTGAAGTGATGCTTCATCTTTTGACTTCAGCTTTGGACTCACATTTTCTTCATTTAAGAACACTTTTTCATTGTTTTCATTTAATGTGGACAGCAGCAGCGCAGGTTCATCATCATCATGATCTTGTGTCAAGTTTGCTTCTTGGTTTCTTTCTCGCCTCGGGTTCGTACATTCTGCTGCATAATGGCCGAAATCTTGGCAATTGTAGCATTGGATTTTGTTTTTATCTTTGTTGTAAGAAGCCCGACTGTTGTCTCTTTGGTTCTCCCATCCTCTGCCACGACCACCTCGTCCACGGGTGGTATAATTTCTACCACGTCCCCTTCCACGTCCCCGTGAACTACTTCCCCCTTCACGGGAGTTTTTGTTAAATGACTTCGATTCGGTATTGGACTTTTTGTTTTTCTCTGACCATTCTTGGTGAGTCAAGAGAAGTTTCTTTTCTTCGATTTCAACGTGGCCTTTTACTCTTTCTTCATGTGCTTTAAGCCTGCCAATTACTTCTTCAACAGACATATTTTCAAGGTCCATAAATTGCTCTATTGTGGAAGCAATCTGGACGAACTTGTTTGGTACAGCCCGGAGTAATTTTTTTACCACATAACTTTCATCAACTTTGTCTCCAAGGGCACGTATGTTACTGATGACATTGTTTACTTTTGTAGAGAATTCATCGATGGTGTCTTCTTCCTTCATACTTAACATCTCAAACTCAGCCTTAAGAGTTTGAATTCGTGCTGTCTTTACCCTATCTGCTCCCATAAACATGACTTTGAGAGCTTCCCATGCCTCCTTTGCCGTTTGCTTCTCCGCCAACGACAACAAGAGATCCTCTGGGATTCCTTGGTAAATGGCAGCCAGCGCCATCTTGTCCTTCTTAACCTCAACAATGGTGTTTGAGGTTCGTGGCTCAACTGCATCCCACACTCCTTGAGCCTGCATGAAGACTCTCATCTTAATTGCCCATGCAGCATAATTGCTTCTTGTGAGCATGGGGTAATTAAGAGAGATCGATCCATCTTTTTCACCTTTGTCACCCATGTCTTGTGATCGAGTTTGGTACTTCGGCATGCACCAGGTTGTGCTCTGATACCAAATGTTGGAATTGACTACTCAAGAAATGCCTTTTTTCTCTACAGTAAATCACTTTTGACAGCACACACACTTACTTTTGTATCACAGGAAAGTACACTCTTTTTGGGGTTGAAATTTTACCACCATTTTTCATTACTATTTATAAAAGGAACGTACAGTAAACAAAGAAACTGTTTTGCTGGAAATAAGGAAACTACCTATCACATTACTAGCATTACCTAGAAAGCTGGAAAGTGGCCTACATGGCCTTTGAAAACGTCAAAAAGAAAAACAACTAATTACTTTTTATTTATTCCTTTTAAATAATTCTGGATTATTATATCAAAGTTGGTGGTGGGACTCTGGTGTTCGACGGAGTGGTGGTGGTGTAGATTCGGAGGTGGTTCGCCGGAGTCGATGGTTGACCGTGAAGATGGAAAATGGCGGTGGTAGGCAAGGAGTGATCGTGATGTTTTAGAGTGGGTCGTCGGAGATGAGAAAAAGAGGCGGATGCGGGCTGTGGTGGTTCCGGTGGAGCGAGATGGTTGTATGGAGAAGATCGGAGGTCGACGGTGGTTCTTGATTGGAGGAGTTCGTCGAGAAAATGGTGGTTAATAGAAACAAAGCTGATGATGATGATGGAAGTTCATGTGTCTGATAATAAATTAATATGAAATGAAAATGTATCTTGGATGGTGTGTGATGGTTTCTTGTGACAGAAGAGAAAAATTACTGTTGTGTCAGCTTGTCCTTTTTCTTTTCCTTTTTTTTTGTTTTTTTTAATTAATAAAACTTGTACCTTGTCAGACCGGTTTTAGATAGGACGAAATGGATAAAACGACGTCGTACAATGTGTTCGGCCCGAGGAAATTTTCAAATTTTAAACAGTGTTCGGCCTCGACCCGCAACCCGTCAGACCCGAACACTTGTCAGACCCGAACACTTGTCAGAGCCGAGAACTTTCATCAGATAGATCAGATCGCGATTTTCACAAAAAATTCACTTTTTTGATCATAACTTTCTCCTTTCTTAACCAAATCAAGTGATTCTTTTTGCAAAACGTTCATTTTTCAATTACCTACAATCCTATATAAACACTTTTTCGAAAACACTTTCTGATTTACTCAGATCTGCCCGAAAAGTTCCGAAAATTTTGAAATATTCATGTGTTCTTCATTTTTTGCTTTAAAAATCAAATTAAACTTTGTTTTTGATGATTTTAATATGAAATTTGTTACTGATTTGCTCGAAATCAGTAGTAGAACAAAGTTATAATAACAAAAACATGAATCATACCTTCGATTTTGAATTTGATACCACTTTTGAGCACTTTTTCACCAAAATCTTCAAAAACCTATCAAAATCTTCAAAAAATTGCTTAATCACAGATGATTTGGATCGAATCAATTAAGACTTTTGCTCTGATACCAATTGTAGATTGTGAATACAAGGATTAATCAAGGATTAAGCAATATCAAGTAAGAATATGAAAGATTAAGATGGTGAGATTTCTTGAAGAACATTTTGCATTAGATAAGAAGAATTACAAAATATGGCAAAGGTTACTTGCAATTTGGTTACTACTAACTATATATACCTAGGCCTACTATCGACTAAATACAAAATGGTCCCTAAACTATTGGTTACAACAAATGTGACCCAACAATCTCCCCCTTTGTAACAATAGTCTGGGAATCGTATCTTCGAAGTCTTCATCTTTAGCCAAAGCTGCACCTGGAAGATATTTCGTTGAATAATGATGTATTAGGATCAGCTTGAGCTTTGTTAACATTTAAAAAGGAATACTTCTTGTAGCTTTTCAACCACACGAAGTATTTTGAAGACTTTACTTTGAAGATACATATAGATCGACTAAAAATAAGACCCATAATGATAGAGAGATTAGCAGCGGAAGTCTTTTCTTGAAGTTTGTGGCTTTATGTCGATCTATGATTCTTGATAATTGTTGTTAGGGTAACATGTTGATAACGATTACGCTCCCCCTCAAACAAACAATTATTTCTTCACGGGAGTTGGATTAAACGTTTTGATATTGACTCCCCGGTGAACGAATTACCAATTGTTGATTTATATCGATACTTGCAATTAGGTTACTACTAACTATATATACCTAGGCCTACTATCGACTAAATACAAAATGGTCCCTAGAGTATTGGTTACAACAAATGTGACCCAACACACACACACACACACACACACACACACACACACATATATATATATATATATATATATATATATATATATATATATATATATATATATATATATATATATATAGAGAGAAATAGATAGATATGAGTATTTGTGTGTGGGCGTGCACGTACGTTAATTTTTGGTGTATTATCTTAGAAAATTTGTCTTTGAACACAAAAAAGTGAAAACATTTATCAATTAATAGTATTGAAAAATACAATCGGTAGTACACATATGATAAAAAAAAATTTCTTCATATAAATCATATTATCCCTACATGAATATTATTGCTACGATCCAGTAAGTATAAACGAACCCATTACCATTGACTAATTTTACTTTTTAATGTTTTTATAACTTTTGATGCCAAATAGGTGCTGGGATTAAAGCATATATTTACGAGTTTGCCCCAAATTATTGTACCGAAGAAAATTGTGTCCAAACGTGCTTAGATCACATGTCGCGACAAGGAACTATAATGGCTTCAGGATGTCATCGCACCATTTGCTATTGTTGTATGTCGTAATAAATGATGTTTTCACTACGTACGCCTAGCCTACTAGAATAAAATCATTATTAAAATTTTATGTGCATTAAAATGTTACGCATCGAAGGAAGTTACTTATTTTGAATATTTGAATGCAAGTAGATAGAACAAGACTCATTCTTATAATATATCTAATTAAGTGTTTTATTGTAAGTGAGAAAAGGAAACAACACTGCATTAGACGTACTATCAGATGATTAATGTATCTCTTCACTTGAACTAAATACCCGTAAAAAACTAATTTTCTTAGTCGGATTACAATTTTAAAGAGAACTAGCTATGAATCATACTTGCATACATTTAAAGATCCATATCACATGCCACTTATTATCTAAATTTTCATAATTGTTTTAGTAGTTAAAATTCTTTTTTGTTAGTTTATCTACTATATTGGAATCTTATTTGTATTATGTATGTCTCTTTTTCGCTCTTGGGTATGTAAGTGATCTTATATATTTCTCGGTATATTTTATAGATTGCTAGAATTGTAATAGGTATATTTAAATGTTGATGCTTTCAAATTTGATCTCCAATACCTCTAATGTTATTTTTTACACACTTATAGTTGATGACTATTTTTAATTAACCTAAGCACCTATGAGTGTCAAGTTTTTGTTAAAACAAATTTGTTCACAATTATTAACATGATAAAAGCTCGCCCTTTTTAAATAATTGACTAATAACTAATTATTTACATTTTCACTATTGTGATAATAAAAGGCTTTTGAAATGGATATATTTGAGTTCATATCCAATATCAAGTTCCAAATTTAGATGAATAAGTAGTGTAACTTGAGTTTTCATATATATAAAAAAGTAACCAACATATTAAATACTAGTAATAGAAAAAGACACATTAGAAATTTTTATAAATTATTAAAACATTAGAAAGTAAATAAAATATTTAGTATTTTAAAACTAAAAAATATAATTAAAATAGGAAATTTTTTTGGAAACTTGAAACGTTAAATAGTTAGAATACTATAATGCACCAACTTAGTAAAATATAATATGAAATTTTATGTGCACAAACTAAATTACAAAAATGAATTAATATCAAATGAAAGATAATGCACTAGTACTTCGAAAATTAAATTTGTACGAAACAAAAAAACAAAAACCGAATAATATTGTTTTATGTTGAGAACTAAATTAAATGAAATATATAACTGAAAGTTTTTAGAGTAAAAAACATGAAATGAAACTAATGACAATTTATACTTTATAAACTAAAATAATACTAATATATAACAATAAGTATAATAAAAGAGTAAATACAATTTTAGTCTTGTTATATAATCTCCAACTAAATGTCAATTTCTTTTCTTTATTAATAGGTTTTCTTATCTCATATATTATTCTAATTGCTGTTACTTTAATTCATATAATACTTAATTTTACTTCTTATTTAATTTTTTTATATTAATCCTTGCCTTTATTATTATTTTTCAATAAAACCATTCTTTAGAATTTGAAAGCTCAAGGATAAATCATATATAAAATTTATATACTAAAATATTTATTTAATTAAGACCATAATGGATAAAAAAAATTAAATATGTAAACTTTTTTAAAGGTTAATGGACATATATTATCACACTAACATATTGGTTTATTTTATTTCCATATCAAGCCTTTATATGTAATAAGTTTATCAAATCTTTTTAATTTGTAATAAACATAATATAAAAAACTAAATATTCCATCTAGTTTTATCAACTTATATTAAACATACATGCATGATACGTGGGTCAATAATCTATATCTATATATATATATATATAAAATGAGTTCCACTTTTGAAGTTGCAATAAATATCATGCATTTAATAATAATAATAATAATATTACATAAATCCATTTATAAAAATAAACTCATTAAATTGGAAAACCAAGAGTTTTGAAATAAATATAAATAATTATAATAATAAAAGGTTTAATAAAATTAGAGACTTTTCAAGTTTTATAAATCATACACATTAGCATCTATAAATACTCATTCTCATATTGCAAAAATTTTAACACTTTAAAGGTGCATCTAACATTAGCATCTATAATTACTCATTCTCATATTGCAAAAATTTTAACACTCTAAAGGTGTATCTAAAAGAAATGCCTAACAAGTGGAGTCAACAATAAAGATCTATAAGGCTTTTGGTATTTTATCGTCGCTATTATTTGTATTTTTTGAAGAAAAAAGTCATAGAGATGAACTCTTTGTGATATTGTTTTAGAAAGAGTATGTTAGTTGTTTTTGTTTAAAACTTCACAACCTCTTTTGTATATATGTATAAAATTGTTATTCGTTGTTTACGTACATTTTGTATAAAAGATCTTATAGTTATCATTATAGTAAATGAGATTGTGTATGATATTATCATAATTATTTAAGATGGATATCTTATCATGTTAATGACCACAAATTGTTGTTCATTTGATTTTTTATTTTACTTATAATCCAATTAATAGGTTTTGATGGTTGTTGAATTTATGCTTATTTCTTTTGTATATGTATAAAATATATAAAATGAGTTTCATATTGATGTTGCGTTTATTATAATATTAAATAAATCATGTTAATAAGGATTGGGAAGCTCAATTGTTTAACATAAACATGCGATTCTCTAATTAGTAGGAAAATATTAATTAAATATATTGATTGTTGTTAAATTTATGCTTACTTCTTTTGTATATGTATCTATATCTATATATATTTAAAAAACGAGTTTCAATATTGATGTTGCATTAAATTCATGTTAGTAAATACCTTTTCAAAATGCAATGTTGATTAAAAAAAAGGTAAGAATGTGAATGGGTTAAATATTTAAAACTAAAATTTCAAAAATATAAAAAAACAAATGTAGCTTTCATCCATACTTAGAAACGTAAGCATTTAATCAGAATAATTTAATCCATATTTCTATATTATAAATTATAGTAATGAATCAATTTTAATAACAATTTGACAAACTCATTAAATCGTAAGACCAAGAGTTTTGTAATAAATATAAACAATTATAATAATAAAAAGTTCAATAAAATAAGAGACTTTTCAAATTTTATGAATCTTACACATTATGATTTATAAATACTTATTTTCATGTTGCAAAATTTAAACACTCTAAAGGTGCATCCAAAAGAAACATCGATCAAGTGGAGTAAACAACAAAGATTTTTAGCGATATTGTTCTTTCTCATTACTATTATTTTCTTTCATTGATTTGTATCAACTATATAGCTTACTGATATCTTAATATCTATATCTATATTTTATATCTATATATATAGATCATAAAAAAATGAGTTTCAAGGTTTATGTTGTATTGAATTCTATGTTAAAAAATTAAGTTTTTGTTATAAATGATGCTCATGAATAAATGTAATAGATTATACAAAGAATTTAACATAAATAATAGTAGTAAATTTAATTAAATAATAGTCTTTTAATATAACTAGAAGTTACATATTATATACTATAGATAACATACTATCATGATGCAAATGATGTTATCTTTTATCCTAACAGAACATCTATATCTATATCTATATATACATAAAAAATGAGTTTCAAAATTGATGTTGTAATAAATACTATGCTTTAATTCTATGTTTTATTTTCATTTTCATATTAATATTAAATGGACTTAAATGACTTAACAATTCAAAAAACGTTTAATTTATACATGGCTTAATGCATTTATAACATACACCGTTCCTCTCCCTAACGTTGTGTTGCAACTGTTTCATCTTCAACCATCACCCCCTGGAACCTTGAGCGTTTCGTCTTCACCAGCACTTCGTACCATCAACTCCTACATCATGCACGCAAACCAACTTCCCTGTTCATAAACCGACCCGACGGTCTTCAACAACCGTCATGGCGGTCTCCAACTATAAATACAGGCCCACCCCGAAACCCTTCTCCAAAACTCTTCAAAATCAATTATGATCAATTGTCACTCCCTCCAATCGAACATTAATGAATATCAATCATGATCTTCAACAACTGAGTTCATCTTTATCAGCTAGGGTTGTTCTCCTATTCTTTTCATTAATTTACGTCAGGTTTTTCTTTTTCTTTGGTATAAGGTTCATTTAAAGGTCATGTTTATTTATTCATGTAATTGATTGGAGAATTTTATTTACTGAGTTCATCTTTATCAGCTAGGGTTGTTCTCCTATTCTTTTCATTAATTTACGTCATGTTTTTCTTTTTCTTTGGTATAAGGTTCATTTAAAGGTCATGTTTATTTATTCATGTAATTGATTGGAGAATTTTATTTTCTGCACACCACGTATTCGATAAAATGTCACCACTTAAATACTTATTGATGCTTGACTACATGGTAACATGATGGATTTTGTATCTATTCTATATCAATTTTAAGTATGAAAGTTTCAAAACCTTTATATCAAATTCACCATCGCCTTTATTGTATCATATAATTGGAATTAATCTTTATCAATTCATCTATTTTTTTCTTAACAGCAAAATAATATCACTAGGAAATGGTTTATGCACATGTACTTATGTCTACCAAAGTGTTCGATCAAGTTCAAAGTAAAGTCAAAATGTCTACTAATTAAGTTTTTCATTTTTCTTATTATACATTCTTACTATTGTTATTTCTATAACATAACTGCTAATGTAACCATTTTTTTGACAAACTGTTCCGAATAGATTTAAAAGAAGTATTGGCTATTGAAGATGTTCTGCAACATCAATATAATGCACTTATATTAGACTAATTTGCTAAAAGTTAGGATTCATTGAATGTAAAGGTTAATTTTATTACCTTCTATATCCATGAGAACTATGTTATGAGAATAGCTTTTTGCCTTTTTTTTTTTCTTTTCTTATTTCATAATGAAAGTAAGTTTCCCTTTTTTTTTTTTTTTGTAAAGCTTTATTTTGTAAATTGTATTCTCCTATTTTGTTAATTAAGAAGATATCTTCTAAACAACATTTTTTGTGTAAGATATATGCATGACAAAATTGTTAACTACTACTTACGTGACATATACTACACTCTCCTTTATCCTTTATAAAAATTTCTAAAACAATAATTGAATCAAATGGTCAAAATTTCAGATTTAAAGTGGTAATTACTACTTTGATTACTTTCATAACTTTAATTTCATTGCATTTTTACATAAAGTTCGACCTCTTATCAGTCAAACAAGTTAGAACAAATTAAAGGGTCAAATTGATCATGATTCATGATGAAAGAAATAAGAGTACTCAAGAAATAAACATCAAAACTTAAATGAAATATGTTAGATGGTCATACACAACATGAAACATATTGAAACAAAAAATGTTATTGCATTTCCTGTTATCTATAGAGGAAATGTGAGGTTGATTTATGAAGACTTTTGCTTATGTTGATAGTGTTAATAATTTCTGTATTTTTCCTTTTTATTTAAGAGGATTAGAGAATTTAATAAAGAACAAATGATGATTGTACTGCCCCTTGGGGACCATAAAAGAAACAGTAAGTGCTATAGATTCAATCGATATAAATTCTGATAACTAATCGTATATTAAATGTGTATATCTTTTTTTCTTGCTACCTTATTTAACATTTGTCAGTAGCATGCATTAGATTCAATCGATAATTGATATTGACTTTTAAGCTAATTGCATTAACACGCTAACTATTAGAAAATTTTAAATATGGACAAAAAGTTTTAAACGGATCCTCACGTAAATTAGAATTCTATTAAATTTTGAAATGGGCCGACCAAAAAATTAGAAATTATCGTCTTTTTCGCCCGCTGCGTTTAAATAAATAGGGGATACGGATAAATTATGATCATATTTTAGGTATTTTACATGTAACGCTCATAAAATCTATACAATTTACCTTTAAAATAACTTATAATCATGAACAAAGCCTGTGCATCGCACAGGCCATGTTGCCTCGTACATATAAAAATTGAGTTTCATGGATGAAGTTGCATTTATTACCATCTATTAAAATCATGTTAATAAATATTGAGAAGCTTAAAAGTTGTAAAATCAAGAGTTAAAAATTAAAGTGATGAAAAGTCATTTTAATAACAATTTTAACAAACTCACTAAATTGTAAAACCAAGAGTTTTGAAATAAATTAAATAATGATAATAATTAAAAATTCAATAAAATAGGACTTTTCAAGTACATATTAGAATCTATAAATACTCATTTCCATGTTGAAAAAAATTGAACACTCTAAATGTGCATCCAAAAGAAATATTTTTGCTTACAATAGATTAAGACCTTCATCTAATAAAGTTGTAAG
Organism: Calendula officinalis; assembly: GCA_963853835.1. NCBI lineage: Eukaryota > Viridiplantae > Streptophyta > Magnoliopsida > Asterales > Asteraceae > Calendula > Calendula officinalis. The sequence continues at coordinate 24,947,105 of OY970831.1, forward strand.
CTTATGTATTATCTTTATTGTTTATGTTTATGTTTTATCTCTACATATTATTTTTTTGGATAATCCAATTGTGGTGTTGCTAATATTGTTTATATTGTAATCAAGTTTAAGGTGGATCCAAAAGAAACATTTTTGCTTACAATGGATTGAGATCTTCATCTAATAAAGTTGTAAGCTTATGTATTATCTAATTATCTTTATTGTTTAAGTTTATGTTTTATCTCTAAATATTATTTTTATTTGATATTCCGTGTTGCTAATATTGTTTATAGTGTAATCAAGTTTATGATATGAGCTCATGGTTTTATCCCGAAATAATTGTGAGCTAATTTCATATTTGCATATGAAGTGAAATTTAGGAAGGTGGATAAAAAAGAAACATCTAACAAGTGGAATCAACAACCAAGACCTTTAAGGATTTTTGAAGTAAAAAAAGTCATAGATATGAACTCTTTATGGTTTTGTTTTATAGAGAGTATATTAGTTGGTTTTGTTAAAAATTACTAACCTCTTTTGTATATGTATACAATTTTTATTCGTTCTTTATGTACATTTTGTATAAAGATGATATTATATAATGATCTAATATCATTATAATATATAAGATTGTGTGTAATATTATCACACATTATTTAAGATGGATGTCTTATCATGTTAAATGTTAATTGTTGTTCATTTGATTTGTTATTTTACTTTTAATCCAGTTAATAGGTATTGATTTGATGTTGCAGTGTTAAAAATTTATAAAATATATAATAGTAAATTCTATGTTAAATAATAGTAGTAAACTAAAAGAAATATAATATTAAGTAGTAAATTCTACGTTAAATAATATTAGTAAAATTAAATTAAATAATAACATAAATAATAGTAGTAAATTCAATTAAATAAAAATTAAGTTCCAAGTTTGAAGTAGCATTAATTACATATATATTTAAATGTAGTGCTAAATTTATAATAGTAAATTCTATGTTAAATAATAATAGTTAAATTAAATCATAATATAAATAATAGTAGTAAATTCAATTAAATAATAGTCTTTTCATTTAAATAGAAGTTACATATTATAAACTATAACAAAATTTACAAAATATATGGTTGTAAATTCTATGTTAAATAATAGTAGTAAATTCAATTAAATAATAACATAAATAATTGTAGTAAATTAAATTAAATAATAGTCTTTTTATTTAACTAGAAGTTACATATTATGAACTATAAAAAATTTTATAATATATATAGTAGTAAATTCTATGTTAAATAATAGTAGTAAATTCAATGCTCACTTAAAAGATATTATTGTTGATCTTTGATTTTGTTACACATGAAGAGTTTTTATATTGTTTTTGTTTTAGATAACGATTTTGTTGTTATTTTTATTACAGAGATACATGTTTTAGTGTATTTTTATGGATTTCTATTATTTATTATGTACTTTTTGAGAAAAAATGTACAAGATGTCTGACATAATGTTTGCATTAAACAACATTTGTTGTAAATATATCGTTGTTGATTAATAGTTTTGCGTATAAAATACAAATTATGAAGTTTTTTATATTATCACTTATATGTTATGAATTACATGTTTTGTGTTGTGCTAATAAAAACAATAATAATGATTTTGTTACTTTGCATTTTCCTACAACAAACTTTACATATGTAGTAGAGTACTCACAATCAACCTAAACATGTTAACGGTCTTACTTTAGTACTTTGCCCGTTACCCCAGTACAACGTATACGATTTACCTTCAAATAACGTTTTATCATCTATATATATATATATATAAAAATTGAGTTTCAAGTTTGAAGTTGTATTAATTACCTTGCATTTAATATTAATAATAATAATCTAATAAATACATTTATAAAAAATAATAATAAGTTTATCAATTGTAAGATCAAAAGTTTTACCATAAATAAAATAATAATAATGTAATAAATCCATTTATAAGAAATAATAAATTAATCAATTATAAGATAAAAAGTTTTACCATAAATAAATCATATTTATAAACATAACACTAATATATTCTATATATATATATATATATATAAATTGAGTTTCAAGTTTGAAGTTGTATTAATTACCTTGCATTTAATATTAATAATAATAATCTAATAAATACATTTATAATAAATAATAATAAGTTAATCAATTGTAAGATCAAAAGTTTTACCATAAATAAAATAATAATAATGTAATAAATCTATTTATAAGAAATAATAAATTAATCAATTATAAGATAAACAGTTTTACCATAAATAAATCATATATATAAACATAACACTAATATATATATAAATCAATTATAAGATAAAAAACAATTTAATAATTATTTTAGAAGTCTTAATAGGTCGATTTATTAGTTTATCTATATAACATTAAAAATTGAGTTCCATTTTGATGTAGCATTTATGACCATGCATATTAAAACTCTATCAAACATTAAAACCAAACATTAAGATAAAAAATTGTAGAAAATGAAAAACTATAACTGAAAAAGATAACTAATGCTCATTTAACCTAGCATACCCACAACCTTTACTCCCAAAGCTGCCCTTTGAATACCAGCCTTTAATTCAGCCCTTTCACTACCCACACAACCTGTAACGACTTCTGCCCAGGCAGCCTTAAATGCCAATCATGCATATCATCACCTGCACGCTGCAGATATACTCATATACAAGAAAGTTATATGAAACAAAATTGAAGGATGCAGAGATTCTCATTCCAGTATTACCATTCCTGCCAAAACATGAGGTTTTCTTCTCATGTATTTTTGATTTTTTTTCCCTTTTTCTTGACAACATTTTCTTATTGTCAATTTCGTGTACATTCATTCATTATTTCTTTTCTTTTTTCACGGTAGTAATATATGTTTTTGCAGGTTCTTCAGATGTCTCCCCGGTTTGTAAATCTTACACTAGATAAATTCCAGAGTGCACTGGCCCGTATCTTACAGGTAGGTAACTTTGGGCCACTTATTGTTTGGTTCCCTTTTCTAATTGGTAATTTGAAACAGGAATCAGCATCATCATCATCATCATCATCATCATCATCATCATCATCATCATTATCATCACCACTTACACCAGCTGAAGTGCTGATTGGTGTTCATGGCATTGATCCTGACAAAGATGGGATTCTCCTTAAGAAGGCACCCATCTCTTAAGCAAAATCGCCAACTTCACCCTCGGTCAAATCAAAGAAGATGATCATGTTCCCATTGTCGTGATGATTTATCGTTATAAAAGAGGATCAATAGATGAAGCATTCGAGTAGGAATTGAGAACCAAAATCCTAATATAGATTTATCGTTTTTTCCCTATATTATTACAGATAGATTTGGCAATTGCTTCAGAAACTTCCAGTCCGCCATGTTGGAAATAGTTTAAAACACCGGCGGATGAGAAGAAGCTCTAACATTTTCAACGTACACTTTTAATTTATTTAAAATTGTGTCCTGGATTATACCACAAATTAGTTTGGATGAACTGAAAGTTACGACATCAATTGCTAATTTATTGTGTAAAAGAAATTGAAGGAAATAGTACACATATATTTAAAGTATGGTAGTTGTTGATCATGATTTTTCTGCCATAACATTGATAACTTCAGAGTAAATAAATAAAGTGGAAAATGATGGTTGCTAAGGTGCTTTTTAAATATCATACAAGTTATATAGAAACATCAAGCGATTAAATAAATTTACAGAAACTTAAAATAAAAATAAATTTCAAAAAATATATAAGTATTAAATAATATACTCATATAAATTTTAACACAGATTTGATCTATTATACTCAACTATACCTTTTTCTTTATATTTCTTTTACAAAAAAATGACTTTTTAGTCAACTATGCCTTTTATAGAACTATTTTACACTCTCAAATCAAATTAGACTTTTTCAGTCAACAGTAGATATACATCAAAGAATAACCCTAATATAAATGACCAATATTGAAAGATTTGACTTTGACTGTAAAGTCAATAAGTTAAATATTCCATAATTTGTTAAAGAATAACCCTAATAGTCAACAGATTTGACTTTGACTGTCAAGTCAATTATTATAGTGACCACAAACCAAACACTAATATTACCTTTATCTGTAATAATTTTTTCTATTTTTTTAAAATATGTTATCATTCGTGTTAAATTATGTTTTGCACTGTCTTAATATAGAATACCAAGCAACTAATTTTACGAGTTTATCATCAATTTTCAAAATATGAACCTTAACCTAAATTAGGAACTTACCAATAATCAGCTTATTTGTCCTTTAAGGATCCTTTATCATATACTACATACCTACAAATCTACAATTATAACGAAAATTTTAAAGTTGAATTAGCTTTAAAAGTTCAGAATAGATACATGCTATATTCTCGAAACCCTATCAATATTAACATACAAGAAAAATCATTTACCTTTTTTAGTTAAACAAAAGAAAAAGTCCACGAAAATGGGCGGCTGTGTGATTGTATCTGGGACTTTGTTAGGGGCGGAGGTCGGAAGTTAGAGGTCGTAGGCCGCGAGTGTCGGAGGGTGGAGGTCGAACTCGAACATAGGAAACCGGAGGATGGAGTACGACTGTCATCGCTCGGATTGATGCGTATGGGGGTTGTGTACCGAAGAGAAAACATGAAACCCTAAACTCTTCACATCCGTTTGCAAACTGAATTACTGAAATCGTAATATCTTGCGGGCTATGTATATTGGGTATGATTATTATGAAGTCCATTTAATTTAATGGGTTATTGTAAGCTTAAATTGGTAACTTGCCCAGCAGCCCAATAACTAATACTATTAACATATGAAATGATTTTCTTACCCATGATTTTGATCATATTGTATAAAACAATCATTTTTATTATTTATATATATTTATATTTATATTGTAATGTAATAAAATATATAAAACGTTATTTGAATTTCTCTTCGTTTGTTCTTTTTTATTAAATACTAATTTGAAATTAACTAATTTACAATTGTTGTATTATAGATAAGGATAAGGATGATTATACAACAAAAAAATTATTTAATATTGTATTCAAAGAAGTGTTTAAAAATTTAGGTTAACATACATTTTATTTTTTGAACACCAAGAATTAATTATCATGTATTTTTTGCAATCGGACTTACCTTTTATTTGAATTAAAATTTATATGAATATGTTATTTTATCATTAATTACTCACCATATCCTCATTTATTTTTTCAGTCACGGACAACTATATATAGCATTATCGAGAGTCACAATGCCAACGGGACTTAAAATTCTCATGAATGAACAAAATGACAACCTAGACTACCAACCAAAGGTATATTTTAATACCTTTTTATTGAAACTCATAAATTGGAACTTATTTCTCATTAAATATTAAATATAAATGGCAAACATATAAGTTATTATTATTCTTTTTAATAAACTTTTACAAAGTCCTTTTTAGGAATTACTATTTCACCAGTGTCGCTTAAAGATATAGCATCATTTATCCATAAGTACGCTTATAAAAAACAAAGCACGGAGATCTTCGCACACCACTTATGTTGTCTTGTCGTTTGCTAATCTAAGCACAAATGGTTGTTAATTTACATTTTCTTTAAACACACTTTGTTTTGTTCATACTTTATAGGTAATTAATAAAGCCCGTGCATCGCACGGGCCATGCTACCTCGTATATATAAAAATTGAGTTTCAAGTTTGAAGTTGTATTAATTACCTTGCATTTAATATTAATAATAATAATCTAATAAATACATTTAAAAAAATAATAATAAGTTAATCAATTGTAAGATCAAAAGTTTTACCATAAATAAAATAATAATAATGTAATAAATCCATTTATAAGAAATAATAAATTAATCAATTATAAGATAAAAAGTTTTACCATAAATAAATCATATTTATAAACATAACACTAATATATATATATAAATCAATTATAAGATAAAAAACAATTTAATAATTATTTTATAAGTCTTAATAGGTCGATTTATTAGTTTTATTATAAACATACATGAGTTTATTACTTATATTAATTTACTAATATTAAATTTCTAATATTAAGATAAAAATTTAAATTAAATTGTTATACTTAATATATAGGTTTTAGTTCTAGTAGATGAAGTGTCCCAATTTAAGATTAATAAATTTAAATTAAATCGTTATACTTAATATATAGGTTTTAGTTTCTAGCATGTGTAAAGACACATATTAAATGTATTAATTAATTAAAAATTTTCATATAAAATAAAAATGATACATTTAGTATAAATAGGCAAGTGTGGTTGTTAATTTCATTCATCTATTCTCTTATTATTATGAATTTCTAAGTGATTATTCTCCTATTATGAAATATGTCACGATTGTTTTCTAAGTGATTTTTGTGTAATTATATATCATTTAATTTAAGTTTGTTTATTTTGTAGGATCGACTATCTCCGGCAGTGCTATTCTGAAGATTTCAAAATATCTTATACTCAAATCGGTATGATTTAGTTCCTCATAATTCTTTGATGATTAATTCTTTAATTATATCTTATACTCAAGTGTTAAAGCTTAGATAGTATATATGACACACACCAATAGTTAAACATGTGGGTTGGCGATATGATCGTTGGGCAACTCAAGGCACGACGACCATGCAAATGGGAAAATAAAATGAATAAGTGAATATCAAAGGTGAAGGCAAGTCCTTTTGCTAGTTTTGTGCTAGTGTGTTTATATCTATGAAAGCTGTTTCCAAAAAAAAAAAGGTGAAGGCAAGTCACATTATACATTACTTTAATAATCAATATGTAGCAAAGTTTATAATAAAAAAGATCCTTTATTTTCATATAAGTGTTCGCTTTGTAAATATAAATAAATTAATATATTTAAAAGTTGAGTTGTGTCATAAAACTAAGAATTTAATGTAATAAAAAGATATAGTAAAAACTAATAACTTTATCAAAAGTCTTTAAATAATATTATTAGTAAATGAATATAAGTAATAAACTCATGTATTTATAATAAAATCTAATAAATTGACTTATCATGAGTTTTAGAATAATTATTAGAAAATGATTACGAGTAATAAACTAATGTATAGTTTGTCATAAATATGATTAATATATTAATGTAATTAAAAAAGACTATTGTAATAAAAAAATATATAATAAAAACTAATAACTTCATCAAATTATAAAATCAAAAGTCATGAAATAATGTGTAAACTAATGTAGTATTTAATTACATTTATTTAATATATAATAAAGTTGAATTTTTGTCATAAATGTGAATAAGAAATAATTATGACTAATAAACTCAATTTGTCACATGAAAAGTCTTGAAATAATTATAAGCAAATTAATATAAGTTATAAAAATCATTTTATAATAAAATTATAAGTAGAATTTAATTATAATTATTTAATATAATTAAAATTTGAAGAAATAATTATGACTAATAAACTCAAATTGTCATATGAAAAGTCTTGAAATAATTATTAGTAAATTAAAATAAGTACTAAAAACCATATAAAATAAGTAGAATTTAATTATAATTATTTAATATATTTAAAAGTTGAAGAAATAGATATGACTAATAAACTCAAATTGTCATATGAAAAGTTTTGAAATAATAATCAATTTACCATTTCAATTCAATATTAAACATCCTCATTTGTTTTTAGAAGTTCAGAGGTTGAATGGTGCTAGATAGGAAGAATTACAATAAATATAAATATTTAAACCCAATATACGATAAATATCCGAATTAAAGGATGAAATATTGTATAGTATCGTTTCACTTCATATACAACCTAATCAATTTACCGTTCAATAACCGTTTCACTTCATATATACAATAAATAAATATCACAATCTACAATAAACATGTACCTTTTGTTGGATTGTAAGAACTAGATGTTGCATTTAATTAAAAACAAGTTCGAAATATAAAAAATAATCAAGCCTCAGTTAAATAAGAAAAAGAGTTTAACATAAATAATAGTAGTAAATTCAATTAAATAATAGTCTTTTCAGTTAATTAGAAATTACATATTATAAACTATAAATAGCACACTATGAAGATGCAAATGGTGTTGAGTTTTCAATTGATTTTACCTTATTACCCCATTAAAACATCCACGTAAAAAAAGAGTGTGATGATAACGATTTTGTTAGTATTTTTATTAGAGAGATACATGTGTTTTTGTGTATTTGTACGAATTTCTAATTTTTATTACGTACTTTTGGAGAAAAATGTACAATTAGAAGTCTGACATAATGTTTGCATTAATCGACATTAGTTGAAAATATATTTTTATTGATTCATAGTTTCACTTATAAAAGACAAACCATGAAGTTTTTCATAGTACCACTTATATGTTATAAATAACATGTTTTGTATTGCACTAATAAAAAAATGATAACGGTCTTGTTACTTTGTATTTTCTTCCAACAAATTTTGCTTATTTAGTAGAGCACTCACAATCAACCTAAACATGTTAGCGATCTTAATTTTAGTACTCTGCCCGTTACACCAATACAATGTATTCGATTTACCTTTAAATAACGTTTTATCATGAACAAAGCCCGTGCATCGCACGGGCCATGTTGCCTCGTAACATAAAAAATTGAGTTTCATTTTGAAGTTGCAATTAATTACATGTCTTAAATATGATGCTTAAGTAAATTACTACATGTCTTAAATATGGTGTTTAAGTAAATTACAATAGAATAGAAATCATTCGTTTAAGTAAAAAACGTTCACATGTCCTAAATAAATGTGGCTTTTAAGTATTTTAGTAGAAACCTTGCAGCTTCCAAATGAACCGTGACTGCGTTTAATGTTCCTGCATGTTCGATTAAAAACTGTCATTTAACCCACTAAATGCAAACTGCAAACCGTAATTAATTAGTTAATAATTTAAGTAACTGAAACGGTCAACCGGTTAGCATTTACTTGATGTGTGTATTGAAGGTTTCCTCATCCGCAAATCAGTGTTTGCATATGGTATTCATGATAAGAGTACCAAAACGTCTTTGCAATAGAAACCGTTTTAAATTTAAAAATTGCATTAAATTCTCTGCATTAGGAAAAGTCTGCAATAGGAACCGTCTGAATTTACAAATTGCATTAAATGTTGAATGCATTTAACATATCAGTTACTAGCTAACGAGGTATAAACTTATGGATGCATTTAAGTACTTTTATGCATAACGTAATACATGGCATAACATTTAAGCAACTCAATTATTATTTTATTCCTCTTTTGTGTTTCTTCATATTATAAACACCAGTTTTCATAGACTTACGAATTTGGTTTTCAGATTCTAAATATTCTAAGCAACTCAATTATTGTGATTCTAAATACATGGCATAACATTTAAGATTTGCTGAAGGTTTAATTTGCAAGCAGCATACCATTAAATCTGAGGCTCTTAATTGGACGTTATCACTACTTCACAAAATTATCAGAGGTAAAAAAGTGGTCATATATGCAGGTATTGTGGTCATATTTACCCACATAAACTTTTGTTATGTTATTTTTATTATTTTCTCAATTGCCTTTTTTGATAAAATCATAAACTTCTACACATAGAACATGGTTATCAGGTTATGTACCACTTTTCGCTAATAAAGTACGATAAAGAGGATGCAACTTTGTTTTCTTCACAAACATCATCAGTTTTCAATATTATTTTCGACTACAAAATTGCTTAAAACAACAATAGCAGACCTCAAATAATTAGCATTTTTTAATACTATTTTTCCAAACCAATTAGGATAGTTGTACTTAAATTTATCATTCCCCGCAACTAAACTTAAAACCAAAAGAAAAATAATTTATAGTTCAATATTGAGATTTTGTGAAAAAAATTATAATATGAGAAAAACGAACCAAATAAAATGCTGGCAAAAGCTTAGATGTCACTAAAATTGTGCAACATTTTATAGGTTTAATTTAGAGCAGAAACTATGTCGTAAAATATATCGAGTTTGGAACACGGGATCGGAATGCAATGTTACTTGGTGTGAACCAGCTTACTGAAGCTGTAAAGGTCACAATAGGACCAAAGATAATCTGGATAGCCATTTATTATGAACTAATCGAAACGGGTCTAAATGGTGCAAATCTTAACCCATTAATTTTTGGGGCAAATGTCATAAAATAGCAACATAGTTAGCCATTATGTATTTTGGTAATTATAACTTTTAAAGGTTTATTTTAGTTATTACAAGTTTTTGAGTCAGCATACTTTGGTAAATTTTGTATTCTTCGTTATATGGTAATTAAAACGAGCCTTTTTTGCGATATAACGTAATTGTTTTTTTTTTATTACGCTTTTAAACATTATAATTGCATAAGTAGGCCTACCAAAAATTTGTAATTATTAGAAAGGACCTTAAAAGTTGCAATTACTAAACCGGACATCGTCTAAACTATATTTGAACTTTATGACATTTGCCCATAAATTAAAAAATAGCCTCCATGAATATACTGAAGAGCATGACGAGTAAGGGTTTGCACCTGAATATAAGCCAAGAAAGAATAAAGTTACACCTTGGACATTAGTTTAAATTTCCAAAGTAAAACATTTGGTCCATGACCCGGTAACATTTTTGTGTTACCTTTTGTCTTATTGAGTAATAAATCAAACTATTCTTTCCTCAATTTTTATTGTGCAATTTGTGTTCCAAATATATAAATCAAACTACTTATACACTACATGTTTATTTACTTTATATTTTCCTCCGACACACTTTACTTTGTTCGTACATTGCAGTTTATACCAACAAGTCGTTATCATGAACAAAGCCCGTGCATCGCACGGGCCATGCTGCCTCGTATCATTAAAAAATGAGTTCCATTTTGAAGTAGCTATTAATTACCTAACATTAACACATTAACAACTTTTATTTTCAATACTCATGAGAACAACTTTGATCAAGCAAATGAAACGAGATGAAACAATGAATTACATTTATGAGTACATAAATACATGCAAATGAAACGAAAGATCAAAAGATTAATATATTTAACATTTATTTAGTTTCAATGCATAACAATTAATAAATGGCTTAAATGGCTTTGAATGCAATTATACATTTGTGCAAACAATTATACGTCCAATTATGCTACATCTCCTTTTAAGCGAAACAACCATAACATTTAAAAGTCACCATTTAAAAGCCACTACCATAACAAGTTTATAAAATGAAGCAATTCTAAGTGGTTCAGAAGAAGGAAATATTCAAGGTAAGTTTATGCAAGTTGGTGCTTATGAGAAAATTGTGATTTCTTTTAATTTTCATTTGCTGAATTCTAATCCGAACGATTAGATTTATGATTGGTATGGAGATTTATTGTTTTATATCATGCATAACATTTTTGAAATTTTAAACATATGGATATTTATTGTTTTATATCTGCAGGGAATTTAAGGCGGTAGATAAGAAACTTATATCCCTTACACTTGAAGCTTTAAAATAGTGTAGCAAATATAAGTGTGGAAAGTCAGGTAATTTGTAGATCCTGAAAATGAATTTTTCTTCAATTTTTTTATTTACATGGATTATTTTATGCAATTTATTGAAATTTATACTTATGAAGGTTTTGTATCATGCTCCAAAACATCATATTCTTATTGGGATGCTGAAGAAGAGAACCACGTTTTTAGCACTACCGATCTTCATTCTTTGTAAGTTGAAAAGTAGTTTTATAATAGAATTTTACGTTCACGTACAATTTCTGATGCAAGTATATTATTTATTTATTTTTGTAAAATTTTTGTGGGTGAATTCAAATGAATGGCACTTTAAGTCTTTGATACTTCCATTGCAACTGGTAGGTGATCCAAGTTTTTGCAATTTGTGGTGTATATTAATATTCAACAATCATTATCTTTGATATGCATCTATTCCTCTCACTTGAATGTCTTAGAATTGTTAGTAGTATAAACCGGTACTATTTTTGTGGACATTTAGTGAATTAAAAGTGTTTGATTGTGTGTTTTTATAGTATTGTTTATGATTTGTTTTGGGGCTTTATATCAACCAAATAAGTTTTCTTAAAAAAATTGATATTTTTTGCTGTAAAATTTGTGCAACTTTGCTATCCAAGTCAGTAAATGGATGTTTAGAATAAGAATCAAATCTGGTTGGCCCCAATTTTGAATTGTGAAATTGATGATAATAGTGGGTAATTGATAATAATAAGCATGCCAGTTATTTTTAAAAAAATGGATTATTTAAGTGTGAATTGTACGACATGCAGACTTTGAGGGAGAATTGTAATGTATTAAAGGGGGCAGAAGTTTCAAACTTAATTGCTACGGTATATACAAATATATAGGAGAAGAATTTGAGGGACCATTATAACGAGGTAACTAATGGGACTATTGTAATGAATTGAAGGAGCAGAAAGTTTAAAACTTTATATTTGTTACCAAAAAGGGACAATTGTAATGGATAACTAATGGGCCAAGTGTAATGGACAATTGTTGCCTATAACTTTTATGTTATTAATATTGTGTTTTGTATTATGCTAATAAAAATGATGATGTTTTGTTACTTTACCTTTTCCACCGACACACTTTGAATAAAGCCCGTGCATCGCACGGGCCATGTTACCTCGTCAAGTTACTAATAAACTGCATTTGCTCTACGCGTCTATTTAATTATACGTCTTACGTGCCAGTTAATTGGATTGGGTCACATGAAAAATGAAACGTTTATGTGTCATAAATATATATGCACTCCTATGTATATAAGCGTGTGTTTATGAAAAAGAAACGTTTTCATGTTACTTAATACTTACTCTCCCATAATATCACTATAAATTCTAGATATACAACTTTAATAGTTAAGGCACACATCAAGATATATTGTGTAAAATCTAAATTCTTAATGGAGAAGAATGTTATGGGATTCGTCTTTTTTTACATGTTATTTACAAGTTATATAAATGGTATCGCAAACGCTCAAGGAGATTACTGCGAATCTTATGGTAATAATTTTATGGAATCTCTTTACATTTGATTATAAGAGTCACGAAGTTAAATCTTAAGATAGTAAACACATGGGCATACACATATAAGTATGCGAGCGCGCACGCACACAAACACACACAAACACACACACACATAAACACACACACACACACACACACACACACACATATATATATATATATATATATATATATATATATATAGAGAGAGAGAGAGAAATAGATAGATATGGGTATTTGTGTGTGGGCGTGCACGTACGTTAATTTTTGGTGTATTATCTTAGAAAATTTGTCTTAGAACACAAAAAAGTGACAACATTTATCAATTAATAGTATTGAATAATACAATCGGTAGTACACATATGATAAACAAAAATTTTCTTCATATAAATCATATTATCCCTACATGAATATTATTGCTACGATCCAATAAGTTTAAACGAACCCATCACCATTGACTAATTTTACTTTTTTATGTTTTTATAACTTTTGATGCCAAATAGGTGGTGGGATTAAAGCTTATATTTACGAGTTTGCCCCAAATTATTGTACCGAAGAAAGTTGTGTCCAGACGTGCTTAGATCACATGTCGCGACAAGGAACTATAATGGCTTCAGGATGTCATCGCACCATTTGCTATTGTTGTATGTCGTAATAAATGATGTTTCAACTATGTACGCCTAGCCTACTAGAATAAAATCATAATCAAAATTTTATGTGCATTAAAATGTTACGCATCGAATGAAGTTACTTATTTTGAATATTTGAATGCAATTAGATAGAACAAGACTCGTTCTTATAAAATATCTAATTAAATGTGTTATTTTAAGTAAGAAAAGGAAACAACACTGCATTAGACGTACTATCAGATGATTAATGTATCTCTTCACTTGAACTAAATACCCGTAAAAACTAATTTTCTTAGTCGGATTACAATTTTAAAGAGAACTAGCTATGAATCATATACTTGCATACATTTACAGATCCATATCACATGCCACTTATTATCTAAATTTTCATAATTGTTTTAGTAGTTAAAATTCTTTTTGGTTAGTTTATCTACTATATTAGAATCTTATTTGTATTATGTATGTCTCTTTTTCGCTCTTGGGTATGTAAGTGATCTTATATCTTTCTCGGTATATTTTATAGATTGATAGAATTGTAATAGGTATATTTATATGTTGATGCTTTCAAATTTGATCTCCAATACCTCTAATTATTAACATGATAATATCTCGCCCCTTTTAAATAATTGACTAATAACTAATGATTTACATATTCACTATTGTGATAATAAAAGGCTTTTGAAATGGATATATTTGAGTTCATATCCAATATCAAGTTCCAAATTTAGATGAATAAGTAGTGTAACTTGAGTTTTCATATATATAAAAAAGTAACAAACATATTAAATACAAGAGTAGTAGAAAAAGACACACTAGAATTTTTTAAAATTATTAAAACATTAGAAAGTAAATAAAATATTTAGTATTTTAAAACTAAAAAATATAATTAAAATAGGAATTTTTTTTTAAACTTGAAACGATAAATAGTTAGGATACTATAATGCACCAACTTAGTAAAATATAATATGAAATTTTATGTGCATAAACTAAATTACAAAAATGAATTAATTTCAAATGAAAGATAATGCACTAGTACTTCGAAAATTAAATTTGTACGAAACAAAAAAACAAAAACCGAATAATGTTGTTTTATGTTGAGAACTAAATTAAATGAAATATATAACTGAGAGTTTTTAGAGTTATACTTTATAAACTAAATTAAATGAAATATATAACCGAACTAATGACAATTTATACTTTATAAACTAAAATAATCTTCTCCTATATATGAGCCTACATTTGATTTATGTTCGTCAACTCATCAATTTGGAGCTCTTTCATTGGTCCATATTGCCACGTGTAATTACATGATTGGTCAACGAAATCCTCAGCCTATTCCAATCTTCACACCAATCAATGATAATTTCGTAAGCCAATCTTCAACCCTATTTTCTGAATCGCCGCTTCTTCACAACTCATATCGCCTTATCGTCTTGAAGCCCACGTCTGAATCCCTCTCCTCGCCGCAATCAGGAATTTTGCTCCTCCTCTTTCAAGGCTACTCGTCTGAGAACGTTATTCGTCTGAAGACCTCTTTCGCGGTATGTATCTTCCAACTTTATTGCTGCAATCGGGGAATCTCCTCCGCCGCTTGAAACGTAACGTATTGAGCATAACAATTCTTACAGTTTCTTTGTTCATCTTTGGTTGCAGTTTTCCAAGATTGAAGCTAACGAGTGCTGCGATTGGATTGGTTGCAGTTTTCCGAGATTGAAGCTAACGAGTGCTACGATTGGATGCATTCTGGTCAACAAGAAATCATTTATTCAGTAATTAGAACCTTTAGCATCATCACACTTTACACAGAGAGGCAAAATGCAATTTTATGGTCTTAATTGTTTCAAATCATTGTTGAGAATTGAATGTAGAACCTTAGAATTTGTTGATGAACATGTTTTATGCAGATTACATAATATTACGACAATTGCAGGGAGAAGTTGAGTTCACATCAATTCTTTATGTGCCTGCATAAAAGATTGGTGACTCAATTATTAAGATCAAATATTAGGGTTCAATGTTGGTAACTCAATTCTTTATCAATTCTAATATCAACAGGAAATTGAAAAGAAATGGTGCTTTGCCGATACAGAGTTGTGCACTAAGTCCAATAATTAACATTTGCCCGCCAACTGTTCAATAAAATGCTTGAGAGAAATATATGAGGAGAAGATGGGCTAAACTTGATCTCGGGCTTGCTTTGTCTTCTTATATTTCTAAAGATAAACAACCCGGATTACCAACAAAAGCCGTGAGCCCGGTACTGCCCGTTTCTTCTCTAAAATAGTTGAAATTGTTAGAGGACATTTTTTTCGTATTGAAGTTCCTTATGCATGTCAGGTAATTTTGCACCCTTTTTATTAAAATTTCTTCAACTTTGTAAGTTGGTTTATTTGTTATAATTTATTTTTTCTGGTAGGTTAATGTACATTCAAGTCGAGATAGTTGTTGAGGTACAAAGAAATTTAAGCAAGTTTGGAACCTGAAAAGTGGCTAGGACCGGACAAAATGGGTGAAGAGAAAAACGGGTGAAGATGCTCCTTTTTGGTGATTTTTCAGCAGCTTCATAACCTGCTCTTGAAATAAACGTAAGAACAACTCTTCAGGCCAAAAAGAGATCAGAATATTGGGAATCTGATACGTCTGCTGGGGTAAGTGTCAATTATTTGGGCTGACAAGGTGGCAATTTCAGACCATTTACCTAGAATTTTATGGATTCGCGTCACATTTTGCCTCTAACACGTCAAATAGTTGAACTTGAAAAACTTGGTTTAAAATGTAACAGGTCAAATGGGTCAAAGGTATATAGCTGATTAAAGTTGCTGTGAATTCGATAGCCAGACGAAATGTTCTTGATATTGCAAGTATATTTAGGGCTAAAGTTGTAGATGTTTCTGATCACACAATTACACTTGAGGTTACTTTTTAATTTAAAACTTCATAACTAATTTCTGACCCATTTGACCTCCCATTTTCTAGAAAACGGGAGATGAAAATTTTGAGAATTTTCTGCAACTAAAAACACCTTGACTTTGGTCTCTTTCAAGTTACCGGATATATAAACAAGATGGTTGCATTGCAGATACTGTTGTAACCATATGGAATTGAGTATTGTTTATTGTGTTTGACCTTAGTTGACTTTTACATGGTTTTGATGTTAACGTGCCAATTGCAACCCGTTTACAATAAACGAGGTCGACATGGGTTATACATATAAGTCAAATGGGTAAAGTTAATTTCTGTAGCTAAAACGGAAACAGATTGAACATGTTATACGGATTTGACCATCGATATCAGTTTCGAGGGAATGTGACCCCCGTGTGCAGTGTGCTATTCGAGTTAAAATATTTGATCACTAATAGGATAAACGATATTGTGAAGAGAGTATGAAAGGTAAACATATATTGAATCTTAGTCATGGTATTGTTTTTTCATAAACCAGAAGTCCGAATTTGACTTTTAAAAGTAATTTTGACAAATAATGAGAAAAAATCAGTTTTACTTGACAAAAAACTATTACATGCTCCGTATATTCCATTATAACAGGATTCTAATATTTGATGGTAAACTGTCATACCGTATGGTAAAAATTGCATCCGTTTAGTGTTGATCAAACATGCTCATTGTAGTAATTTCAAGTTTCAAACAATTAACAGTTTCATGATTTAAAACTTTTTTTGTGCAGGAATCGAGTGTTAGGCCCATACTTTTACTCAAAGGTGCATTACAACACCAAAGTGGAGTTCAATTTGATTGCTAGATCCCCCAAATTTATAACCAATGTTTATTGTATTAATTTTTGTTTAGTTGAATGAACAACAATCGGATCTTTGGACCTGTTTAGCCAACCAAGGATGGAAACCTAGCACCGTTTCTATTCTGCTTCTTCTAAGTCATGTGAATTTGAAATTGATATATTCTAACATAATATACTTCTCAAAATAATTGGAAGGAAAGTGGAAAATTGACATCTGCACCATGACATTGATCAATTGAAACTCCTAAATGTAGTGCATCTCAAAATGTTTATTGCTTTTTTATATAAGCATTATGCCTTAAAAATATGTCTTTTTGACTTTCTATTCGTTTAGCCCATTTGACCCGTTTCCTTAGAAGCTTAACTTATCATCAAACATGTCGAAAATCGAAATTACATCTTCAAATAAAAATGGTAACTTTTCCTCCAAGGTCAAACTTTGACTCGCATCCACACCCTAAGAATACGATGCAATTGGTCTGACCATGCGCATAGGCATCAAAGACGTGAAGTACTTTTTAAAAAACTAAAATAAAAATTCCAACTATGGTGGTAAGCATCCCTTATCATTTGCTTGTGACAAAATTATGGTTATAGGTACTCACAGTCGTATTGTGCGGGTACCCTACTAATATAGTCAATTAGTCATTTGACTATCTTAAATGTAATTCAGTGTATTTACATAAATTAACCGTCAATCAGTAATTTATAACTTTCTTAAATGTGTGATTTGTGTTCTCTTGGTGTAATCGTTAGTAAATAGAAGTTTTAAAAAAATAACAACCGACCATAGTCTGCACTTAGCAGCCCAACCCCACTTAAAGGAATACAAAAGATATGAATAATTTCATATTGATTTCATAGTTCAGTTATTAATGTTTAAATGACTTCAACTTAATCCATTGGCTTTTATTGATTCTTGAAACTCTTTCACTGATATTTAACAACAAATGTCGATGTTTTATTTCGTCTCTACATTTTGTATACCATTTGTAATATGTACCAAAACACGTTTATCAACATTTCAATAATAGTTTACTATATCATTTCTTAAGTTATTTTTGTGGTATTTCCTTTAATATTTTTCGAAG
Organism: Calendula officinalis; assembly: GCA_963853835.1. Classification (NCBI taxonomy): domain Eukaryota; kingdom Viridiplantae; phylum Streptophyta; class Magnoliopsida; order Asterales; family Asteraceae; genus Calendula; species Calendula officinalis. Next base: position 24,965,584 of record OY970831.1, read on the forward strand.
CTAGCCGCCCATCCGGGCGGGCTATGAGGCTAGTACTAATATATAACAATAAGTATAATAAAAGAGTAAATACAATTTTAGTCTTGTTATATAATCTCCAACTAAATGTCAATTTCTTTTCTTTATTAATAGTTTTCTCATTTAATATATTATTCTAATTGCTGTTACTTTAATTCATTTAATACTTAATTTTACTTCTTATTTCATTTTTTTATATTAATCCTTGCTTGTATTATTATTTTTCAATAAAACAATTATCTAGAATTTGAAAGCTCAAGGGTAAATCATATAGTATAAAATTTATATACTAAAAAATTTATTCTAATTACGACCATAATGGATAAAAAAATTAAATATGTAAACTTTTTTAAAGGTTAATGGACATATATTATCACACTAACATATTGGTTTATTTTATTGCCATATCAAGCCTTTATATGTAATAAGTTTATCAAATCTTTTTAATTTGTAATAAACATAATATAAAAAACTAAATATTCCATCTAGTTTTATCAACTTATATTAAACATACATGCATGATACGTGGGTCAATAATCTAGTTACTAGTAAACTGCATTTGCTCTACGCGTCTATTTAATCATACGTCTTATGTGTCAGTAAATTATGTTTTGATTATTTATTTGAGATTTATATGAGTTATGTACATGTATGTGTATTTAATTCGAGTGATTTAAATACGTAGTGATTCGATTAATGACAAGGGTGTCATTTAATTCATATTAATTAACCATGTGGGTTAAGTAATATTAGCAAGAGTACTACTCCCTCCGTCCCATTTTTATTGTCCATAATACTATTTTAGTTTGTCCCACAAAGATTGTCCTTTCTTAAATATTAACCAATCAAAAAACATTTAAGTGGGAAAGAGAAAATTTGATTGGTGACATAGTATAATTAATGTATTTTTCTTAAACTGTGTGTTTTTTTGTAGTGGACAATAAAAATGGGACGGAGGGAGTATATAATTGTGTGGGATTATGAGACCAATTTATTAAACGAAACATTATTTACTTATGCAAATAAATTACATGAGATATTTTGTGGCCAGTATAGCTGGTTTATCATTTTAAATAATTCGGGTCCATTTTGTGTCGGGCTAAAAGAGTAAGAGATCGAGATCGAGTGGAGACGGGTTGGCCAAAGGCCAAGGCCCGAGTTTTTGAATTGTGGGCTAATATATTAAGGGTTTTGATAATGATAGCCCTAAAGGCTGTCATCTATATTAACATAAAAATTGAGTTTCAAAACCAATGTTGCATTTAATTCTCAACATTTAATTCCATTGTCATTAACCTTCAATTAATTTTTTAAAGCCACAAAAAATAAAGTTTTACGTTTTGGTTTAATCCCTTAGAATTTTGAAAGTTCTTTTTAATACCATCAATTCATTTAAAACAATGTAATCTTGGACGTTTCTGGTTTAATCCCTTAGAAGTTTGAATTTTTTTTTTTAAAACCATCAATTCATTTAAAACCCATTTAAAACCTTCAATTAATATTTTTAAAACCCCAAAACATGAAACGTCCACATGCTTTAAAAGTTAGAAGTTTTGATGTAATTTGTTAATCGTTTTGTAATTCGTAACATTGCATTGCCTTTAATCCAGCCTTTTCACTTTCTTACAGATTCCAAAATCATGCATACCATCACCTGCAAGTATAAAAAACGGGTAAGTATATCTTGCACCACAGCTATACTGACCACAGCAGCACACTCTGTGAAAACTATCTGACCCCAAAAAGAAGAGAAGGTAATCATTTAAGAGTTTACTTTACCTAATCTTATATAATGTATAATGCAGATGATGATGAGTATGGGTGCAGACTGAATAAGACGACGATGAGTAAGTGTTACACCTTCAACATTAGTTAAAATTTCCTTTGTTAAACATTTGTTCGTTGCCTACTAGCATTTTTTTTGTTAGATTTTTCTATTATGGAGTAATAAAACAGCCTACGCCCTACTGTTTCCGGCCAGTGTGCTTTAATTGCAGCCCAACTCCCACTACATATACAACAAAGAAATTAAGATGTTTAACAATATCCTTCTCAGAGAGTATATTATCCAAAATTTTGAAAAATCTGGAGAAAAAAAATCTATTTCTCTACCAAAAATTCTAAAATGAATACAAAGTAGCTAATGAACACTTTCAACAATTCAGTTTTGTTTTTTGACATAAACGAAATTCCAATAAAAAGTGTTTCACAATTGACTCTTAAAAAAATGTTCAATATTAGGTATTTCTTGAAAATTTTAGGATACTTTGACAAATTTTTAATAGATTTGGATAGTCATATATTAAAATTTTGGTCATCGAAAAATTCGGATATCGAGTACAATAGCATAGTCAAATTAGAGAAGTAAAATTGAACATTACAATTACAGAACTTAAATTTTAAACATCTAAATGTAGGTATAATCTGAATTAGAAAACTTATACTTTTAATTTGATACATTCAATTTCACTCAACCTCAGATCCGATCACAGTAACATACGGCTCAAATCAGTAACCGATAAAGTAAATTAACCTCAATTAAAATAACATATGGCTCAAATCTACTAAACAAAATGTTGCATGTTACTAACTGAAACCCGTATTGCTACTTCCTCTATCAGTCAAATTAACCTAATCACTTACTCAACAAAATAAAATAAAAAATGCTAAACTGATAATTACCCTGAAGAGAGGATTGTTTCGGGTTATAAGAAGTTCGTTATAAGTGTTCGGAGGTTACGAATCGGTGGGGGCCGAAACTCCTGATTGTTGGTGGTTGCGAAGAATTCTGCTGAGGGCCGGGGAGAAGAACGAGGCAGACCTTCAAATCAGAAAGCATCGCTCCGTCCACCGAACACATCTCTTTAGGCGACAATTGCAAATCACGAGCACATGCCTGAATGAGCCCTAATTGACAAGTTAGGCTTTGGGCCATATACATTATGATGGCACTTGAGTTATTAATGGGCCGGACATGAGTAATTGAGTAATGAAAGATGGTCTAAGATCTTTTCATTGATAATTTATATTGATAATTTAAATATACTTCGTATAATACTTGATTGACTAATAACTATGATTCCAAAATCTCTTTAAATATATTGAAACAAAAATTCTGGGTGTATCCTCTTTTGAATAAATTTTGATGTAACGTTATAAAATGCTACTAATTTTACATTAAAATTGAAATTATGGTACAAACATATAAGTTATTCATTTTTAATGAAGTTTTACACATTGTTTTTCAGACACTACTAATTTAACGACGTCGACTGAGATATATTTCCGTTTATCCATAGTTGTGCTTATAAAAGAGAAAGCATGTGGACCTTTGTATTGACACCTATGTGTTGTGAATAATATGTTTTATGTTATGCTAATATAAACACTCATATTTTTTGACTTTACATTTTCTGCCGACATAATTTGCTATGTTCATACTTTGTAGTTGAAACCAATAACTCATTATCATAAACAAAGCCCGTGCATCGCACGGGCCATGCTATCTCGTAAGACATGTATAAAATACTTGCACATTCATCCATAACAGACTCCTGCATTTAAGGAATTACTTCTTCATAAACTAATGTACAACTTTTAATGCACTTAATGACAGCCCTAAAGGCTGTCATTATCAAAACTCATTAATTAAATGGCGTAAGCCTTAAACATATAAACCCTTTAATCCCCTAGGCTGTTCGACATTTTTACCCTACCCGACCAGCCGTCGAATTATTTTCAAGCCATTGAATTCTTTAAAGCTAGTCTTGGAGGGGAAAAATTATCACCGACCCATGATCTTTAAGTCTTATCGGTGGGCAATTGTGATTGGTGGGATCTTCAAGCAGGTGACGAGTCATGGGAAGCCAAGCATCAAACACTTTCTTTTGTTTTCTTGATTATTTTGGTTCCCTATCCATTCGTGTGTGTGTTTTATCGAGCAGCAGCCAAGGTGCGATCGAACATGGTATTAATCAGTGAGTTTTATGTTGTGTTGATTCTTCATGTCGGGCAGAAGTGAACAAGATCAGAGAGCATGTTAGAGATTGTACTAATTTCGAGTTACTTGGATCACTGTGAAGTCGTGTTTTCACTATCAGATCAAAGTATTTCGAGGGTACTCTCGAAATCTCTAATCGGATAAAATCACAGTGTGATCATGAACAGAGAATATGTGTGTGATTTTTGAGAAATTCGTACCAGAGAAGATGACCAAAAACCAGAGATATCCACTCTCTTGAAAACTGACGAAAACCACTTTGAACTGCCTTTTGACAGTTGCAAACCGCCCAAAACTGTCAAAATCGGGTTGGATCTGGGTCGGATTTTACGGGTCAAAAAACCGGGTTCAAACCAGCCAGAGGCTCTGCCCCTTGGACCCCGATATAGGGGGCGCTGCCCCCGAACCCCCGTTAAGTCAGTGTATTTTAATCATAACAAATTTAAACAAGCGTGCAGTCCGCACCACCCTTACTTGTTCAATATTTATTAGGATTACATTTGGTCAACAAGTTTATCCCATTACACTTAAATAATATTGGTGATACAAATCACCAACAGAGCAGATTCTAGCATCCTACCAGTCGGATCGGTGCAGTTTTCGTGTCTAATGGGGTGCTCAGCAAGTGGTATGATCGAGCTGGAGTGATCAAACAAACCCCGAGATAGAGCCGGAGCTGTGGTAGTTCCCTGAACTGTTTTTACTTTCCGATTTTGTTCTTTAATTCGCGAAAATTGTTGATATTGGGACTGACTAATTTTGTTTAGCGTTGTTAATTTGTCGGGTTGGGTTGTTTTAATCGTTTTCATAAATTCGGGAAAATGATAGCCGAAGGTGAAACCGAACCCATAGGGTTCTTGGTTTCCCAATCGGGTAACTTTTTACAATTGGATTTTCGGGAATCATTCATACTTTTATAAAATGAGATTTTAAGCTGTCGGATATCAAATTCTAAGTGTCGGGTTTTTTCGGTAATGGGTCGGGTTTGTTAAAATGGTTTTTAATCTAATGCAACTTTCTGGAAGATTTATGTCCTTCTGTTCACGTGAGTTTTTAACTGTTTTAAAATACGTTTTTGGATTTTTGGCCTGGGAAGATCTCCAGTTTTATGAATCCTCTTTCCGTTGCCGCTGATGGCTCGTTAATCCGATTTGTCATTTAAAAGTTATTGTTGTTTTTGTGAACCATCGCAGAATAGTTTTCTGTTCAGCTATTCAGTCTTGTGGGTCTATTTTGAGCCGCTTCTGTTTGGATTCAAATCCCGAAGTCTTCTAACAAATTGTAGTCCTCTGAATTATTTAGCTAGTGTAAAAATTTGAATAAAATCTAGTGAACTGTTTGAGAGTTATGACCCTTTCCGTAAGAGAGCTGTGTGGTGTCAAATTCTGTTGGAAATAATTTTGAGCCGAGTTTTAATCCTAGTCTTGTGATGCATTGTAGGATCCTTTAGGAGCTGAGTTGTGACTCTTGTGCGTGCCGAGGATTCCTTAGGAGCTTACGTTTATCGAGGTGTGTGATGTCACTATAAACTTGCATTTACATTCACTTCATGATTATGTGCTATATGTCATGAATTGCTATTGCTTTGAGATGAGCTTGTTATTTGTTGATGTGCTATGTGTTATTTATTTTACTCATATTCTGAACTGAGATATGGATACTGAGTAACCGAGCTACGTACCATATCATTATGTGAATGATCTGTGTACTTGAGTTTTGATTATGGATTGTTATGCACTTGGGTTGTGCTATGTGGTTATATATCTATGAGGTGATATACTTGAGCTTGAGCTGTTAGTTTTATAAGAGTACATGTTGTAATGGGTCAACACGTTAATAAAACTAACTAACTATGTTTGAGATTCATGAGGTTAGCCAACTCTTCCCGTTAGCCAAGTACAATTCACGACTGTCAGCGTGGTACTGCGGAACACTGGTGGGTGTTGGAAGGGGTGCTAGTGACGAGCGTGAGAGCAGGGGCACGCGTTGTGGATTCGTCACGGCATTGGCGAACCAATTGAAATTTAATAAAAGGCCTAATATACGAGAATTGAGTAGAGTCTTTAGTGATCACTTATGTGGTGTGGATTGTTTGTATGTGTATGTTTATTATGTTGATTATTCACTCAGCGGTGGCTGACCCCAAACACTCCCCCCCCCCCCCACATTTTGCAGGTAGTAGAGCAAGTGCATTGGATGAGCTGTTACTCGATGAACTTTAATGGATTTGGATTCCAAGCGTTTATTTGAGTTAAACGTTTTTAAAATAATTATTTTATTTATTCCGCAATTTAAAAACCACGAGACGGTTTTATATTTACATTTATGAGTTGGGACCTTTGAGTTACTTGTACTTGGAGGAACTTAATATATTTTATTGTTTAAATTTTTTTTAATTTGTCCTGATTTTTGGGATGTTACAAGTTGGTATCAGATCTCTGCCTTGAGAGAATTGGGTTCACAAGGGGTGGATTCCAAACTCAAATCGAAGCACGAGTTTTCAAAATGAGTTTTCAAAAGTGTTTTTAAAATGAGTCCAAATCCAAATCGAGAAGCAGCGCATCACGACGACCTTATGCCTCTAGTACTTAAATTATTGAGTTATTTAGTTATTAAAAACGTCGCGAGTGACATTGATTTCTAAGAGAATTAACTCGAGATGAGTGTGAATTGTGCGACTATATATAGATATATATACTATACTTATTGATGTGAATTACTTGTTTTGTGGATGGTATGAGAATGGGAGATCGTAGAATTTTTGAAACTGGCTCGAAACCATGACAGGGTTAGGTGCGGATAATAATAGAGGGCCCCTATTATTATACGCACATGACTCATGTCTATGTTTCGAAAAGGATTCAAGGAGACCATTGGTCAAACATTTAAGTATCATGAAAACCTACAATTATTATATATAATAATTGATAATAAAATCACTAAAAGAGATTTATGAGAAAACAGTGCAATCATTTGAATAAGAGCCATCAAACACGAATTGATAAAGAGTTATCCAAACAAATCAAGTGAAGGTTTATGAAAATAAATTGAGTAAGAATCATTAATGATAAATTGTTAATCTGGGTAATGAGGAAGTAAATTAAATGTTTGGAAATGGAGAATATAGATTGAGCAAAAGTAAATGATTGAGAATAAACTAATTCCTGTTAAATTATTAAATTTATGGTAAATCAATAAACCAATGATGAATGAGAAATTATCAACAACAAAAAATTGATGAAGAGATCTATGTGTTGAGAATTATTAAATTGAGAATAGATATGAATGAACATTTATTTAAATGAATTAAATGGAAAATTGTATTTAAAGTTATAAGTAACTACTAATTCGAGTCAAAATGTTTGACCTAATAAATAGTTATGTCGAACAAATAAATCTGGTTAGTCAAAATTTTCAATTTAATAAATAGAGGAGATTGTGTTTTATTAGTAAATAAGAACTAATGACTGGAAATCGTTAATGAAGTAATAAGAGGTTATGCAAAACTGATCAATTAATTGAGTAAGAGATAAAACTTTGATAGGGTTAATAAAAGTTGTAAAGTTGAAACATTATTAATTGAAAGAAACGAGGAACCCAAAATGAGTTATTTAACGAGTTAAGCGATAAGAGAATTTACAAGATGTGTTCACTACGAATGAAATGAGAAATCTATGTAACGACAAAAATTGTTATATGGTAATGATAATACCAAACACGCTATGAGTAAGCCAAAAATGAGAATTTAATACTGGGATTGGAATAAGAAATAATCGTGAATGCGTAACGCGAAATAAATATAGTGGTGCTAATAAATGTAACAAGCTTGACTTATGAGGAGTTATAAATGAGACTAATAAAGAGTGATGAGTTATAATTGAGAAAATCTAATAAGAATGTGAGAATACATGAGAAGCTTAATGAGAAAGTTGACACCTAATATGAGCAATGAATAATTTTTTTTATATAAAGTGATAAAAAGTTAATGAGTAGGGGTGTGGGGAGGGGCGTAAAGAGTATACGTTGGGACCGACCCACACTTGTGCATAAGAGTTTAATTATCGAGTAATCAAATTAACCTTAAAATATGAGATTTTGAGTGCCACTTCCAAACTCGGGGACGCGTTTTCTCCATATAGAGTTGAGTGGTGGTAAAAGGGAAAACTACCAATATTAAGAGTGCGAATAGAGAATAATTATAAAGTCGTGGATTATTAAATTAGTATTATTGAACTAATGGAGATTAATAAATCGAGCTAAATGAGAAAAACGTTATTACGAGAAATTACTAAATCCAGTCGAGAACATTGTTGAGCCAAATTATCGTGTTGAGTAATTTATATACATGTGATTAAAGAATTTATAAGAATAATTGGGAATAATTAATTTCATGTGATGGTGTAATTATCAAATTGTAAGAAATGAATAACAAAGAGTAATAGTGCAAATGAGAAGTAACAAGTGATATAATTACATAAATAACGAGATAATGGAAAATTATGAAATTAGAATAATGAGAATTTATTTATGAATTATTCAAATCGAGTTAAAGTGACAAATAATTATAATAAGTTTAAAAGATAAGGGTTTAAACCAATTGAGAACTACTAAATCAAGTTAAGCGAATAAATTATTAAAATAAATCAAATGAGAAAATTTTATTATAACCAAATATTAAATTTGAACTAAGGGGATTATCAAGTTAAACTATTAAATTGAATGTCCACCAAATATTATGCTTTATTGAGTAATTACTAAATCGATAATAGTTATTAAAGTGAGCACACGAGAAAAATATAAGTGTATCAAATAATAAAATTTTATTAAAAATACTATGAGTTTCTAAATCGAGAAACCAATAAAAATATAAAGTAATGAGGAAACTTTATATTGAGAACGAGAAAATAGATGAGTAATCAAGTGCATGAGAATAACTCTTTTCCCTTTTGGAAGAGGAACAAGTGTCCAAACAGCTTGTAATTTGAATTGAAGAAGTTCTTCCTGCATTGCTTCAATTAATCCAATTTGAATCTTACATTGCTTGTTGAATTTCTTAGGTTCATCTTGTGATAACAAGCATGCAAACATACATTCATTAGAAATTAAACTAATATTACAAGTATTTGACCTGAATTTGCTTCTTGTCTGCATTTCTGAGTTTACTTCACTTAGAACTAAGTCAAGTGGCTAGTTCTTTTGAGCTCTTGAGTGTGGTACTTTGTCAACAGTGACTTGACTTTCTAAGTTTGTTTCATTAGACTCAGGAAATTCTGCATCAGACCAGTTATTTTCTTGATTTTCTACATTAGTACTGGCATCAGTATTAACTTGATTTTCAGTGGAAACATGTGTTTCTATGTTAGTACTGGTGTCAGTATCATTTGGTGCAGCATCATCATTTAGGGTTTCTGAGTTCCTACTGGTGTCCGCATTAGCACTTGTTTCAGTAGAAACTTGAGATTCTGAGTTTTTACTGGTATCAGAGTTACTACCGTCCTCAGTATTAACTGGAGGAGCAATATTAACAATGATGTAGTTCATCACTTCTTTGCTGCTTCTGAATGATGATGAATCTTCCTTTGAAGGGTGATTATCTGAACCACCTGCATTAAAATCATAACTAATATCCAAAGATTTTGTTAGAGTCAATAATAAATAACTACTCTGGACCATTTCCTTTTTCATTCATTAGGTTTTCATTAAAGGATACATTTACACTTTCATCAATGATCCTCGGTCTATTGTTGAATACACCGTATGCCTTACTCTGAGTTGAGTAACCAACAAAAATTCTATCATCTGCTTTTCAGTGAAACTTACCAATTTGTTCTCTTATTATCAAAATAGTACATGGACATCCAAATGATTTTAGAAAACTTATTGAAGGTTTTCTTTTATTAAAAAGTTCATAAGGAGTTTTGAAGTGTGGTTTTACTATTAATACTCTGTTTTGGACATAACAGGTAGTATTAACAGCTTCAGCCCAAAATGTAATTGGTAATTTTGAATCTGCAAGCATGGATCTGGCTGCTTCAATAATTGTTCTATTTCTTCTTTCAGATACACCATTTTGTTGAGGAGTTCTAGGAGAACTGTACTTTCTGTCAATACCTTTAAGATCATAAAAAGATATTAGATTTTCATTTTTAAATTTTGTGCCATTGTCACATGATTGGTACATTTTATGTTACACTTTATTTGCTTTATTTGCTTAACAATGTACTGATATATTACTTCCTCCGATTCAAAATAAGTGATACACTTTGGGTTTCACGCTTTTTGAGGCAAAAGATTATAATGATGGTTAAATTAGATTAATTGGATGGTTAGTGTGGGAATGGGTCCCACACCTTTTGAATAAAGTGAGGTTAGTGGTGTTTAAAAGTAAAAAGTAAGGGTAAATGAGTCATTTCACTTTGTTAAAGTAGATAATTAGTGGGTGTGGGTCCCATATTTTTTGCCAAATAAGGTAACTTTTCAAAGTGTATCACTTATTTTGAATCACCTCCAAATGGAAAGTCTATCACTTATTTTGAATCGGAGGAAGTATTAAATATGTTAATTTGATAAGTTTTATTATTTATTAGGTTGGAGCGTAAAAGATGGTAATACGAGTAAACTAATTAAAAAAGACTAAGTTGGATCAAGATACAAAGTGAACATGAAATTAAAAGAAACGACTTGGACATATTCAAAACGAGGGACGTCCAAATTAAAAGAAATAAGTCACTTATTAAATTGAGGGCCATATATGTCAAGCATGCCCACGTCAATTTATTTATTGGGCTTAAACGAATTAAAGTCAGATTAGAATTAAAAAGGAAGTCGGTCATATTCACAACCTACTTAGAGGTTAGGGGACAATCTCTATTTTGCAAACCCCACAGCCACAAATTTGATACTCTTGGAGACGGGCGAAATTATTGTTGGAAGCAGGTGACGAATAAAAGAATCCCAACCACAAGTCGACTGCTACGAACGAAAGAAGCTAAGCGTCGAACATCATGAATTCCTTTAATATGTTTGGTTTGATTTTCTTTTCCATATTAGGCTAATTTTTATGTGATCACTATTAGGAGTAGGTTTCAATCTTTTTCTTTAATACTTAAACATTACATCATTGTTTGAACAATTTAGGAGAGTTTATGTATTACGTTGATTTGGTTCATTATGATTGTTAATTGTTTTCCGTAATTACAATTTATATATTTTGTTAGATTAAGTGTAAGACAACTTTGTAGTAGTTGGACCGATCGTGCTTAACCATCCTTTGTGATGCTATAGACGGTTGGTGCCGATTCACACAATTTGTGCCCAGATTTGGTCTAGTAGAATAAATATTAATGGTTTTGTCTATGAAACCCAACTACCCTAAATTAAGTAAAATTATCATAATTTATCATATTATAGAAAAGATTGATTCCGAAACTAGTAGTGATTGCACTCGTCTCATATAGTTTTTCATCTAAAATTTGTTAGTTTCATTTTATATTAGGTTATATTTTTAATCAATTTATAATTCTTTTAATTATTTGCCCTAAAGTTTTACTTAGTTTTATCAATCAATCTTACAAATTTTATTTTAAATCAACTAAGAACTGTTTTACTAACCTAAGCTCCTCAGTGAATTCGACCCTTACTTGCCCTAGCTAATAGGTGCAGTTAAGGTATTTATTTTCTCAACAATATATGACTTGTCATCACATCTAATGGCTTTGACTTTGAGATCTCTAGTGTTTTCCAGTTTGATTATCAAATTCTTGATAATTCCACATGTTTCATCTTTAGTTCTGAGAAAAAAATACCCAGGTATATCTAGAGAAATCATCAGTAATAACTAAACAGTACTACTTCTTTCATATACTCATCACATTAGTAGGTCTAAATTGATCCATGTGAAGAAGCTGCAATGGGTTAGAAATAGAGTTTATTGCTTTGGACTTATGAGAAGTCTTGTGTTGCTTACCTTTTAGGCATACAACACAACGATGATCACACATAAATTCTTTTTGAGGTAAACCAATTACTAAATTGTTTTTTACCAAATTATTCATGTTTTTAAAGTTTGTGTGACACATTCTTCTGTGCCAAAGTTCTGATTCATTTGTGTTTGCCTTGGATATAAAACAGTTGATCTCATTTGAAGAAATGATTTCTCTCCCTATATCTAGGCAATACACATTATTTCTCCTTGGAGTTCTTAAAACAACATATTTTTCATCAAAAGTAAAATCAGGAGAAATAATTATGCACTTTGTATCTGAAAAGAGAATTTTATTCTTCTTATCACATAATTGTGAGACACTAACCAGATTATATTTAAGCTCAGAAACATACAATACTTCATCAAATGTAATCTTACCATTTAATATTGTACCTTTACCAGTAATGTGACCACCTCTTGGATTTTCTCCAAAAGCAACATATCCACCATCAAATGACTTGAAATTTCTGTTTAATTTGCAGATTCCCAGTCATGTGCCTAGGGCATCCACTATCAATATGCCCATGTATTTCCAGTTTGAACCATTTGGATACTCTGCACAATAAAGAAAAAAAATTAGTTCATTTTGGGAACTCAAGCTTGTTTTGTCTTGGGTTTATCCTTTTGATAAAAGAATTTTCTATATTTTCGAACTTTTGATGGAGATTTGTTGTTTAGGTTTTGATTTGTACTTCCATTTGATTTTGTTACTAATTTATATTTGTTTACCCAGGGTTGTTGTTTTGTTTTGGTTACTACTGATGGAGCAGTATTAACTGTGTTATAGTATCTTTTGGGACGATCAATATTAACTGTGTAATTATAACTTACAGCATTGAATCCTTTTATAATGATCAGTATTATTCCTTTGATTGTTTCTATTGATGGCAGTATTAACTGAATATTTTGAAGAATTATGTTGTTTTTTATTCTTGTTAAAATTCTTGCTTGTTTTAAGATCACAATGTCTGGTATTTTGAATAAATTTTTTAGCAGTTCTTCCAAATTTTGGAATCTCAACATGTGGATTTTTTACATTTTCTGTTAGTTTGATTCTTTTGATTTGATTTCTTTTAATTTGATTTCTTTTAATTTCAATTTATTTTCCTTAAACTCCTTAAATTCTTTGTAATTAATGGGATTGAAATGACAATCTTTGGCTAGATGATTATATTTATTGAAAATTATACATTTAAGTTTGGTTGATTTTGTTGTGGATTCTGGTTTTCTTTGTTCTTTTAATTGATTCAAGTTTCTTTGATTCCCCCTTTTTAAAATGGTTGGAATATTTTCAGCATCATATTTAGGAGGTTATTGACTTTTGGTTGTATGAAAACTTGTGTTAGATGATTTAACAGAATTTTCTTCATCAGAAGATTCCTCACTTGTTTCAATTTGATTTTCAACATTTAATTCATCTAAAAGTCTTTCTGAGCTAGATTTTAATGGAGGAATGACATTTGTTGGAGGAGGAACTGCATGATATATCTATTCCATGTAATACCTTTTCTGAAGATTGATTGCTTGTTAATTCATCAATTATTTTAGAACTTCATTCAAATTTTTTAATAGTTAATTTATTATGTTCTAATTCTAATTGACATTCTTCCAATTTAATTATAGCTTCTTTTGCTCTTGCAATAGCATTATCTTTATCATAGACAGCTTGTAATAATTTTTCTTTACATTTTTGATATGTTATTTAATTGTGATTTAACAAGAATTGTATGATAAACTGCAAAATTATATGAAAGCATAAGAACACAGTATATCACAAAAAGCTTCAATGTATATTGACTAATCGAACAATACACACGTATGTTTACATTTCATAAGGAACTATATATAATAGTCCTTGAAGCCTAACATTTAACCTTGTTATTCTAGGAAACGATTACAATTAAAAAAACAAACTGATACGATCTTCTAAACAAACTTTCCTAAGATCTCGGACTCGATAATCTCTTAAAATAGCTTCATTAGTAGTAATATCTTTGATCACTAGGAACTTTGTTCTTCGGTAGTAATCGTATCATCAGTATCAATTCTTAAGCAGCTTTAAGTCTTGATCAGTAGAAACTCCATATCAGTTGCAAACTCTTATTTATCCCAACAATAACACTCGTTAAATATTATATATACAAGAGTTAATTACACAAATGATCCTTTAATTTGTATCATATTACAACTTTAGTCCTTTAGTTTCAAAATGACACCGATAGTCCTTATTTTTGAAACTTTTAACACCGATAGTCCTTTATGCCGAACAATATTAAGTTTTTCTAGTTAAGTCAGCTCATGTGCAATGCACATGAGGATATTTTTATCTTTTCCCATTTACTTTTAAGAAAGTAAAAAATCAAAGCATATGTACAATTTTTCATTTGTTGTGTACACCCACTTCATCTTCTTCCCCAAAATCAAAACCATAAAAATGAAACCCATCTCAGATTTCGTTCTTCATCTGGTCTTGAAAGTTGAAAATCAAGATTTGTGAAATACCAAGATCAACAAATAAGATCAAAAGCTCAAATCTAGCGGGTATCCAAATGAACAACAAAAACTTGAGTAATTTTCAATTTTCAATTTTGAAATTTTCAAGACAACATAGCTCTGTCATTACGATCATTTGGACTCTCACCTGCCATAGATTTCACATATGTGTCCCTTCAACATTAAGATGAAATACAAAGAATCCTCTGAAAATTCAAGGAATTCTGCAAAAAGATTAACATATATTATAAAATAATAACAAGCAATCTTATGAAAATCACGAAGGTTACTTATGGTGTTCATTAGAAAATACAAAGAATCTTCTTAATGAGTTACTACATAAGGCCCTTAGTCTGTTATAAACTCCAAGATTCTTGTTCTTAACCTCTTCCAACACCACAGACAGCACCACTATATCATCAACTGCTGAATTCTCGAGCAAATCGATCTAAATGTAATAAAAAGTTATGTAAGCATATACTTCTGTTCACTATTACAATAAGAGTTTCATCTTGTTTCTTGAGCCGGGTATTCTTCAAGTTTTGTTGTTCATTTGGTCCATTTGGATGCCCACTAAGGATTTGAGCTTTTGATCTTATTTGTTGATATTGGTATTTCGCAAATCTTGATTTTCAACTCTCAAGACCAGATAAAGAACGCAATCTGAGATGGGTTTCATTTTTATGGTTTTGATTTTGGGGAAGAAGATGAAGTGATTCATGTACACAATGCATGAAAAATTGTACTCCGTACATATGCTTTGAGTTTTACTTTCTTAAAAAAATAAATGGGAAATGACAAAAATGCCCTCATGTGCATTGCATATGAGCTAACTTAACAGAAAAACTTAACATCGTTCGGCACAAAGGACTATCGGTGACAAAAGTTTCAAAAATAAGGACTATCGGTGTCATTTTTAAAATTAAAGGACCAAAGTTGTAATATGATATAAACCTAAAGGACCATTTGTGTAATTAACTCTATATACAATAGGGGATGATTTTTACACCACAGCTTTTGTGGTATCTACCACAACTATAGCTTAGTATACTTGTACAGTCAGCTATGAAATTTATACACTGTTATGTATAAATTAAAAGTTGTGGTACAAAAATGAATTCCCACATACAATGTATCGTCATTTGTAAGCAACCATGACTGTTTTATTCCATCATATACTGTAATAGTTACAGAGAAAACAAAAGTTAGTGCACGTTAAACTCTAAATGCGCATCAATAATGGTCTTTCATAATTGTTACTATAAAAATTGAAGCAATGCATAGAAAAACTTTTGAAATCTTCCACTTCATTGTTGGACTTTATCTCTAATTTCTAGGCGTCCGACTTATTGAAATCGGAGAGATTTACTTTGGATATATAGATCAAGGATCAACATTCAACGATACAGACGGAGGACCACCTCACAAGTTAAAGAATATTGCTTGTATCATTTTAATATGACAAACTTATTTCACGAAAACCATGATAACTATTACAAATTAATTTTGTAAATTCTTTATACTTACCATGCAAAATTAGCAAATTGAGGAAAACATGTATTCTCCCGTGCTTTCGATGAATGTAAATATTTTAAGTTGAGGGTTATCAATGATATTTGTAATTCTTTTTGGAACATCCACAAATTTAAAACGTTATAAAGTTAATAACATGGGGTGAAAGTATAGTATAGTGAATTGATATATTTTTTTTAAGATTAGGAAGCGCTACTAGAAACTCCACAATATCATAACCTACAAATTACATAACCATTATGTGTTTAATTTTTGTGATTTTAGACTATTTAAAAATTTAAATGTTGATGCTTTTAAATGTGATCTTCAATACCTTAGTGTTATTTTTTACACACTTATAGGCACGTAACACCTATGTTTAATTAACCATTTGTGTCAAGTTTTAGTTAAAACAGTTTTTAGATAATTAGGTCTCTCTAAACAGTGACGTGTTCTCAAACTCGTCAGTAGCGTTACATCACTGTCTTCCCTATCGACGAATTACTGACAATGTCGTGCCAACAGTAACTCATCACTAACACATCCACACTTTAAAAAAACAATAAAATAACCCCTTCCCCCTCCCCTCCCCCTCACAGTCCCTTGCTGACGAGAGTGCCCAATACGTCGCCACACGGACGAGTTCTACTGATGTGGTGTGTCGACGAGGGCGTGCTAATGGCATCCCCGGTCGATGAGTTTTAAAACATTTCGACGAGGCTCCCGACGTGAGCGTTGGGAGCGTCCTTATTAAGATGATAAAATATCTGTAACACCTCAATTTTTCAAAACAATTTAAACTTTTAAATATTCCATGTTTAATACAAAAACCCATAGCATCAAAATGTAATTTAAACAAAACATTCGGAATGATTAACAATGTGCCAAAAACCGGTGTTACAAATATATCGAGACTAAAGTCTAAGGGAATCAAATTGTACACTGAGCTTAATCATCTTATGCTACAACTACGGGCCGCCTAGTCCTTAGCTCCCGAACCTGATTACATAGACATAAAAGAAAACGTAGTACGTGAGACAAGATTGTCTCGTGAGAAACATAGGTTTTAGACCCGCTTATAAACATTTGCAATTAATTAATATTTAAGTAAATATCACATTGCACATAAGTCAAACATAGTCTCGAGCTTATCCTAAGCTCACACATATGCAACGGGTCATCCCGAAACAACTCCCCCGATGTGGGTTATCATCAAAAGGTCTCAAGGTAATTGGGGTTCTCCCAAACTTACCAAGATCACCAACTCCCCCGTCTCGCGGGTTATCGTAATCCCCCTTTTTATCAGTTTATCATAGTCCCCCTATTGTCGGGTTATCATTCACATAGATATACTACCCTTGTGCAGGGAGGTACCGCCCCAAGTAGTAATCTCAACTCCCCCACGAATGGGTTATCATTTCCGGATATTTGACTAACATAAAATTGGTCAACAAACATGAGCCATTGCTCCATTTCAATCATCATTTCATCATATCAAGATCACATTTCATTTCATAACATTTAATCATTTCAATCAATTTCTTAATTTAAACATTCATTCAATAAATACTCTTTTAATCATTTTCAATCATTTAAAATCATTTACTATGTACTCAGAAAAGATCACATGTACTCACCTTAGCAATGCTATCCAACACTTGTGTTCAACAACACAAATCCTTACTTCCAAATCAAGGAAGTACTTCCAATCACAAGGTCTTCTTGACCTAACATCAATATCATCACAAATACTAGTTATCATCCATCACTAACACTAATTAATCCATATTAACATCCCCAATCACCAGGTTCATATAATTTGATGAAATCCCAAACCCTAGTTCAAGATTTTCATCCATAAATCACAAATCCAACTTGTACACATTGATTACAAGTTTACAAGGAGTGGTTTACACTCACATTTGGTCATCTTCCCTAAGATGACATGGTTGGTTCCTCAAACCACCATTGATGCCCAAGAAAAGCTTGAAAAACTAACTACCAAGCATGAAGGATCAAAAATCCTTACCTTTGATGTTAAAATCTCCAAGATTGATGAAGATTTGAGCCAAGAATCACCAAAAACGAGCTCTCTCTCTCCCTAAAACTAATAACTAATGATTTACATATTTACTACTTCCTCCGATTCAAAATAAATGATACACTTTCCTTTTTGGGGTGATTCAAAATAAGTGATACACTTTGAAAAATTACTTTATTTGGCAAAAAATAGTGGGACCCACACCCACTAACTATCTACTTTAACAAAGTGAAATGACTCATTTACCCTTACTTTTACTTTTAAACATTATTAACCCCACTTTATTCAAAAAGTGTGGGACTCATTCTGTTAGGTCACATTCTAGAGTATTGTAATAGTCTAGGGGTGTAATGTGACAGGTTATTGTAATCAATAGTCTAGGGTAGTTTATGTAATTAGTCAATACTAGGCCTAGGTATAAATACCTAGTTGTAACCTAGTATTGACCTAATCTTGCCGTATATTGAAATCGAACGTAACGTTTTTGTGCAAGCATTCTCTCAATCTTGTTCTTCCAATTCAACTTTGTTATTGCTTAATCTGTTGTTTAATCGTTACATACGGATCCACAATTGGTATCAGAGCATAAATCATCTTTGATTCGATCCATTTCAGTGAAGATTAAGCAAGATTTTGAAGGTTTTTTTTTTTGAAGAACTCAAGAATCAAAATCGGAATTTGAGATATTGAATCGTTTATATTCTTTGTTCATTACATTCATCTTGTAATTCTAAGCATATTAGAATCAAGTTTCGATTAAATCCATCAACAATTGATCCCAATTCGTTGATTTTAAAGAAAACCATTAAAACACATTTTTTTCCTCTGTAAAATCGAAATTACCTTCTGATTTGTTGTGTTTTGATCGAGTTTATTGACCCATTCTGTGCGAAAATCAATTTCGACAATTTTGGGATTTGAATCGCTAGATTTGGTTAAGAATTGAGCAAGATAGGATCGATTTAGTGAACTTTCAGGCTGTTTCGGTTCGTCACTGTCAAGAAAGTCTTCGGCCCGAGAACAGTAACAAGTTCGGCCCGAACTCATCTTCAAGTTCGGCCCGAACTCATATTCAAGTTCGGCCCGAACTACAAAACGAACTTCGGCCCGAACTTCGGCCCGAACTCATCTTCAAGTTCGGCCCGAACTATAAACGAAATTCGGCCCGAACTTCGACCCGAACTACGAACTTCGGCCCGAACTTCTACATCCACTTCGGCCCGAACTTCTACATCCACTTCGGCCCGAACTTCTATATCCACTTCGGCCCGAACTTCTCAATCAACTTCGGCCCGAACTTATCAACTTCGGCCCGAACAACCCAAAAACGTGTGAAAAAAGGGTCTATACTAAAACGATCATATCTTTCACCTCGGGTGTCCGTTTCCAGCCCACGAGTAACCAAATCGAAGCTAAAAACGAAGCCTACGACGTGATAAACCGCCGTAGGCGGTTTACCCAACCTCCCGGCCCAAAAAGACCTGTTTCAATCACTTTATTTGCGTTTTTGTGATTTTTCGGTCAATTTTCAAACTTCGTTTAGCTCCAGTTTCTTACCCAATTATCATTTTTGGCCAATTCGAAAATCGAGGACATATATAAAGGGTCTTTTATCATCTGAGATCTTTTTGAAAATTTTTCAAATTTAAATTTTTTTTTCTCGGTCGTAACCCATTCAAACGATGGCAAGAGATAATGCTGAGGTGTCTGACCGTTTCAATGAGGATGCCAACAAAGAAATCGAGGTAATTAGTTCTCTCTTATCTAATTCTGATCATTCCACTGATTCTGATACTTGTCTTGATAACAATCTGATGTCTAAAATTGAGTCTTTAAAACAAACAATTTTACTTGAAAAAGAGATAAATACTCAACTGTTAGAACGTTTGAATGATTTAGAAAATGAACGTGAACAATTTGCTCATTTAGGTGAACAACTTGTTTATCGTATTACACAAAATCAAAATTTCGAAGCAGAAAATCTGGATTTACAAACACAAGTATCACAATTAAAGGACCAATATGACTCTGAGATTCAAAATTTGTCTCGGACAATCTCGGAAAAAGATCTTGAAATCACCAATATTAGAAATTCTCAAAATACAATTTCAAACGATCGAAATGATAAATATTACAAACTGTATATTGCCACATTTCATGAATATCAGATAACAAAAAACTGGTTGGATCGTAAACAACAAGAATTTGATGATAATGAAAAACAATTTAAATCTTTAAATTCTGAAATAAAAGAATTAAAAGAACAATTAACCGATCAAACTAATCAATCATCACAAGATAGAAATAGTCAACAGGTTATCATACATCATCTCACCTACGACAAAGATCAGTTAGTATCTCACATTAAACACCTTGAAGAGTTAATCGCCAAACGAGGACATACTGATCAAACCATCCATTTGAATAAGCCTAAAGAGTTCAAATACTTCAATTCAAAAGAAGGGTTAGGAGCTGAAAATCCAGAATATCTTCGCAAGGCGTGTGCTGTGCTTCCAACATTATATGATTCCAAATACATGCATCTAGATATATGGCAGAGCTTCATTCGAATGACTGATGAGGAAGAAGAGATTGAGACATTCAACAGAGCAAAGAAGGAGAATGCACAAATTAGTTTCAACTATGCTGAATTAAATAAAACATATGACACTAAAAAGGCTAAATTCGAAAATGATGAATATTTTCCAATCGTGACTCCAGAAGAATTCGAAATTAAAGGTAATGCTGTTATTCAACAAAAGGTTACACCAAAGATTTATGTTCCAACTCTAATTCTAGAAAAGAAAATTTGTCAATTGGAAGCTGAAATCAATGAAACACAAAAGTCTTTTGATAGAGAAAAATCTGTTTTGCAAACCAAAATTTTTGAATTAGAAAATAAACTTGTTGAAACACATAAATCTTTTCATGAAGAGAAACAAAGGTTGAAAATACAAATCCAAAATTTAGAATCTAACTCATCTCATCTTCAGAAGCTTAAAAAGCCTACTACATCTATGAACTTAGATTCTCCGTTAACTGCAAATAACAAATGTAATAACTCCAGAAGGTTTACTCCTGTAATGGCATATCGTGATTTATATACAATCACGCAATCTCAGGTTAATAAAGGGAATTCTAAACCTAAACCGAAATCACAAGTAAATTCCTCTACCAAACCTAAGCCTAGGAGATCAACGGTTCCACTAAACTCTGATAAGAAATTAAATGCTCTTAAACAAGTTATTAGAGGAAATTCCGCACCTAAAAGTCCAAACAAATTAGGTTCCTCTTCTACACTTAAGCATTCTCAGATGGATGCGACTAAATCCACAACTGTTTTGAAACATTCTACTCCGTCAAAGAAAATCTTTTCAAAATCTAAATCTTTAAAATACTCGAGAGAAGATTTACTTTCCTTGGCACCTAAAACAATTTTTACACAAGTGCCAAAAACATCTCCTGATTTTGTTTACAAAACACCCCCGCTTTTAAAAGAAATATGGGTTCCTAAAACTCCAAAATCTCAAATAATTCCCCGGAAATTATTTGAAAGTGAAACATCAAGTTTCAGTTTTTCTTGGAGTTCTAAATCTTTAAATCAAATAGATACATCTTATCGGTGGTTTCATTCCCACACTAACAACGTCGGACCCAAACAAAAATGGGTACCAAAAATTGTTTGATTTGTTTTGCCGGAATGACTTATACACAATTTAGTGTATAACTCGAGTCTCCTCAGCAGGACTTATACATGCATCAGTGTATAACTCGCACTTCAACTAAATGACTTATACACATATCAGTGTATAACTCGCTTTTCAACATAATGGCTTTCAAATACATTAGCTTTGAACCCGCTCTTAACCTGATTTTCAAATATATGTAACAACTCTTTCCCACTCCTCTTAAACTGTAAATTATTTTTTTATTACTTTTATTTTGTCGAGGGGGAGAAATATTAATTCTAGGGGGAGAATTAGTACACTACAAAAAAATTCTTGAATAGCTACGGACAAATTCCGTAGCAAAAAGCTGATTTTCCGTAGCAAAAACTGATTTCCGTAGCTAATCAGGATTTTCCGTAGCTAATCAGCAAAATTCCGTTGCAAATTTCTTCCTCGCAAATGAGTTCCGTCGCAATTTCCGTAGCTATACCGGATTTTTCTTGTAGTGGTATTTCCAGGGGGAGAAACTTTCATATATCATTACTTTTATACCCGTTTGAATTTTTTTTTATCGATCAATTTTTTTTCAAACGACAATACCTTCCTATGGTTTGCTAGAACCGGCATAACCTTCCAACGGAAATACTTTTTAGCCAAAATTGGTAAATGTGAGGGTATAGGTATAGGGTATAGATTTAGGTGAGTGCAAGGTGATGTGAAAACATGATAATCTCAAGAAAACACACCTTTGAGTGCATCCAAACCGATAATAAACCGGGCACTCTCACAAAATTTGTGTTCATTCATGTGTTGAATGATTCACCAAACTTAACTGGCCCAGTCAAGCATTTGCACTCCACCACCAACCACTCAGATTCCTCTTAATAGGATTTTGTTTCAATTCATTAGGGGACGTAGCACATAATCTATCGACTGCTCATTCGGAGTAAGTTGGTATTGAAATTTTAACCTTCTGCCCCGGGTTACGTCTTCAATTGAATGCACAATGTGTCTAGATCTCACCGACAAATATTTCCAATATAGAACACATACACTATTGAATATGAATCTTCGTGTATTCATCGGAACACTCATAGTGGCATCACAATCTGGTGTTTCACGAGGATTGAGTGGAAATCCTGCTAGAGCTAAAATCGCGCCAACTCTAACTGCAGGTCACACATCTGAATACACTGTTGTGCAAACGACTCTCGATTCATACCGTGTGTTAACGGATACTCTATGTGAGTCCGGTTTTTCCTAATTTGTTCATGTTGCTGTGCCTAAACTTTTATATCATAAAGGCAACAACTTATGCCGGATACACTTACTTTTCCGATGAAAAATCCATGTTATTCCTACAAAGTAACATCATATATGCTGATCCATTGCACACGAGCGTTTAGTTCACTCTCAAATTACTCCTATGATCTGCTATAACCGGCATGATCTTCCCCAGGAGCCACCTACAATATAGGACAAAATGTAAGGGTTTATAGGTCTAGGTGAGCAGAATCAAGTATCACGGGATCTTGATTGGGGTGCGCTGAGGTAAATTTTGAGAGAGGGTATGAAGTATGGGGTGCAAATCAGCTTAACACATGGTAACACAACAACGAGGGTGTGGTTAAAAATGAAAAAGTGCGTTGAGTGAGGAGTGTGTGAGACAGGGTTAAAGAAAATGAAAAACCCTCCCTAAACCAATCCAAAGACCGGGTAACCACATCTTTATCAGACTGCATACGATGCCTTTTGATTCAGACATCATGGACCCAGTGATGCAATGCACAACCCCCACTGACCACTCAAGTACAAAAAGTACTTGTTTCAAAATCACGGAGATTACCACATCTACTATCGACATCTCATTTGGAGATTGTTGATATTGAAAAAGAGGACCTACCTCCAGTCCTCACCTTCGTTTGTCCACATATAGAGTCTAGAACCGAATTAAATTTCTCTAGGACACAGGCATTCCACCAAGCATATCCTAGTGATATTGCCAGAACATTCATAGTGATACCAAACTTGTTGGTATTCCACGATGATTGAATGGAAATCCTACCAGTGCTATCATCAAAGCCAACACTGAACGTAGGTCACACAGTTTTTCAACTGTCGTGTTAACGGGCAATCTATGAGATCCCGGTTTTACCCTGTTTAACTTTTCTGTACAATGTGTTATATATTGATTCATTCAAAAAATGAATGTATCATTATTCAACACATTTTCATCAACAAGCTTCGGTGATTCTTCCTGTTACATGATGCTTCAGACGAATCCTGCTCATCATGAGGGGGAGAATATACTAGCCTAACTTACTCCACATAAAAAGGACACATATGCACCAGTGAAGTGAGAGTAAACAAGGAACCGAAGACCCCACGAAGAAATAATTGTCTGTTTGAGGGGGAGCATAAACCTTATCAACAAATTTCCCGAACAACAATTATTAAAGATCATTGATCGACATAAAGCCACAAACTTCAAGAAAAGACTTCCGCTGTTAATCTCTCTATCATTATGGGTCTCAATTTTGGTCGATCAATATGTATCTTCAAAGTAAAGTCTTCAAACATACTTTTTGTGGTTAAAAAGCTACAAGAAGTATTCGTTTTCACAAATTAACAAAGCTCAAGCCTGATCATGATTATTATGCAACGAAATATCTACAAGACTAGTCTTGTGCTAAAGATGAAGACTTCGAAGACATGCTTCCAAGACTATTGTTACAAAGGGGGAGATTGTTAGGTCACATTCTAGAGTATTGTAATAGTCTAGGGGTGTAATGTGACAGGTTATTGTAATCAATAGTCTAGGGTAGTTTATGTAATTAGTCAATACTAGGCCTAGGTATAAATACCTAGTTGTAACCTAGTATTGACCTAATCTTGCCGTATATTGAAATCGAACGTAACGTTTTTGTGCAAGCATTCTCTCAATCTTGTTCTTCCAATTCAACTTTGTTATTGCTTAATCTGTTGTTTAATCGTTACATACGGATCCACACATTCCCCACTAACAAACAATTTAATCTAATTTAATCATCATTATAATCTTTTGCCTCAAAAACTATGAAACACAAAGTGTATCACTTATTTTAAATTGGAGGAGGGTATTATGATAATAAAAGGCTTTTGAAATGGATATATTTGAGTTCATATCCACTATCAAGTTCCAAATTTGGATGAATTAGTAATGTAACTTGAATTTTTACATATGTAAAAAAGTAACAAACATGTTAGATACCGAAGTAACAGAAAAAAGAAATATTATAAATTTTTTTAATATTTATTAGAAGATGAAAGTAAATTTAATATCTTAAAACAAAAGAATATAATTAAAATAGAAAAGATATTTGGAAATTTGAAATGAAAAATAGTTAGGATACTAATTATGCATTAAATTAGTAAATTAGAATATGAAATTTTATATGCATAAACTAAATTACAAAAATGCAATAATTATAATCTAAAGAAATGTACAAGTACCGCGCACACTGAATTTTTGCAAATAATTTTATTTAATAATGGATATTTTATGTCTAATACTTTTATCATCACATGTTTAGGCTAGTTTTAGGGGTGGTGAGTAGGTATGTATAAATTGGATTGAGAACTGACTGGAACCAGAATCGGATCGGACTGAATTGAGCTACATCACTTCGGTTCTCGGTTCTATTTTTTTTATGAAAATCGGTTCGGTTCCGGCCGGTTTGATTCAGTCCAAAACCGAAAAAAAACCGAAAAAGGCGAAGAAATTACCTCGGTTCTCGGTTCGGTTCGGTTCCAGCTGGTTCTCGGCCCAGTTCGGTTCAGTTCCGAACATCATCGGTTCAGTCCTCGGTCCGGCAAAAACTATTTTCGGTTCTTGGTTCTAGTCGATTCGGTCTTGAATTTTAATTAAATATATTAAATATGGATGGATTGAAAGGTGGTCATTAAAGATGAAAGATAAGAGGGAGTGAGGAGATGTAAAGTGGATACAAAGCTAATTTGACGCTATAATATGAATGATGAAACGTTGTCACAAGTCACAACTAAATGTAATCTTACATGCAATTACTAAATTCCCATATAATTCGTACCTTCTTTCTAATATTCTATAATTATTTTTTCTGATCAATAATCATCATCAGACACATCTAACCCTAGAACCTTTACATCTATATAAAGCTTCTCTTCCTTCTCCGTTTTTGAAACCTCAGCAAACAAGCAGAAACGTTTCTCCGGCATTCAAGATTTTCCGGCAGCAGAAGCAGCTTTCCGGCGAGCTCAGTGGACATCCGGTGAAGCACATAATCCATCTCCGATCTCATCTCTCTCTCTTCCTCACGGATTCTCATTCTCTCTCTAAGGTATAAACAAGGTAATTAAACACTCTTTCTCTCTATATATTTCTTTCCGGTTAAGGAGGTATGGGTGTTTCATGGGCGATACGTTAAGTCTCGAAACCAGTCCCCTCGTCGTTTGTCAGTTTCCCGACTCCGGCAGCACACACACGGGGTGGGTTGTGTGTATCATCACTTTATTCAAAGAAACCAACTAATTAAATCTTTCTAAATACGTACGTATAGTACTCCATCATTTTTATCATCACTTGTAATTTCATCTTCATTTTACATGTTTAATTTTAGCATTCAAATAACCAGACACTGAGCCGGAAGTGCCAATTATTTCTATCCGTTACATTTGTATTCAGGGAACCTTCTAAATCATAACATGCATTAAACTTTTCTTTTCAAAGTCTATCGTTAATTAAACATTATTTTGCTGATCTCCTTTTTTTTCTTTTCTTTTTTGCTTCCAGGAAACAATTCCCAACTATGTCGACTACGCAACGTGGCGATGGCGATCTTGAATTGGTGCCCACCGCCACCAACCGCCACCGCCTTGCTCCCCACCGAACCGCCACCACCGAACGACCAACCCCTGCCCTTGCGCCGGTACCAACCGCCACCACCTCGGTACCCACCCCTGCCCTTGCGCCGGTACCGGACACCGTCACCCTCCTTAACCCCACCCCAGTACAGAACCCCAACAGACCTCCCAGGGGTTTAGTTAAATTTTGTTTAGCTTTTTTTTTGTGTGGTTTAGCTTATGTAATAATAACTAATTTAGCTTTTAACATAGGAGATGTAAAGTTAGTACAAGTTGACCCGCATGATCTGGATGTCAACTTGAAAATAGTAAATAATAATTCTTTATCAATACAACCTAAACTTACTTTTTTAGTTAAGTTTAACACAACTGGCAACATCGATTCCTGTCCCAGATATTGGGACTTTTAATCTGAGCATGTCCGGCGATACTCTCCCCCAAACTCTGATCACGACCTTCTCCACCTCCACATTCAAAATCTCCAAAGACGTCTATCTTCTGGTGTTAACCTTTGAGCCACGTGTCACTTTCTTACGGGCAGAAGAAGTTGAGCGTCTCCGGTATGGAAGATCAACAATGTTCATGCACATCTCCGGCGATTTTAAATGACAGATCAAGGAGAAAAGGATGATGATAGTTGGTGGAGATGATAGGCATGCTCGTTTTAGGTGTCTTCTCCCTTACATAGGTTCAAAACCCTTTAAAACTAGGACTAAATTGTGTAGATTTTAATTACTTTGTATTTTTCTTTTACTTCAATGAAATTCTGTATTTTGTTTTTATATTTATGTTAATCCAGTTATATTTATATGAGCACATGATTAATTAAACTTCATCTACTATCAAAACAGCTCACATTATCTCACAACAAGTTCTAATACATCTCAGATTCATATTTAATACGGAGTAGGTAACATAATGTAAATGATTTTTTTTAAATCAATGTATTTAAATTCTGTCTATTAATTTTTAACCTATACTTAAACAACTCAATATGTAGTTTTTGGCCTACCATTTATCCATACGACTAACTGATCGAAAGAAATTAATGGAAGCTAAACGAAGTGGCTACGTACATTTACATTAGATCAAATGAAAAAATAGATTTAGACATGGAAGTTAGAATCTAATTAATTGTATAAACAAAAGGAACTCATAATCTTCATGGTGATAATCCAAAACTTTAGCCTTCACAAGGAAAATACTTTTGTCTATGATTTCTTATCAATGTGACACATAACCAAATACCTCTAATTAGCAGTATGATTATCTACATGAGAACCCGTCTGTGGAATTGAAATGTCAAACAATTTAATGACAATTAAGTGAATGCATGATTTTCTTTGGCGAGTATAAAGATTATGCCCCATTAATTATTCGATCTCAAAATAGCCTCCATACAATTATGTTATGTGTAGTATGATCATATATTCCATTAGAAGCCCTAAAATTGAAGGGAACTTTTGACACTCTAGCTATATTGCACAGTCAAATAGAGAATCTATATACATTTGTAGTTCGGCAAGCGTTAAAGTAGAAAACACGTCAAATGCACAAATAAAGAAACCACTAACTTTTAGGATACCTAACAAATTAAAGAATACTAATTGGTATGTATGTTTGTATATATGTATGTATACACACGTGTGTGTGGATGTATATATACTAGGCATAAGTGAATAATTACTGTCAGGATCGATTAACTATAGAGAAGTTAATAAACACCTTAGATCTAATTGACTATAGAAGTTGCAGCGGATCAACACTATATCAATGTAATTAAGAACAATGAACTGTAAATAATATGCGAAAGTATTAAGAACACAGTTTCACAAAAAGCTTCAATGTATATTATTAAGTTAACCATACACACGTACGTTTACAATTCGTAAGGAACTATTTATAATAGTCCTTGAAGCTAAACTATTTACCCTAGTTATTCTAGGACTTTGATTTACATCGAATTATAAAGATATACATTGATTTATATTCTATAACTATCTCTACGAAGATCTCGGACTTGATATGCTTCCAAAACGCGTATCAGTAGTAAACTGCAATCACCAGTAGTAAATTCATATCATCAGTAGTAATCTTGGTGACCAGTAGTAAGTCCAATATCAACGTCAGTAGTAACTACTATTGATCAGTAGTATCTTCAATAAGCTTTGATCAGTAGTAACTAAGTTATAGTCTTCACCAGTATCAACTTCATCAGTAGTAAATGTTTTCTGCCCCATCAGTAATAAACATAATTATTACTAACTGCAGCATCAGTAATAAGTTGATCTGTGTTTTGCTCCAACAATTACAATAAAGAAATCTAATGAAAATTATGATGGTGATGTTCACATATTATGGGTGTAAAAGAAAAAGAGACATTCAGATAGATCACTCCACCATTTTTTCACCAACCAAGCAACAAAGTAAGATCAAAGTTCTAAATAATTATAGTAATGTGTTTACAACCATTGCTTTATTCTTCTTTATTTTCATAGCTATGCCGCTCCAATAATCCATCTAAATCACAAGGAATATAATTAAAGTATGTGGTCACCCTGAGATTAGTTGGCTCACAAAGCGAGTCGGAACACGGGTTAAAAAAAAAATAGCATATCTGTCTTAAAAAAAATTGAAATTAAACAAACGTGGGCATAAGTGGCAGAAGTATAAGACCATTCTAATATTTGACCCGTGTTATACAATAGGCAGCAGTTATGTCCACTAACTTCTTACGTTTTCCCTTTTTAACCGAATGGGCTTGATCAATAATCAATGGCTCATATGCTCTGCATTCTTTCTAACCTTTTTAACACTTTGCTTTTAGGATGTTTGATCAATTGTAGTTAATAATTATTTCACAAATAACATGCATGAAATTAAATTCTTTCGATATCTCTATTTATTTAAATTTACCTTTTTAATATAATATAAGTTAAAAAGAAATAAATAAAAATAGGGATATATATCATTATTAATGTTAGGACTATTTTTGTAATAGGTTTTGACCTTTAATCTCGTTAACTAACAATTCCCTTGTTAGGTGGTAGATGGTATAAATACTTGTAATATTGAGTTAGAATGTAAGCTTTCCTACACTTTTACAGAATTATCAAATTGAAAGCTCTTCTTCCATCTCATTCTCTCTCAACTTCACACACCAAATACACCAAGAACACACACACTAATTCTTCAATTTCTCATCATTTCTTAATGGATTAGCTTGATTATAGTGTTATTAGGTCTTACAATTGGTATCAGAGCAAAATCTCTCTTAGAGAAGATCCAATTTCGAGCTAGAATCATCCAGATCTGAGTTTTTGAAGAAAAAAAGTTGATGTTCATCAATGAAATTTAATGTTGTAAAATTTTTGTTCGAATTGAAGATTTGATCATGGAATAGTGTGTCTCCATTGTTTTAAAGAAGAATAGAATCGAATTCAGATCAATTCCATCAACAAACGATCTTCAATTTGATGATTTTAGAGAAAAAGTGAAAAAGTTGAAAAGTTACTGTAAATCGAAGATTCGAAGCTTTTGTGTAATGGATTGAAGAAATTGATCGGATCAAAGTGTTAGCAATTGGATTTCGAACATCTAGCAAAAAGAATCATTGAATTTGGTTGAGTATCGAGCATAATCGGATCAAAAGAGAAAGCTACGTACGTACGTCAAAGTGTTCGTCACGATGAACAAGCTCGATCCACAGTAGTTCGGCCCGAGTATTGTTACTAGTTCGGCCCGAACTTGATTAGTAGTTCGGCCCGAAGTGAAAAGCCCAACAGTTCGGCCCAATACCCAGTTCATCTTGAGCCCGAACTTCACTATTCTTCGGCTACACACAGTTCACGTTTCACCTAGTTCGGCACATTTGTTCTTCAATGTTCGATCTTAAACCTTCAATATCGACCAATCATGTTCGACAATATCTATATCAATGTTCTGCAATTCAATTCCAATCAACAACTTCGGCTTAACAAAATTAAATCAACAAATCAGTAATCTTGTTTCAACATTCAATAGTTCGATTCAAAAACTCAATACGTTCGCTTAAAACAATTAACAATCAGTCTGTTCTAAATTGATCTGTTCGATTTGGTTAATCCCGATAATAATTCACGATTAATTGCAATTCAGTCCCGAAACTAAATCGGCAATTTCGATCTTCGTTTTTTTTTTTAAACCTAGAACTGCGTTTGAGTTGTTCTACTTTGGTCGCATCTGTTTTATATTTCTTGATCTGCTCGATCAGTTCTTGATCTCGGATTCAATTTCGTCAACTGATTCAACTTCAAAGATCGACAATTTCAGAAGTTTTTGATTCAACTGATTCAATTTCTGGGTAGAAGTTCGGCTTATTTGGTTCTTGTAGAAGTTCGGCGATTGTAATATGTTTGATCAGAGTTCAATCAATAGAACCAATTCTTCCAAAACCTTTATAGCTCAAAACATCGGCAATTGAAGTGTCTGGACACTGTGAGTTCGAGACCAGGCTGTTCATCGTACACGATTTTCATCAATCGTTCATCGCACAGTTTGTTGCCGACTTCGACTCGAGATGCTGATGACAGATCTCATTCTCGCCCAATAGCATTTGGGTCTGATAGTTCGTGGGCCTAATCTTGCCTTAGCCCAAAAACAAAATCAGACTTAAGCCCACTTAATTTGATCAGTTAAGTCATAGATTTAAGTCTTTTAAGCCTTAAAATGTCACTTTCTTTTTGGTCTTAAAACGTTTTTTTTTTTTTTTGGGTCTTAAAACGTCATTTTATTTAAGCCTTAAAAAGTCATTTTATCCAAACTTTTACATATTTTTTTTTCTCTTTCTCTCCCAAACCCGATTAAGTTCTCAACTTCTTAAACATTTTAAACACGTTTAATTTTTACATATTTTTAAAAGATAAATTTTTCACATTTTTAAAACTCAAGGACTTTTACCCCTAATTAAAAAAAAAAATAAATAAATAAATAAAAATATATATATAAAATATGGATCCAGACCTTGCCAATGCGAGAAAAGCTGCCGAATATTATAAACAAATGGAAAAACCTACACCAGCTATCAATGATGATTTGGATAAAGAACGTCAAGACGTACTACGAGTTATGGCAAAAATTTCAGACTATGCGAAGAAATATAATTCAAAGCCTACAAACAATAATCTGAGATCTTCATTCGACATTAAGCCTGATATATCTGCTACAATCTCAACTAAAAAGCCAACCGTCACACCTTTGGATGCTACAAAGAAATTAATCGTTCGGGATTCCGAGTATTATAAACGTAAAATGTCGAGGGCTAAACAAATTGAGTATGAAAAAGTGTTCTTAGTTGAAGATAGTAAATGGATGGAAGATTCAGATCCTAAGGATGAAAAGCATATGGAGGTTACTGATCGATTTAATGAAGAGGCCAACAAAGAACTTGAGGTAATCAGTTCCCACTTTTCAAATTCTGATAATCTTATTGGTCCGGATACTTGTTTTGTTACAACTCAGATTTCTGAAATTGATTCTTTAAAACAAAACATTTTAGATGAAAAAGATTTAAATAATCAATTTCAAGAACGTTTAAATAATTTGCAAAATGAAAATGAACAACTTGTTCAACAGCTTAAACAAATTAAAAATGTCAAACTTGCGAATCTGGAGTTACAGAATCAAGTATCAGAATTGAATGTCAAATATGATAATGATGTTACACCAAAGATTTATGTACCAAATCTAATTCTTGAAAAGAAAATTTGTCAATTGGAAACTGAAATAGATGAAACACATAAGGCGTTTGACAAAGAAAAATCAGTTCTACAAACAAAAATTCATGGATTAGAAAATAAAATTGATGAAGCACATAAATCTTATGAGAAAGAGAAACTAAAGTTGCAAGCACAAATTCAAAATTTAGAATCTAAATCATCTAATCTTCAGAAACTTAAGAAGCCTAGTGCATCTATGAACTTAGATTCTCCTTTAACTGCAACGAATAAAAGTAAAAACTCAAGAATGTTTTCTCCTGTCATGGCATATCGTGATTTGTATAAAATCAAGCAAACTGAGGTTCATAGAGGAAATTCTACACCTAAACCGAAATCACAAGTCAGATCCTCTACCAAGCCTAAGCCTAGGAGATCCACGGTCCCGCCACACTCTGATAAGAAACCGAATGCTCTTAAACAAGTTATTAGAGGAAATTCCGCACCTAAAACTCCAAATAAATTAGGTTCCTCTTATAGACTTAAGCATTCTCAATTGGATAAACCTACACCATCAACCGTGTTGAAACATTCGAGTGCTTCAAAGAAAATCTTTTCCAAAACTAAATCGTTAAAATACTCAAGAAATGATTTACTTTCATTGGCACCTACTATGACTTTTACACAAGTGCCAAAAACATCTCCTGTTTATGTTTACAAAACATCCTCAATCTTAAAAGCACAATGGGTTCCCAAAACTCCAACATCTCAAATAATTCCCCGGAAATTATTTGACAGTGAAACATCAAGTTTCAGTTTTTCTTGGAACTCTCAATCTTTAAATCAAATCGATACAACTTATCGGTGGTTTTATTCCCACACTAACATTGTCGGACCCAAACAAAAATGGGTACCAAAAGTTGTTTGATTTGTTTTTGCAGGAGAATGACTTATACACAAATCAGTGTATAACTCGCGTCTCAACGGAAGGACTTATACATAATTCAGTGTATAACTCGCTTCTCATCGTCAAAATGACTTATACACAATTCAGTGTATAACTCGAGCTACAACTAAATGGCTTATGCACATGTCAGTGTATAACCACCCGCGCTTCAAAGGAATGGCTTTCAAGTATATTCGCTTGAAACCCGTTCCTCAGTGATTTCATTGGTTGAGGGGGAGCAACTAGCTCTTAATTGGTTGAGGGGGAGAAAATCAATATTCACTTGTTAAGGGGGAGAAAAATTGACATTCATTGGTCAAGGGGGAGCATTTTTATGAACCTTCATCGATAAAGGGGGAGCATGTTCATTGTTAACACATTTTTATTCATTATTCAAATCTTTCAGAAACTCAATCTAAATATTTTCAAAATTTGTTTAATTGAGTTTCATTATTTTAGTTCAAAAATGCTTTCCTCACTTATATGTTGTCTACGTAGGATACAAATTTTTGTCAAATTCGTCGATCTCTCTACTTGTTTCGATTAGTATTGATTGCATCTGTATATGACATACTTTTGTCTCTTGCGTTGATGACATCATCTCCTCAGTTTTGTTTTCAAACTTAAACTCAATATCTTTCAAAACCTATTTGAGTTTTGTTGTTGTCATACCGTTGGCACAACTTCACACTATATTCAAAATTTTTACTTAAACTCATATGTTACCAATGTAGGATACAAACTGTTGTCAAATTCGTCGATCTCTTTACTACTTTCGTTAGTAAAGATTGCATCTGTTTACGACACTTTTTTGTCTCTTGCATTGTTGACATCACATTCTGATTTTTCATATTCTTGTGAAACTCAAATTTTTCTACAAACTTCAACATTTTGAGTTTCGTTGTTGCTACAACCTTAGCACAACTCAATCTTAACTGTTACATTTTTTTTTACTCAACTCATGTGTTAGTTACGTAGGATATAAGTTTTTGACAAATTCGTCGATCTCTTTACTAATCTCGATTAGTACTGATTGCATCTGTTTATGTCAAACTCTTTTCTCTTGCGTTATTGACCTCACTTTCTCATACAGAGTTGACATTCTATGCTCAACATCTGTATCTTCCTCACAAAATTTTTACTCATACTTTGTGCTCACAATGATGTGTTCACAACGTAAGATATAAATTTTGGTCAAATTCGTCGATCTCTTTACTAATCTCATTAGTAAAGATTGCATCTGTTTATTACCAACTTTTTTCTCTTGCGTTACTGAATTTTGCACAATTTTTAAAATTTTCAAATATCTGTTTGTAACACTCAACACAAGCTGTTGTTAAATTCGTCGATCTCTTTACTAATTTCGATTAGTACTGATTGCATCTGTTTATAACAATTTCTTGGATTGTTTGTTCTTACCACTTTTCAAACAATTTTTACAAACATATATCAGTGGAGAATGTATTTTACGTTTTCTCCAAATTGTTCAGATTAAATTCTGAATTATTCATATGCTCTCACACACAAAATCGTTTTTGTGCACTGATCTTTGATCCACTTCAAATTGATTTCTTTTAAACCTCAAATCTTTGCTTAACAATGTCTTCAATCATCCTGTCTGTCAAATTCGTCGATCTCTTTACTGAAGATCTTCAGTAAAGATTGCATCTGTTTATGACTTCCGGTGATTCTTGACACTGTTATTCTCTATTTTTCAAATATTTTTCTCAAAGATTCTGGAAAATCAATTTTCGCTGGATACTTCATGAGTACTACATGTTACTGGTTCTCGATTCCGAAATGCACCGTACAACTATCCTATCTTGGCTCTTGTATTACAAAGACATCCAATTTCCTCTCTCCGTTTTCACAACGCATTTATTCATCATTAACATGAGGCTCCTTTTCATGATCCTCATGAGGGGGAGAAATGAGCAAGAAATAAATGAGCAAGAAATGTACAACTTTAAGAAGAACCACAAACATCTCATCAACGAAGAAAATTCATGTCTAATGTACTCAAATTATCGGCAAAATCAGATATAGTATATATCAAGAAATTCAGAGGAAGAAAAAGTGATTAACAAAGTTTAAAAAGAAAGACAAGTGAAGAAGAAGAAGAAATCGACATATCTACAGAAATCTCTCTCAAAAATCTCAACCATTACATTAAAAAACTCAATCATTTCAACCAGAAACTTAATCGAATAAATCTTTCTATCCAAACCACAAATCCACATCCATTTCCATCCGAATCTTAACCGTTTAAATTTTTCTTTTCAAATTCCGTAACGATCACATACATTCAAAAGCTTAACCGTTTAAACCATTCTTTCCAAAATTCCATAACATTCATTATCCGTACAAAAGCTTAACTGTACAAACCTTTTGTTCCACATCAAATACAAATTATCCACATTCATCCAAATCCTAAATCTATATATCATTCTTACAAAAACAAACACACACATCCAAAACTTTAACTGACAAATCATTCAAAAGCATCATCATTCTATACTCAATATAATCCTCTACCACAAAATTCCAAAAACAACCTCTCCATTATCTGAAAACCCAGTCAAATCCTTACTTAACTGATATTCCATTTCCCAAAGTTTTCAAATCTTTAGTAAATCAGTTATAGGATTTCCTCACTCAAATATTATCAACGAAAAACATATTCCCTTTGAGTACCTTAAACTTCCAGATTTCTGCAAATGTTTTGTTCTTAAAATACAGAAAAACATTTTCTTGCCAAAGATAGATGATAACAAGAATCTGAAGTTTGAAGACTGGGATGACGTATTAAAGATCAAAAAGGGGGAGATTGTTAGGACTATTTTTGTAATAGGTTTTGACCTTTAATCTCGTTAACTAACAATTCCCTTGTTAGGTGGTAGATGGTATAAATACTTGTAATATTGAGTTAGAATGTAAGCTTTCCTACACTTTTACAGAATTATCAAATTGAAAGCTCTTCTTCCATCTCATTCTCTCTCAACTTCACACACCAAATACACCAAGAACACACACACTAATTCTTCAATTTCTCATCATTTCTTAATGGATTAGCTTGATTATAGTGTTATTAGGTCTTACAATTAATTATTTAGTTTTTCAGTTTAAATCTCAGCTTTTGAAGCACCGAATAGGCGGAGAGTATGCCTGCTCAGTCGTAAAAGCTTTTCCTCGAAACTGGAGCGATATGGGTTATGTAATCGTGAAAAATTGGATATGACAATGACAATCATTTGAAAACTTAACAATATTTAAAACAAGTAAAATACCCAACCCTAAAATAAAGAAATTATCGACTAAAATGTTTAGTTACTAAGTTTTGATAAATAGGGTTGTATCCAAGATAGTTCATCAATAAAACATAGTCTCAAGGAACACATCTTAGAAACTGGATCAAAAAATCCTTTAATTATCTTCATCATCAAAGCACATGTGTTTCGATACACAACCACCACCGTCGGCCACACCGCCGCCAGCCACCGCCTGCCTCCGATCGCCGTCATCTATGGTCGCCGCAATCACATGTGACTGGATACACACAATCACATGTGATTGAAAGTAGCCGACGGTGGCGAGGGGTGACCGGTGGTGGAGATGGTGGCCGACAGAATTGGCAGTGGTGGTGGTGGTGGTCGGCGGTGTTGAATCACGTGTGATCTAATACACATGGGGTCGTGTTGGTGGTAGTAGGTAGTGTTCAATCACATGTGATTTAATACACTAGGGTGGTGGTGGTGTCGATGTATTAAATCACATGTGATGGTGGTGATTTGGGGTTAATTGATTTGATAGTTAAAATTTGTCCTTCGAGGCGTTACAAAAATCATAAACTACCTTGAACATTTTTCTTAATAAATAATAATTACTATAAAAATAAGTCCATTATGTGAGTTAAGAGTAAATTGTATTAGTAAATCCGCAACAAAACAATATGTTATAGTCCTAGTTTGAAACATATTTGTATTCATTTTGAAATGGATTTGCTTATTTAAAATTAGCGAAAAAACCGTAATCTAGTTTAACGTCGTTTTATTGATTTTGAGTTTTTTTTTTTTCGTATTTCATCACACCAAAAAATATTGTGAATCATAAAAGTTGTTATCATTGTAGCAATTTTATCTTCAAATCCAATTAAATAATATAATTAAAATCCTAGTAACAATGCTAAATTGTCAGCCAAAGATTTATTTTATACAAGAAGATGTTATTTTATTACATTCTATTCTCAATCAAACATACATGGTACCCAAAACACTTTTCCAATAACATGAGAATGATGTAATGTCTACTTTGCCAAGACAAAAGGATGTAAACATTGAGCGGGTAGCGGTTCCTTAATTTAAGAACCGGAACCGCTTCCATGATTTTAAACTAGAATCACTTAGGTAGTTCCATGTAGCGATGTGATCGGGTCTAGAACCGACCCGGACCCAAAATACCAGAGACTTGAATTCAGAGGATTAGTAGACCTGAGAACCAAACTGTTTTACAGAATCGCTTCTGGTTCGGGTAAATCAGGTATACACCCGATTGGAACCGAAATAGTAGGTAAAGCCGGTTTGAGGTGTTTTATTCATATTTATTAGTTTATACATGCAATATTAGAATGATTTACAAATAAAATTTGTGTAATTACCATGAATTAGCATTATTAATAATATTATACCACAACAAAATCCAAGTACATAGTTAACTAAATTTCGATCTCGGGTCTTAGACCCAATTTGTTCTATACCCGATGTACCAGGACCTGATTTACCCGGAGCCGAAAGACCCGCTATCCTATTTCAAGAAAAAGTTGGACCTAATAATTGAACTGGTTTTTAGTACTCCAATTCTCGTTCGGTACTCCTTCATTCCGTGTCCAGAACCGGAGGTCCAAAACGGTTTTGGTTCTAATTTTAGTTACCTGCTTTTTCTGTCCACCCCAATTTCCAACAATATATATGAGATGATGTAAACTCTACTTTGGATGGAAACTTATTGTCATGTACAGAAGTATAACGAGATGAGGGACCACTCTAAGTTATCCATGATTCCAAAGTGAAATAAGGAACAGAAATGTAATACCCTATTGCATACATGACGTATCTATTCATAACTGTTCGTACATCCTCAATTTCAAATTTCAATTATAAACTGAGACTCCCTCCCACTTCACTAACTCACTCACCGCATAATGAAGCATGTTATCAGATTCCTCTTTTTATGCATGTTATTCTGCAAACCCCCAATTAAGAGTAACAATACTGCGGATGGAATCTCTATATTTCTTATGACAAGTCTTATAGTGAAATCAATTTCACAGATTGAAAAACAAACCCAATATTTAAACGTACCCACATAACTAATTTTACACATATGGTGGTGGTAAATCGAGCCTTGGAAACCTAGATCTCAACATCTGTCAAACCCATAAAATCAAAACATATGTTCTTGTAAAAAAACGAGATATCTAAAGATCTAGTTGCAAACAGAGGTTGCCAGCTATTCTCTTGCTCGTAGTAACATATGCAAAACAGTCCCCACACCAAACTTTTGTTTTAGTTCAATCAACACCAACTATAATACAATGAACGTATTTAAAGCTTAAAAATTGCACGCACTAATTCCCATCATGAGATACAGTAACAATAACATTCTGAAGTCACATTCAAAAATGATGAATTGAACTAAAAATAAATTCAAAAATTCGGGAAGCATCACTATAAACTCCACACTTTAATGCTGGACGTACAAATTGTATAAATCTAATTAATTGTTGTAATTTTGTTATATTTAAAATTTTCAAATGTGACGCTTTTAAACGTAATCTCCATGACCAATAGTGTTATCATTAGGCAAAAGTCCCTTTAATGTATTGTGGCTTGAAACTTGCATCATTCTTCCGTGTCACTTTCCCCACCCCATGTGAATGATATTACCAAGACAAAATGATACAAATATTTTTACCCATCACCTACCCCACACTAGTACCCGCCAATTTTAAGGAAAGGTCGTTGTCGTTGTTGATCGTTTTACTTGTTTCAATTTTTAGCTTTTGTAAATTTGCCTACTTAATCATAACCATTTTAACTTTAGACATAGGCACGGTAGACCCCACAATCAATTGTCTAAATTTTTAGCTTTGTATCGATTGTCGGGTCTACTAATCATCGGAAATCGGGTCTCGGTATTTCGGGTACGGGTTCATCCATGTCAATTCGATCTCATCCCTAGAATTACATGTTGATATTCAACGTTAATAGAGAGTAAAGCAAAGATTCTTATTTTGTTGATGATATACGCACGAGCCATTATTACAATTATATATTCTTGAGCGAATTACATCTAAGGTCCCTGTGGTTTACCACTTATTGCAGCCACAGTCCCTAAACTTCATTAAGTACACTGGGAGTCCCTGGTGTTGCCATTTTGTTGCACCCGTAGTCCCTGAAGCAAACGTCCGTTAAAAAACCATGTTAAATCACCCATGTGCACAGCACATGATGGGTAGTATGGTAATTGTCCACCCCTTCCTCATATTTTAACCCGA
The DNA here is from genome assembly GCA_963853835.1 of Calendula officinalis. Taxonomy (NCBI): domain Eukaryota; kingdom Viridiplantae; phylum Streptophyta; class Magnoliopsida; order Asterales; family Asteraceae; genus Calendula; species Calendula officinalis. The sequence goes on from OY970831.1 coordinate 25,005,373, forward strand.
GTAAATTACATGGAAGGTCCCTGTGCTATACTACTTATTACAACCTTAGTCCCTGAACTTCATTTATTACACTGAAAGTCCCTGGTGTATATGTTTGTATTCGTTTGTGTTCATTTCGTGTACGTTTGTGTTTCTTTATGTTCGTTTATGTTTGTTACCCTCGTTCGCGAACCGTTCATTAACACTAAATTTTCTTAACAAACGAACACGAACACAAAATTCTGTTCGATAAGTGTTCGCGAACCGTTCGTGAACACATTTTTTCCTTAACAAACGAACATGAACAAGACCCCACTCGTGTTCGTTCGGTTCGTTTACAGTCCTACGAACGAACACAAACAAGATTTTGTGTTCATTTAGTTAAACAAACGAACACGAACAAATGCTCGTTCTTTCGTTTACGTTCGTGAACATCTGTTCGTGTTCGTTTGTTTACGTTCGTTTGAGTTTGTTTACGTTCGTTTGTGTTTGTTTCGTGTTCGTTTGTGTTTGTTTATGTTTGTTTATGTTTGTTTCGTCTACGTTTGTGTTTCTTTATGCTTGTTTGTGTTTCTTTATGTTCGTTTATGTTTGTTACCCTCGTTCACGAACCGTTCGTGAACACTAAACTTTCTTAACAAACGAACACGAACACAGAATTCAGTCCGAGAAGTGTTGGTGAACCGTTTACGAACACATTTTTTCCTTAACAAACGAACATGAACAAGGCCCCATTCGTGTCCGTTCGGATTGACTTTTCACGGGGTTGGTGGCGCGACAATAAAGGTTGAAGTGTATACACCAGGGACTTCCGGTGTAATAAATGAAGTTCATGGACTAAGGCTGCAATAAGTAATATACCACAGGGACCTTCCATGTAATTTACTCGGGTTTAAATATGAGGAAGGAGTGTACAATTACCATACTACTCATCATGTGCTTTGCACATGTGGGATTTAACAGCCCTAATTAACGGTCGTTTGCTCCAGGGACTACGGGCGAAACAAAGTGGCAACACCACGGACTCCCAGTGTACTTAATGAAGTTTAAGGACTGTGGCTGCAATAAGTGGTAAATCACAGAGACCTTAGATGTAATTCGCTCTATATTCTTTACTTTATTAGAGTGGTCCCTCGTTCTAGGAAATTGAAATTGAAGATTCGTATGTATCTGGTGGGTGGACCGACGATACTGAAAGTGAAATAGTTTGAAATCGATCGAGTGTATGATATTGATATGGGACGCACTTTACTCTCTGTATGTGATTGTGATCGGCGAAGGATGGAGATGTCTAGAATTTGTACAAATGGTTTATGGTCCTTATGGATATAGAATATTTACAAAGTAGAGATAGAATATATAAATACAATAAAATGCCCTAAAACTCACCTAAAGCATCTCTCAATCTCCTAACGATTAACATTATATTTGGATCCATTTTTTTAATGAATGGCCAACCTACTCTGACCTGCTAACCCATTTAACACAAAAACTGTTAAATTACATAGGCCGGGTCGTATCTGGCTTGACATTGTTTAAATGTGTCCGGCTTAGAGTTTATTTTTCTAACCCGAAATTATGAACATGTACTACTACAATTAAGGGCTTTTTATAACACCAAAATTCATTACATAAAGGGCAAAAATCGTTACAATAGGTTTACTATAATGCATTTTGGCCATTACATTCGCTGCCATTACAATACGTACATATATACAACCCCGTCTGGCCCGCCCAGTTTAGAAAAGTGAAAAAATTGACGGAAAACTTACATATCATGAGGGGCAGAATCGAACTTTGATATTTGCATGCTTAACTTTAAAAACTACCTCTTACCCATCACGTAGAGTTGCGTGGTGAACTTGAGCTATCTGCAAAGGTTAATTATGTAATTTAAACAAATGAAAAGGTTAATTATGTTAGATATCATGTTGCCATTAAGCATAAAAAGTTCTTACTGATGCTGCACTGACAAAATTTGTAAATAAAATCATCCATTGGTTGACCGAACTGCTTCTCGATAGTTTCCCGTACTTGATTAACATTTAACAAAACCTTCAATTAGTTTAATTCTCAAAAAGTTCATATACTGACATTAAATTCGAGATCATATTGCAATAAGAAGGCAAATGAAAATAGATAACACAAAATCCAACATGTTAATAGTAGATGTGGCAATTTTAGGAGCACCTGGTGAATGATAATTCCCCAAAAAATTATTGTGAAATACAAAAAACCATTATCAAATCTGTAAAGTTAAACCTTGCATATCGGTAATCACATCATCTGAACTGATGTTTTATATATTCTTCATGCTGTTTAATCTTCTTCAAAGCAACATCGTATCGTTGTCGAGTTTCTGCACACCAAATTCAACATAAGTCCTCAAAAGAAAATTAGCAATTCAGTCAAATAATTTAAAACAGCCTTAGAAGGATTAATAATTGCTTCTCTAGGAGAGAATGCACCATTTTCAGTTCCATGATTAATGATTTGCAGCCTTAGGTGAGTAATTGTGACCCGCTGATGGTACTTGAACACATTTGCACGAATTGGCATCTGAAACATCAATTCCACCATCACAATAAAGTGATTAAAACATATTTTAGTGATGCAGGCAGTTAATCATTTAGCATTCATTAGGTAATTTAAGTTCAATGGCCGGTTCAGGCATTACATCGAACACTAAATATGCATGATAACAGATATAACGAATACTTTGTACAAAACTGGCTGGGTCATTAATATGCATAATTAACTAAATTCGATAGTTAGGTCTTGATACAGAGATATGATGCCATACATACCACTCAAGCAGCGATCCTCTTCACCTGTACAAATCAATCATTAATATTCACAATTAGTACAAATCTCAGATTCATTTTGTACAACTAGTCTTTTACACATCAATTATGCCTAGAACAGAAAATTAAGAAGCCCTAAATCGAACATGTCGAGGGGATGGAATGCCACCTAAATGAAACACATTCATATACGTAAATTGAGTTTCATAAAACATACCTTGACAGAAATCGTAGGGTTTTGAGAACGAAGGTTCGGGACTCGGGAGCGTTACAATAGGAATGCAGTCGTTACAATATATGAGTAGGCATTTGTTCAATTGTAACAAATAGTAAGTCTCCGGGTTTTTAAAATATACATTTTTAATTATTTTAAAAATATATATATGTTCATTTTAACTTTTTTATAATTTTAAAACATAATATGACATAGATGAAATTGCATAGTTTATAAAACTTACATAAAAGTTCAAGGAGGTCCATCTTTTTTATGAAGTCTCGAGGAACAAATCTCAACATCTATAAGATCTAATGGTCAGGATTAATCACATAGTTTATACATGAAGAGGTATTTTGGTCATTTGGCACTTAAAAAAAATTTGATTTTTTTTTATTTTTTATTTTAATTTTTTTTTATTATTTATTATTTTTTAATTTTTTTTATTATTTTTTCCCTAAAAAATAATATTTATTTAATAATTACGTGTAGTACTTAATCACATGTGATTTTAGTGTAAAATCACATGTGATTATATATTTAATCATATTTGATGTTTTAGTTCAATCAAATGTGATTCAGTACGCAATCACATGTGATTCAGTATGCAGTAGTGTTATTAATGAAAAAAAAAATTATTAAAAATATTTAAAAAAATTAAAAATAATTCTAAAACAAAAAATAAAAAAAATATATATATATATATTTTATTTTTTATAAATGACCAAAATACCCCTCAATGTATAAAATATGTGATTAATTTTGACCATTAGATCTTATAGATCAATGGTTGAGGTTTGTTTTTCGGGACTTTGTAAACATGATGGACCTCCTTGAACGCAACTCTTAAAGTATAATATGTGACATCGATGAAATTGCATAGTTTATAAAACTTACATAAATTAAGCGATACAATTGACAATTATGATTGAACATGAAACGATATAATTATTTATCGCGTTTTGCGGGTACTCAGTTGGTAAACTTACAATATTCGTTTCATAAATATTTAATACTTTTTTTCTAAGATATTTTAATTTTCGACAAATATTACAAAATTTAAAAAGTATTACTTACTTTTTCATAATGTTTTTTAGTAGACAAAATGAAATATTAATTTGTATAAAAAAAATTTATAAATAAATATTTAAAAAAGTAACGTATATTGAAAATGTTAAAAAGGAAACTGTAATAGCTACAAAGTTTAAGGGCTAAATTGAAAATTCTTAGTTTAGGGTTAGAAATAAATTTTTCAATAAATATTTACAATTCACACCCTATTTTAGGGGACTTTCTAATAATTCAAATTCTCTTTTACATGTCTTTTGTATTACACCGTGCTTGAAAACATGTCAACCTTGAATCCTATCAGAAACCATGAATGCTTCTAAACATGTGACTAGCAGGCACATATTAGAAAAATCATAAATGTTTAATAAACTAAAGTTTCTTTAGTTAGAGTAAAATGATATTTATAAGTCATTAATACTTTTGTATTATGCCAATTTTACTCTTACCATAATTGAAAATGAAAGTTTTTGACGAATTAAATGCAGTGACATAAAAAACATTTACCAATACTATGATGTGCCCATATGACACATATTAAAAAATCACTTTAAGTAAAACGGAATTAAAAATAACCCGTGACAAGAGCGAACTTAGCAGTTATTCAGGGTTGTCAAACAATTTATATAATTTACGAGGAAAATGTGTACATCTTAAATAATATATTCACTATGTTAGTCTAATCAATTTTAATTGTATTTTTCTTTAAGAATAATGTAATTTTGAATTTTATATATTAATGGTGCAGTTGGAAATTACTTTGACAAATTGATTTTCTTTTCTAATTTTGAACATCTATCTCATTTTGTCTAACGCCGAGACTTAAACCCACAATCTTGTGGGACACCTAATCACCTTCATACCGCTTACTTTGACAAATTGATACTTCGTATTAATAAATTTAACGAAAAACCACATAAATCACTAAGGAATATAATGGGACTATGGGAGTATCATATCTGCATATGAAAAGTTGACATGTATAATTTTGAATGAACATATTGGATCGGCTATATGAAACGTCCATCTTATTTCATGCACATTATTAATCTTCATTCTACCAAGGGGATGATGGATGATGGGATCGATGTAGAACTGGAAATTCGAACTTGTACTCAGTACTAAATAGTAACCAGTTGGAATCGAATTGCTAAAAATTTGGTTCGGTATCGGGTCTTTCGGGTCTGGGTACATCAGTATAGACTTGACCCTGAACCGAAATTTAACTAATTATATGTCATAATATGACATAGTAATAACGAGTTGAGGTGTTGTGGTGGGGTAGGATGACTTTTGACACCCCTAAAACATTACATTACCTAATTACCGTTGGTACACATTCAACACGTACAGCTCCACTTCACCAATCTCTATTATAAATAGAGACAATAACTCATTCAGTTTACTCACTCTCACAACATACATACATACATACATATTGTGCAAAATCAATAATGGAGAAGAATGTAATCATGGGCCTCCTCTTCCTCTGCATCTTATTTACAAGTGGAATTGCTAACCAGCCGCGTGAAGAACACTGCGGCACTTATGGTATTAATTAATCTCATGAAATCCCTTTATCTTTGATTTCATAGTTTTAATTTTTTACACGCACACACATACATGCTAGATGAACATCTTAAGATCTGTTCTTCGTCATTCTAAAAAATTAACGAGATGAGGATCTGTTTCATCGTCAAAACCCACAAAATCAAAACATATGTTGTTCGAAAAATCGAGAAAACAGAAGATCTTGTGGCAGATGAAGGTTATTGAAGTGGTGGTGGATTTACCATATCTTGTGACAAAAGGACCAAAATGTCCTTGCGTTCTTTAATACCATCATCTATAAGATTATTTAACTATTTTGTTTCTTTCATCCTATAATAACTACATATTTCAATTATAAACAAAAATTTAACCACCTTTATTGATCAATTAAATATCGAACAATTTTATTGGGTGTATTATCATAAAAAAATTAGTCTAAAACACAAAAAAGTGATAATATTTATAAATTAATAATATTAAAAAAAACAATAATTAGTATATATATGAAAAATATTTTTATTTCATATAAATCATATTATCCTAATATGAATATTATTGCTACGATTCAATAAGTATGAATAAACCAATCACCACTTGACTAATTTAAAATTTTAATGTTTTTATAACTTTTGATGTCAAATAGGTGCTGAGATTAAAGCTCATATCTACAAGTTTGCACCAAATCCTTGTACTGAAGAAACTTGTGCTTATACGTGCTTAGATCACGTGTGGCAAGGAGGAACTATAAGAGATTCAGGATGTTTTCGCATCATTTGCTATTGTTGTATGTCATAATTCGTAATAAATCATGTTTTCACTATGTATGTTAATAATTTCATAAAATGTTATCTTTGCTTACAAGTCTAAGTTTTAATTTTTTTACACGCACACACATACATACATACTATATGAAAATTCTACAAAACGAGATGAAGATATGTTCTTCGTCAAAACCCACAAAATCAAAAGATCGATCTGTTGTTCGAAAAATCAAGATAACTGAAGATCGATCTGGTTGCAGACGAAGGTTGTGGAAGTGGTGGTAGATTTACCTGTAACGCCGGAGAAGAAAGAAGGGGCAGTGATGGCGTAGGTTGTGGAAGCGGCGGCGTACGGTGGCTGAAGTTGCCGGAGAAGTGATTGACTTCATGTGTTTGAGTAAATTAACTGAGCAGAGAAAAAGAGAGTGAGAGTGTGGTTGTTGGAGAGAGAATGTGAGGCCAAAGGGAAAATGCCCAAAATACCCTTACGTTTATCGATTAAAATTTTCTAATAAAAAACAAAAAATTGAACATTTATCGATTAAAAATTTCTAATAAGAAACAAAAAGTTGAACATTTATCGATTAAAAATTACTATTAAGAAATAAAAAGTTGAACATTTATCGATTAGTAATATTAAAAAAAGTTTTTGTTAGTATACACACCGTAAAAATTATGTTAATATAAATCACATTGTCATATGATATTGCTAAGCCTCGTGTCAACGAAGAGGTGATAACTCGTCGCCGCCTCGTCAACAACTTGTAAAAAATGGATGCAATCGGCACGCTCCTCGTCACCAACCTCGTTGGTAAAACCTTGTCTATGTGGGAAGAGTTTTTGGAACTCGTCAGCAGGGTGAGGGTTGGGGGGGTAATTTTTTATTATTTTTTGATTGAGGATGAGTTAGTGGTGAGTTATTGTTGGCACGACCTAGTCGATCGGTAGGGAAGAAAGTGATGTGGTGTTACTGACGAGCCAAACTAATAACCACTTTACTTATCTTAATATGATATGTTTGTTTTTATAATTTTGGCATACTTATCTTAATATGACTTGTTAGTTTTTATAACTTTGATGCCAAATAGGTGCAGGGTTTAAACCATACCTTTATAATTTTTCACCAAACGTTGCTACGAAGTGGATTGTGCATATACATGCTTGGATCATATGCCCAGTGAAGGAACCATTGTGGATTCGGGATGTCTTGGCGTATTATGTTTTTGTTGTATGAAGTGATCATAAATGGATATTATGTAGTGTTTGTATTATTTTTTATTTCAAATAAAAGCTATTACTATGATTTACTACTTGAAAGTATTATCCAACGGTATTCAAAATAGTGTATCTCTTCACATAAACTAAAAATCGGTGAAAAGCCGGTCTTTTTTATTGAATCCCGATTTTAAAGAGAACAAGTTGAAGATTATTTTATATCATAAAGAATTCTTATTTTTAAACAAATCTTTTTTTTAAGTAAAAGTTATATTTGCTCGCACTAAAAATCCCACATCAAATGACTAATTATCTATTTCATGAATAATAAATGAGTAATGGTATTGAGTCTTATCATTCATTCCTACTCATTAGATGAAAACATATGTCAAAAGTAATGAATAATATTATGAGAGATAATTAGTAGATTACACAAATTATCATATCAACTTAAGTTGGGTTAAACTTGAGTTGGGAATTTTAACTAAAAATGAAAAAAATATATATATAATAAAATGAACTTTATGGGTTTTGATTTAACCTTTATAATTGTTATTATTTTTATTGAATGATTTATAATTATTAATGTGCTAATTCATTTACTTAACTGTAAGGATATCTTAAATTAAAAAAAAAATACTCGTAATAATTAAACTTCAATCGGGTCTAATAGGGCCAACATGAAACCCGACAAAGGTAATGAATCCTAACCCGATACCCGACCTGATAAGGAATCGGGTTGGTCGGGTAGGGTTTGAAAACCGATATTTTTTTATATTTTTTAACGGCAAGTTGGTTAGTTAGTTAGTTAGTTAGTTAGTTAGTTAGTTAGTGCTTCGAGTCAGTAGTGACATCCAAGCGGACAATATGCCTTACTCGAACCCATCTTCTTTTGTGGGGAAAAAATCCCACCACATTTTTTTATCTCCAAGTTATACCTCCAACAAGTCTTGAACCCAAGACCTGTTGAAGGGAAACCCCAAGGTTATTCTTGGTGGTCAATTGATCTAGATCAATTGGTTTGAAAACTTGATATCAACATAAGACTCTAATACACCCAACTCGACTAACATAATCAGATTTGGGTTCAGAATTGAGTCGGGTCAGTTAACCCTTTGGGCACCCCTAATTATGTGTAGTATGATCTTATCTTCCATTAGAAGCCCTAAAGTTGAAGGGAACTTTTGACACTGTATATTGCAGAGTCAAATAGAGAATCTATATACTTTTGTAGTTCGGCAAGCGTTAAAGTAGAAAACACGTCAAATGCACAAAAAAAGAAACCACTAACTTTTAAGATACCTAACAAAATAAAGAATACTAATTGGTACGTATGTACATGTATACACACGTGTGTGTGGATGTATATTAGTATATATACTTGGCATAAGTAAATAATTACAATAAAGGAATCTAATGAAAATTATGATGGTGATGTTCACATATTATGGGTGTAAAAGAAAAAGAGACATTCAGATAGATCACTCCAACATTTTTTTTTCACCAATCAAAGCAACAAAGTAAGATCAAAGTTCTAGACAATTATAGTAATGTATTTACAACCGTTTCTTTATTGTCACAGCTATGCCGCTCCAATAATCCATCTAAATCACAAGGAATATAACTAGAGTATGTAATGATGACATAACGGAAGTGGCTACCGTGAAATACCATTTTATGGACACAGAGGTTCACCCGTACTGATTATGGGCTATCCGCGAAGCGGGTGGTCACCCTGATATTAGTCGGCTCGCAAAGTGAGTTTGAACACAAGTTACCAAAAAAAATAATATATCTGCATATTTAAAGTTGACATATACTTCATCCACCACATAAAAACATAAATTTGGAATTTAACAAACGTTCGCATAAGTGGTAGAAGTCTAAGGATATGAGAGACCATTCTAATATTTGACCCGTGTTATACCATAGGCAGCAGTTGGAGTGAAATGCAAAACGCCCCCATTAGTCCATTTGTTGGAGTAAAACACAGATCAACTTAATACTGATGCTGCAGTTAGTACTGATCATACTTAGTACTGATGGGGCAGAACATGTTTACTACTGATGAAGTTGATACTGATGAAGACTATAACTTAGTTACTACTGATCAAAGCTTATTGAAGATACTACTGATCAATAGTAGTTACTACTGACGTTGATATTGGACTTACTACTGGTCACCAAGATTACTACTGATGATATGAATTTACTACTGGTGATTGCAGTCTACTACTGATACGCGTTTTTGAAGCTTATCAAGTCCAAGATCTTCGTAGAGATAGTTATAGTATGTAAATCAATGTATATCTATAGAATTCGAATGTAAATCAAGGTCTTAGAATAACTAGGGTAAATAGTTTAGCTTCAAGGACTATTATAAATAGTTCCTTACGAATTGTAAACGTACGTGTGTATTGTTAACTTGATAATATACATTGAAGCTTTTTGTGAATCTGTGTTCTTAATATTTTCGCATATTATTTACAGTTCATTGTTCTTAATTACATTGATATAGTGTTGATCCGCTGCAACTTCTATAGTCAATTAGATCTAAGGTGTTTATTAACTTCTCTATAGTTAATCGATCCTGACAAGTGGTATCAGAGCGTATTGGTTCTAGATCTACGATTTGTTAAGAACAACAAAAAGTTTTAATCTTTAAAACACACACATTATTAATCATGCTGATAATAATTAAAGCACTCAGGCCAACAAAATTTCTATACTCACTCCCAACAACTTTGGGATGTGGAAGAATCGTATTAAGCAATACATGCTTATTACAGATTATTCTATGTGGGAAGTTGTCCTTGAAGGAAACAAAACTGGTCCTGGTCAAGCAAGCAGCTCTGCAACTGAGGCAGACAAACTTAAATGTGAGAAGGAGAAGAAAGACAAAGGAATCGAACTCAAAACTCTAAGCACTCTCCTACTGGCCATTCCTAATGACTATCAACATCTCTTTGTTGAGTATGATGATGCAAAGGTGCTTTGGGAAGCACTGGAGAAGAGATTCGTTGGGACCAAGAGCACCAAGAGGAACATGAAGTCTGTTCTCAAACAAGACTTTGAAAATTTCAAAGGAAAGCCCAATGAAACACTCACTCAAGTGTTTGACAGATTCAACAAGTTAATTGGTGAACTTAACCAGGTTGGGGTTAAGATGGATCAAGAAGATGTCAACATGAAGTTCCTGAGGTCTCTTAGTGAAGAATGGGCCATGTATACAGTAGTATATAGACAAAGAGATGCTCTAGAAGAAAAAGAGTTGGATGAACTCTATAATGATCTCAGAGTATTTGAAACTGAGGTAAATCAAAAGAACCCTTCTATTTCTTCTAATAATGCTGCATTTGTCTCTAGTACATGTCAAGGTCAGGAAACCTCCACAGGAAAGGCTGCAGATTCTGAGGATCTGCAAGAGAATCCTTCTTCACTAGTCATGTGCATACTGCACTGATTAGTGATGACTTGGAACAATTGAATCCAGATGATCTTGAGGAGATGGATCTTAAATGGCAGATGGCTATGCTGAGCCTAAGGACCAAAAGATTCTTAAAGAGGACTGGTAGGACAAGCCTCAACTACAACAAAGGTGACAAAGCTGGATTTGACAAAACTAAAGTCAAATGTTACAACTGTAACAACCTTGGTCACTTTGCAAAAGAATGTCCTCAGCCAGACAAAAGATCAAAATCAACTGCTCTTGTTTCACAACAAGGACAAGGCTATGACTGGAGCTTCCAAGCAGAAGAGCATGCTCAAAACCAAGCTCTCATGGCCTTTACTGACAACAAAACTGAGGTAAAACCTAAACCTTGTACTTCTGAATGTGCTAAAATTGTTAAAAACTTAGAAAAAGAAAACACTAAATTAAATGAAGATTTAGTAAAAGCAGTCAGAAGAAATCATGAGTTTGATAGTGTGATTGCTGATCAAGAACATCAAATAAAGGTGTACCAGATGATTGATCAAAGGATAAAGGAAGAATTGCTTCAGGCTGTGGATGAGAAAGAGTTTTATGAAATAAAAAATAAAGAACTAACAAGTAAATTAGAAGAATGTCAGCTTGAAATTGAACAAAATAAATTAACAATCAAAAAGTTTGAACGAAGCACTAAAATTCTTGATGAACTAACTAACAATCAAACTACAGAAAAAGTTGTTCATGGGGTGGGATATCATGCTGTACCACCTCCATATAAAATAATCCCACCACTTAAAAACAGTTCAGAAAGAATCATTAATGAATTAAAAACTGAAAATCAAACTCAATCACAGAATGAAACATCTGAATCAAATGATTCTTCTGATGATGATCAATCAATTGAATTTACAATTTCTCAAACTAAATCACCAAAATCAATTGATACAAGTTTTCACACAGCACAAAGTCCAAATGAATCTCCTAAATATGATGCAGAAAATATACCTAAAATTCTAAAAAGGGGAAATCAAAGAAATAGGAACCAACTCTTAGAACAAAGAAAAATCATAAAGGCTCAAGATAATAAATTAAAATGTGTCATTTGCAACAAAGTAAATCATTTAGCAAAGGATTGTCACTTCAATCCAATAAACTGCAAAGAGTTAAGAGAATTTAAAATCTTTAAAGAAAAAGCAAAGACACAGAAGTTAAAAGATACTACTGATCCTTCAGTAGTAAATAAAACAAAAACTCCAATTGCTGAAACACCAAGATTTGGAAGAAGTGCACCAAGATTTGTGCAAAACAAAAGAGTTGGAAGCCCAAAGAACAGCAATTACTTCAAGAACAATGGAAAATCTAATCAAAATAAACAATACTTTAAATTTTCCAACACCAGTAAAAACTTTACAAACTTTACTACTGGTGTTAACCCTAATTATAATGCTGTATGGTACTAGTACAAGAATACTACTGGTAAAAACCCTAATTACAAAAATACTACTGCTCCCAAACCAACTTTCAAAAATACTACTGGTGTCAACCCTAAAAACACTACTGGTCATTCTAAACATGGTAAGTACCGAAATACTACTGGTCCATCAGTAGTAAAGCATTCAAAAGCTAAAAATCACGGGTATAAACCAAGATCAGTAGAAAATTCTCACACCAGTAATACTTTCAAAAGGGCAGTAGTAAAACAAAACACCAGTAATAAACAAGTATGGGTACCAAAAATGTTTAAAGTTAAATCCCCAAAGGCTTATTTCTCAAAGGATGAACCCAAGACATACAAAGCTTGGGTTCCCAAACTTAACTAATCCTTTACTCACTTGTGCAGAGCATTCAGATCCCAGAAGAAGGAAGAACATGGCATATTGATAGTGGATGCTCAAGGCACATGACTGGAAATCTGCAAATTCTTAAAGATTTCAAGTCATTTGATGGAGGATATGTGGCATTTGGTGAGAATCCACAGGAAGGTAAGATTACAGGTAAAGGTACTGTTACTAATGGCAAAATTACCTTTGATGATGTATTTTATGTAGCTGAATTAAAATACAATCTTGTCAGTGTGTCTCAAGTTTGTGATAAAAAGAACAAAATTCTTTTCACATACATTGAGTACATCATTCTGTCTCCTGACTTTATTTTAGATGAAAAATATGTTGTTTTAAGAACTCCAAGGAGAAACAATGTGTATTGCCTCGATATAGGGGGAGAACTCATTTCTTCAAATGAGATCAACTGTTTTATATCCAAGGCAAACACCACTGAATCAGAACTATGGCATAGAAGGATGTGTCACACAAATTTCAAAAACATGAACAATTTAGTAAAAAGAAATCTGGTCATTGGACTACCTCAAAAACAATTTATGTGTGATCATCATTGTGTTGCATGCCTAAAAGGTAAACAACACAAGTCTTCTCATAAGTCCAAAACTGTAAACTCTATTTCTATTCCTTTGCAGCTCTTACATATGGACCTATTTGGACCTACAAATGTAATGAGTATTGGAAAGAAACAATATTGTCTTGTTATTACTGATGACTTTTCCAGATATACATGGGTTTTCTTTCTCAGTACAAAGGATGAAACAAGTGAACTCATAAAGAACTTAATTGTCAAACTGGAGAACACATCTGATCAAAAAGTTAAAACCATAAGATGTAACGCCCGAAATTTGTAATAATTAAATAATATTATTTTTTTATCCCGTTTTAACATTTATAAACAATTTTATATTATTTAAAACGACGTGATTAAAAGATTTATATTTATCAGACGTTAATTAAATTAGAGAAGTCATGTTAATTATATTAAAGAAGTCATGCTAATTAATTAGGTAATATTAATTCATTTGTCATATCTAATTTATTAAGATATCATTAGTAAACTAATTATAATTAGACGGTTCATTTTTATTAGGCGTTTTTGTAGCTAATAATTGAGACGTTGATTAGTTGCGAGTTTTCCTATAAGTTTATTTAAACTGAGAGTCCTTGCGTGCCGGGCCATAATCCAACTAAAATGATATGTGATAGGCTAAGGGATTAGACTGAATTGTGTGGCTAAGGCCCGAGCCCGAGATTCTTTTGTAGCCCGAAGTAAAAGGAAAGGCTTAAGGCCTAATAAGTGATTAAGTGATATATGAGTGTATTATTAGGGTTATCTCCCAATTAACCTTCTCTAACTTCGGCCGTACCTCAAAAAGTGTATTCCTACGTTTTTCTTTTTCTTTGATCGAGTGGCAGTAAGAATAAGGGAGAAGGAAGTCGGTGGGAGTAAATCTAATGGTGGCAATGGAAATTAACATCAATGTATTGAAGTTTTGTGGCGGTGGATGCAAGGAACCAGGGATAATGATATCCCAATTCACATGATGTCTCGATTTGTGAGCAAGTGAATTAAATTAAGCAAGCAAGCAAGCTCGTCTACTAAATTCTTGTAGTACGTTAGGTGATGGAAGCAAGCAGGCGACCACATAGTAATAATTGATACTCATTTTTGGCGTGGTGGGGGTTTTCTTGTTAATTTGTTAGCGAGATTTATTTTGAAAGCAAGTTGGTGGCTGAAATCATATGTGACGGTGGATTTAAATCATGGGCAGTTCAAGCATTGAGTTGTCGATGGTGGTGATTCTTTTGTGTGCAGCTTGAATTGGTATCGCGGCAACGAGCAACCAAGGAGCAGCTTCGGGATCGTGATCCTGTATCAGTGCAGGCTAATTCCAATTATGTAAAGAGGCTAAGGACGAGGGAGACGGACCTCGAGATTTAGCTAGGCTGTATCGGTAGAATCTTCCTCTTTAACTTCGTTTAATCGTTCCTTGTTTCGCTTTCATGTTTCAGTTTATAGGGCGTGTTTTGTTAATCTGTTGGGTAATGAATTTTAAGTGCTCGGGTTTTTCGGTGACGGGTCGGGTTGCTAAAACGAGTTTTACAAACCAATACTTTTCTGGCAGAATCTGCCCTACTGTTCTAATCTGTTTTTGAGATACTTAAAATAATCTTTAGAGTTTTTGGCCCATGCTGAGACCTTGGTTTTTGAGTTAGCTTTTCAACGCCGCAACCCTCTCGTCAATCCGAATTACGGTTTAAAAGTTATAGTCAATTTAGTATGCTGCTGTTAGGAAAATGACCTGTGCAGCTATGCTGTTTTGTGAGCCTGTTTTGAGACACTTAGAGTCTGTTTTAGCCAGTGACCGTCTCACAGGGATATGTAGTTCTGGTTGTCTAATTTTTATGGTAAAAATATGGGATAAATCTACTGCACAGTTTAAGAGTTATAGCAGTTTCCGTGAGACCGACGGGTGCTGCCAGTTTTCTAAATTGAGTCCTTAGAACGGATTGTAATTCGGGTTTCATTTTTATGCTTTTAGGATCATCTAGGAATAACCGAGCAGCGCCTTAGAGTATTGAGGATCCTTTGGAGCTTACGTTTCTCGAGGTGAGTATTCTCACCGTGTATTCAGTTTTAACGTTGTACATGCATGACTTATGTGTTACATTTCTTGCACCATAATTGTTATCTGAGCTTGAGCTGTTATCTGAGTTTGATCCGCTATCTGAGTTTGATTTGTTATCTGAGTTTGACATGCTATCTGAGTATCTGAGCAGCTGTTGATTTATTTTAATCTGAGACATTGTGCCTGGGTAACCGAGCTCGGCACATGGTCATTCTGTGCTACTACTTGCTAGGGCATCTGAGATAATTATGTTAAAGAGATAATAAAACATAATAACACACATCTGAGTTTTTGGCTATATGCCTGGGATCACCTCCCGTCTGAGTTTTGGGATTATTCCCGTCTGAGTTTTGGGATCACTCCCGTCTGAGTTTTTGGCTTATGCCTATCTGAGGTGTGAGGAGGGGTGAGGTTGATCTCTCGTCCCAAATCACACAAGCGCGCTATATAAATTAAAATCTGAGTAACAAAAATCTGAGAAATAATCTGAGTAATTAATCGAGTATATTCTGAGTAGGAGTACACCGATGTGCCCTCATGTATGTTATGATTGTTTGCATTTTGAGAATTATTCACTCAGCTTCCCCAGCTGACCCAAACTTTCCCCCACATTGTTTCAGGTACCAGCAAAGGAAAGGAGAAGGTGGACGGTTGACCGCTGTATCTTTTCATTACTGATGTGGACATCATTTAATATTTTAAAACACTTTACTTTATCTTAACTATTTCCGCAATAAATACGTTTTAAATGTTAAATATTAATATGTGAGATTTATTTATGGGACCTTTTGATTATAATTTTGTTTTCAAAAATTTTAAAAATCTTGTAAACTTTAGGGTGTTACATAAGATGTGATAATGGCACAGAATTTAAAAATGCTAACTTAATTAACTTTTGTGATCTTAAAGGTATTGACAGGCAATACAGCTCACCTAGAACTCCACAACAAAATGGTGTAGCTGAAAGAAGAAATAGAACCATCATTGAAGCAGCAAGATCAATGTTAGCAGATTCAAAATTACCAATCACTTTTTGGGCAGAAGCTGTTAATACTGCCTGTTATGTTCAGAACAGAGTATTAATTGTGAAGCCACATTTTAAAACACCATATGAACTTTT
Organism: Calendula officinalis; assembly: GCA_963853835.1. Taxonomy (NCBI): domain Eukaryota; kingdom Viridiplantae; phylum Streptophyta; class Magnoliopsida; order Asterales; family Asteraceae; genus Calendula; species Calendula officinalis. Next base: position 25,021,986 of record OY970831.1, read on the forward strand.
TAATAAAAGAAAACCTTCTATAAGTTTTTTAAAATCATTTGGTTGTCCTTGTACTATTTTGATTACAAGAGAATAAATTGGTAAGTTTGACTGCAAAGCTGATGATGGAATCTTTGTGGGATACTCTACTCAAAGCAAATCATATAGAGTATTCAACAAAAGACTAATGATAATTGAAGAAAGCATCAATGTATCCTTTAATGAAAATGCACCTAATGAACAAGGAAATGGTCCAGATTGGCTATTCAACATAGACAATCTAACCAAATCTTTTAATTCTAACATGGAGTTCAATACAGGTAATTCAAATTGTCACACTCAAAAGGAAGGAACATCATCTGTTAATACTGGTCAAGAGGAGATGAGATACATAGTGGTTAATACTGCTCCAACAGTTAATACTGAGGACAGTAATAACTCAATTTCTGGAACCAGTAGTAACTCTGAGAGTGAGGACAGTAGTAATTCAAATACTACTGATACCAGTAATAGTACTCAAAATACTACTGGTACTAACAATAACCTAGATTCTCAAGATACTACTGATACCAGTAACAACAATAATACTACTGATCACAATGAAATTATAAATTTTAATGAGAATAATAAAAGTTTCCAGTTTAGAGGAATACCTAATAGAGTTGAAATGAGATTTTATAAATTTTGAGAAATTTTAACCGAAAGTGTAATAACGGGGTATTAATTTATAATTCGCATGTTTTGGAGTAAATGAGAAAAGAGAAAAGTATTAATATTAAAGAGGAGTATTAAACTTTCGAATTGGGAAGATATTAAAAACTTTCATATGGGAGAAAACACTTAATAGACCGAGTCATTAAAAACGAGTAAATCAGAAATTAGTAAATCAAATTGATTAAGAATTTTATGAGGATTTTCCAAGTTGAGTAAAAGGAAGGATTATTGAGTCAATAAAATGGGAGATAATTACTTTTTAGCTAAACGAAAATATATCGAACCAAATTTTGATAATAAAATGAGTATGCATAATGAGAAGTTATTGAATCAAGATTTAGCAACCAAAAGATACATTAATATGGAATTCCAAATTTGTGTAAGAATCTATAGAATGTATTAAAGAGAATTATTAAATGGTGTTAAAAGAGAAGTGATTATATTAAACCTATTAAATGAGAAATTAAAAATTCGTGAATACCATGAGTCGTAATAATTGAGAAAATTTCAGGTTGAAAAGTCAACAAATTAATATCTATTTAAGAATCATTAAATTGAAATAAAATAGGAAAAACATTTCGAGTAAGTAGGTTAAATTGCTGAGTGCAAAACTAAATGTGGATGACAAGTTAAGTGACAGATTAATGAGTTCACACTGATAGCTTAAAATAAACTATGTAAGTTTAATAGACTAATTAATTGATAAATTGCTGAGTCAAATTAATCAGATATTATTGAAGCTCATCTTAAAGAGTAATTATATAAGAGGACTAAGAGGAAGCTAACGTCATCAATTTGATGATGATTTATTTAAAAACGAGTTAAGAGAGCGATAAATTGAATCAAATTAAACGAGGAACGCAATAACTGAGAACTCTGATCAAAAAAATATTAATCGACATGCTCACAAATTACAATAAATTTAATATAACTGTGAAGAGGATATAAGTTATATTTATGAGGAATGATAAAGGGCATATCCAAATGAAAAGTTTAAAAAGGAGATTTGTATTGTGAAAATAACTAAGTGGAAATATTTCTATGAATCTGAGTTATCCGAGTATCGCGTACGAGACTAAAGATACGCATGAATTTCTGAGTAATGTTTATGAGGTTTTGAGTACCCACAGCTGAGTGCATATCTGTACTTATTGAATTATCAAATATGGAAAAATAATTTATTTTTCTTTCTTCTGAGTGTGATTTGTTGGTGGGTTTATATGTGGGAAGTTGTAAACTTTGGGATTTACTCGTGACCAAACAGAAGTAGGTGTCGAAAGTAATAGAGGGCCCCTATTATCGTACACACCGAACTTTTGGTTGGTTAGGGGGAAATGTTGAAAGGAACGATGGACCAATGCTTGTTATTGTGAATTTAGTACTTGTACCCTAATTGTTTGTGTGACTACATATTTGCTTGTTTATTTTGGTAGACAATACTAGTTCCAAACTCGAGGACGAGTTTTCTCCAAGTGGAGTTGAGTAGGGGTAAAAAGGAAAATTGTTATGAAATAATTATCATTATGTATTATTTATAATTATTATGAGCATGATGCTTATGCAGAGAGATTTTCTAGATGAGGATTTTAAAAGTATGAAATCTATATACATATACTTGATTTGAAAATTTATAAGAGTAACCACCGAATAGAACAAATTGAGAATATTTGAATTAATTTTATGGTGTAAGTACCGAGTTTATAAAATGGATAATCGGGATTAATGGAGAAATTAATGAACCAAGATTTATGGGGGTAAATGTAATTGTGCAAAAGAGAAATGGTAAGTACTACAATTATATACAAAATAAGACAGTATACTTATTCTTGGGTAGTTATAAATGTGATGATGTGAAATCATTAAATTAAAGTGATGAGAACTCATTAATGAGTCGAATATGAGAAAACTGCTACAATGAAATTTTGAGGAAAAGGAGTTAAAATGAGATCGGTAATTTGCTGGTAATGAGTTATTATTAAAACGAGCTAAATGATAAAATTTTATTTTGATTAATTATGGAGTAATTTCGAGTTATAAGAAATTTACAAATCGAGTTACATAAGCAAATTAATAAAATGAGTCAGAGAGAAAAGTATTAAATTAACGGGAAGTTAGTATTATAAAGTGTTATGAGTTTTGAGGTATTATAAAATTATATGAGAAAACTCTATTTATGAATAATTATTAAACTTGAGGTGAGAACAACTATTCAATAAATTTATATTGAACATAGGAGAAATTTCGAAAAGACGAGAATGTACTGAGTTGATGAACCATGAGTAAACCGTAAGATTTAGAATAAAGTGTAACTGCGAATGGAGTAAATGAGAACTAAAGAATTAATTTGTAATTTGAGTAACGAGAAATCATTATAAAAAAAAATTTAATTGGAATTTTCAGTGGGTAACATGAAATCAATGAGTAGATATGGTCAAAATAATTAAGAGACATTTTAAATTGTGTAAAATCAGTGAAACGGTCTATTAAAGGATCGTTAATCTAGATGAATGAGAAGACATCTATTAAAATATTATTGAAAAACCATTAAATGTAATAGAATGAGAACCTATTAAAGGGAATTAAATGGCAAGATCGTTAATTTGAGCTATTTAAAGGGTTATCAACATCGGTAATATGCAAACCTAATAGAGTAAGGTAACAATATAATGTTAAAGAAGAAGTTATTTTGAGAACCAATAACGCGGTTGAGAGAGAATATATCATCCCAAGTATTATAAGCTGGTAAATTGGAACACGCGAGTAGTAATAAGAATGAGTAGAAATGTGATTTATACCTAATGCTATTACTTGTAAATATTATTACCTTATGAGTTGTTACTGAGTTAGAGTTTTGGGTTGCTTCTGAGTTAAGATTTATAAGTGTGCTCATGAGTTATACAATTTTGAGTATTACTCCTGAGATATGTTTTGAGTTTATTTCTGAGTGGGACTTCTGAGTTATATTTCCAGATCATATTTTGGAGTTATATACCTGAGTATATGAGAATTCTGTGTGATATGTATATTCCTTGTGATTTATTTGCACGGTTTTTATATTAATTGTTAATGGTGTAAACCGCTAAATTATTTATTATGCTGTTAACAACTGTTGACCCATAGAGTAGAAGACCTTCCAAGTCATTTTGGTGGAAAATTGTCAATGATGAAATTTTTTTTATCTGTTGCTAAAATGTGTAAGTGGTCATGTGATGGAGTTGTGCGGGAAGAAAATTTTCCATAAGAACTTGTTATCGTCGTGAGAGATCCGAGTGTGATTGTGTAAATGGGTTGGACGACCTGGTACTACGCTGAGCATCTGTTATCGTCAACAAATCAGTAGTAAATTTCCAAGTGGAGTTGAATCGGAGATTCAACGCAACATTTATCGCGGGGTGCAAGAACCGTGTTCGACTGCGAGAGCAAGAAGACACCTTTAGCAGAGCATCGTGAGATATTTTATACTTCTATCGCCTTTCTTTTCTTTTGAGATAATCGAGTTCCTTGGGGAACTTTCCCTTCCTTAGTCCTGATCATTTTACGCCGTTAAAGACTAAAGAATTGTGTAAGCAAGAGTCGGAGTTTATTCTGATCACGTGGATCGCCCTGACGAGTTTCTTTATTTCTTGACCTTATCTTTTTCCATTATTGCGGATGTGTGTCGTGACGAGCCTGTGAGTTAGCGTGAGATTTCTACCCTGAGTTTCTTCCGAGCCATGACTTCGGGAACGAAGCCTATTTTTAAGTGGAGTTGAGTTGTAACGCCCCGAAATTTGTAATAATTAAATAATATTATTTTTTTATCCCGTTTTAACATTTATAAACAATTTTATATTATTTAAAACGACATGTGATTAAAAGATTTATATTTATCAGACGTTAATTAAATTAGAGAAGTCATGTTAATTATATTAAAGAAGTCATGCTAATTAATTAGGTAATATTAATTCATTTGTCATATCTAATTTATTAAGATATCATTAGTAAACTAATTATAATTAGACGGTTCATTTTTATTAGGCGTTTTTGTAGCTAATAATTGAGACGTTGATTAGTTGCGAGTTTTCCTATAAGTTTATTTAAACTGAGAGTCCTTGCGTGCCGGGCCATAATCCAACTAAAATGATATGTGATAGGCTAAGGGATTAGACTGAATTGTGTGGCTAAGGCCCGAGCCCGAGATTCTTTTGTAGCCCGAAGTAAAAGGAAAGGCTTAAGTCCTAATAAGTGATTAAGTGATATATGAGTGTATTATTAGGGTTATCTCCCAATTAACCTTCTCTAACTTCGGCCGTACCTCAAAACGTGTATTCCTACGTTTTTCTTTTTCTTTGATCGAGTGGCAGTAAGAATAAGGGAGAAGGAAGTCGGTGGGAGTAAATCTAATGGTGGCAATGGAAATTAACATCAATGTATTGAAGTTTTGTGGCGGTGGATGCAAGGAACCAGGGATAATGATATCCCAATTCACATGATGTCTCGATTTGTGAGCAAGTGAATTAAATTAAGCAAGCAAGCAAGCTCGTCTACTAAATTCTTGTAGTACGTTAGGTGATGGAAGCAAGCAGGCGACCACCTAGTAATAATTGATACTCATTTTTGGCGTGGTGGGGGTTTTCTTGTTAATTTGTTAGCGAGATTTATTTTGAAAGCAAGTTGGTGGCTGAAATCATATGTGACGGTGGATTTAAATCATGGGCAGTTCAAGCATTGAGTTGTCGATGGTGGTGATTCTTTTGTGTGCAGCTTGAATTGGTATCGCGGCAACGAGCAACGAAGGAGCAGCTTCGGGATCGTGATCCTGTATCAGTGCAGGCTAATTCCAATTATGTAAAGAGGCTAAGGACGAGGGAGACGGACCTCGAGATTTAGCTAGGCTGTATCGGTAGAATCTTCCTCTTTAACTTCGTTTAATCGTTCCTTGTTTCGCTTTCATGTTTCAGTTTATAGGGCGTGTTTTGTTAATCTGTTGGGTAATGAATTTTAAGTGCTCGGGTTTTTCGGTGACGGGTCGGGTTGCTAAAACGAGTTTTACAAACCAATACTTTTCTGGCAGAATCTGCCCTACTGTTCTAATCTGTTTTTGAGATACTTAAAATAATCTTTAGAGTTTTTGGTCCATGCTGAGACCTTGGTTTTTGAGTTAGCTTTTCAACGCCGCAACCCTCTCGTCAATCCGAATTACGGTTTAAAAGTTATAGTCAATTTAGTATGCTGCTGTTAGGAAAATGACCTGTGCAGCTATGCTGTTTTGTGAGCCTGTTTTGAGACACTTAGAGTCTGTTTTAGCCAGTGACCGTCTCACAGGGATATGTAGTTCTGGTTGTCTAATTTTTATGGTAAAAATATGGGATAAATCTACTGCACATTTTAAGAGTTATAGCAGTTTCCGTGAGACCGACGGGTGCTGCCAGTTTTCTAAATTGAGTCCTTAGAACGGATTGTAATTCGGGTTTCATTTTTATGCTTTTAGGATCATCTAGGAATAACCGAGCAGCGCCTTAGAGTATTGAGGATCCTTTGGAGCTTACGTTTCTCGAGGTGAGTATTCTCACCGTGTATTCAGTTTTAACGTTGTACATGCATGACTTATGTGTTACATTTCTTGCACCATAATTGTTATCTGAGCTTGAGCTGTTATCTGAGTTTGATCCGCTATCTGAGTTTGATTTGTTATCTGAGTTTGACATGCTATCTGAGTATCTGAGCAGCTGTTGATTTATTTTAATCTGAGACATTGTGCCTGGGTAACCGAGCTCGGCACATGGTCATTCTGTGCTACTACTTGCTAGGGCATCTGAGATAATTATGTTAAAGAGATAATAAAACATAATAACACACATCTGAGTTTTTGGCTATATGCCTGGGATCACCTCCCGTCTGAGTTTTGGGATTATTCCCGTCTGAGTTTTGGGATCACTCCCGTCTGAGTTTTTGGCTTATGCCTATCTGAGGTGTGAGGAGGGGTGAGGTTGATCTCTCGTCCCAAATCACACAAGCGCGCTATATAAATTAAAATCTGAGTAACAAAAATCTGAGAAATAATCTGAGTAATTAATCGAGTATATTCTGAGTAGGAGTACACCGATGTGCCCTCATGTATGTTATGATTGTTTGCATTTTGAGAATTATTCACTCAGCTTCCCCAGCTGACCCAAACTTTCCCCCACATTGTTTCAGGTACCAGCAAAGGAAAGGAGAAGGTGGACGGTTGACCGCTGTATCTTTTCATTACTGATGTGGACATCATTTAATATTTTAAAACACTTTACTTTATCTTAACTATTTCCGCAATAAATACGTTTTAAATGTTAAATATTAATATGTGAGATTTATTTATGGGACCTTTTGATTATAATTTTGTTTTCAAAAATTTTAAAAATCTTGTAAACTTTAGGGTGTTACATAAGATGTGATAATGGCACAGAATTTAAAAATGCTAACTTAATTAACTTTTGTGATCTTAAAGGTATTGACAGGCAATACAGCTCACCTAGAACTCCACAACAAAATGGTGTAGCTGAAAGAAGAAATAGAACCATCATTGAAGCAGCAAGATCAATGTTAGCAGATTCAAAATTACCAATCACTTTTTGGGCAGAAGCTGTTAATACTGCCTGTTATGTTCAGAACAGAGTATTAATTGTGAAGCCACATTTTAAAACACCATATGAACTTTTTAATAAAAGAAAACCTTCTATAAGTTTTTTAAAATCATTTGGTTGTCCTTGTACTATTTTGATTACAAGAGAATAAATTGGTAAGTTTGACTGCAAAGCTGATGATGGAATCTTTGTGGGATACTCTACTCAAAGCAAATCATATAGAGTATTCAACAAAAGACTAATGATAATTGAAGAAAGCATCAATGTATCCTTTAATGAAAATGTACCTAATGAACAAGGAAATGGTCCAGATTGGCTATTCAACATAGACAATCTAACCAAATCTTTTAATTCTAACATGGAGTTCAATACAGGTAATTCAAATTGTCACACTCAAAAGGAAGGAACATCATCTGTTAATACTGGTCAAGAGGAGATGAGATACATAGTGGTTAATACTGCTCCAACAGTTAATACTGAGGACAGTAATAACTCAATTTCTGGAACCAGTAGTAACTCTGAGAGTGAGGACAGTAGTAATTCAAATACTACTGATACCAGTAATAGTACTCAAAATACTACTGGTACTAACAATAACCTAGATTCTCAAGATACTACTGATACCAGTAACAACAATAATACTACTGATCACAATGAAGACAATAGCAGTAGTAACTCTGACCAAGATGGTGATGAATCAAACATCAATGAAGGATCACTAGAGGAACAACTGCCTGAGACAAATGAGTCTAATCTTGAAAATCAACTAGTAGTTGATAAAACTACAACCACAAGGACTCAGAAGAACCATCCATTAGACCTAGTTCTAAGTGATGTTAACTCACCACTACAAACAAGAATCAAATTAAATAAAAGCTTAACTGCAAACATGTGTAACATAAGTCTAATTGCTAATGAGTGTATGTTTGAATGCTTTTTGTCTCATGATGAACCAAAGAAGATCCAACAAGCAATGAAGGACTCAAACTGGATTGAGGCAATGCAAGAGGAACTCCTTCAATTTAAGTTACAAGCTGTTTGGACACTTGTACCTCTACCCAAAGGAAAAAGAGCCATCGGAACAAGATGGATCTTCAGAAACAAGAAAGATGAAAGAGGTATAGTAATCAAGAACAAAGCCAGACTTGTAGCCCAAGGATACACTCAAGAAGAAGGAATAGACTATGATGAAGTATATGCTCCTGTTGCTAGAATTGAAGCCATAAGAATATTTCTGGCATATGCTTCATTCAAGAAGTTCAAGGTCTATCAAATGGATGTGAAGAGTGCATTCCTATATGGGAAGATTGAAGAAGAGGTCTATGTATGCCAACCTCCAGGTTTTGAAGATCTAAAACATGGTGATTATGTGTTCAAACTAGATAAAGCTCTGTATGGTCTACATCAGGCACCAAGAGCATGGTATGACACATTATCATCATACCTATTGAATAACAACTTTAAAAGAGGAGCCATTGACAAAACTTTATTTACAAAGAAAGTCAAAGATGATATACTACTGGTACAAATATATGTAGATGATATCATCTTTGGCTCAACCAATGATTTATTATGCAAAGAATTTGAAGAACTGATGCAGATTAAATTCAAGATGAGCTCTATGGGTCCAATGAACTTCTTCCTTGGACTCCAAGTTAATCAAAGAACAGATGGTATTTTGATAAATCAATCAAAATATGTCAAAGACATCTTGGAAAAGTTTGATTTAAAAGACAGTAAAAGTGCAAGTACACCAATGGAAACACACAAACACCTACATCCTGATGTTGAGGGGGAGGATGTAGATGAACACTTATATAGATCAATGATAGGCTCTTTGATGTACTTAACTGCATCAAGACCTGACATTATGTATAGTGTCTGTGTGTGTGCAAGATATCAAGCAAGACCCAAAGAACTACACTTGCAGGCTGTTAAAAGAATATTCAGATACTTGAAAGGAAAACCATCACTAGGTCTATGGTATCCACATGATTCACCCTTTGAACTCATAGCCTACACAGATAGTGACTATGGAGGTGAATGTCAGGATAGAAAGTCCACTACTGGTGGATGTCAATTCTTTGAATCAAGACTGGTGTCATGGCAATGTAAGAAGCAAACAAATGTATCAACATCAACTGCTGAAGCAGAATATGTAGCTGCATCTGCTTGTTGTGCTCAAGTACTCTGGATTCAAAACCAGCTTCTAGACTTTGGTATCTCTATCCTTAAAACTCCTATTTTTATTGATAATCAAAGTGCTATTAGTATTGTGAACAATCCAGTAAAACACTCTAAAACTAAACACATTGAAATAAGATTTCATTTTATAAGAGACTGTAATGAAAAGAAATTTATCAAAGTTGTTAAAATTCATACTGATGATCAATTAGCAGATCTTTTTACAAAAGCATTTGATGTAGGAAGATTCAACTTCTTGGTTAGCAGTAATGGAATGATTTTGATAAATTAAAATCTCACTTAAAATCATGTGTAAAATTAGTGTTGTAAAACATTATTTATTTGTTTAAGTGTTTTACTACTGGTAGATCTGTATTACTGGTTGTAGGCATGTACACAAGATACTACTGGTAGCTCATTACTACTGGTGTGTATTAGGTCTACATAAATACTACTGGTAAGTCAGTACTACTGGTATTCACATATACTACTGGTCTTGTGATGTTAGTAGATACTACTGATGTTTATAGTTAGTACTGATGTCAAAATCCTTAGTCACTACTGATGTTGGTAGATACTACTGACGTTTTACTACTGATATCACATTTACTACTGGTCTTTCAGAAACACAATTACCAAACTAACCCCCATGAAAATAACCGTTATGATATGATTCGAAGGGCATTTTAGTCGTTTTGCAGGTTAAATCGAAAGATATAAAAGGCGGCAGTCGATTAATTTAGCATTATCTTCACTTCGATTTGCTAAATTCTCTCGATAAACCCTAGTTGTCGATCAAAAAATCCTTCGTCAGTAACAAAATTCATTCCTGTTTCTTTCAAAATCAATAACAAATGGCAACTCTAAAATCTTTGAATGTTCAAACCGATCTCAAATACTCAGAATTTCACAATATGTGTGCTTTCCTAAAGAATCCCGACGGAACAAAAGATTTTCGTCCGATCGTCAAATTTTTGAGAAATTCTTATATACAGTTTGCTTTAACTGTAAAACCAAAATCATATCAACAGCACTTGGTGGATTTCTGGACCAATGCTGAACAAACAGAAGGAACAACCATATCTATGATCAAATCAAAAGTAGATGGAAAGCATATAACAGTCACAGAACAATCAATTCGACACCATCTACAACTACACGATGATTCAGGTATGTTCACTCTTTCTAAAGAATACATTGCTGAAATTTTAAATAAAATGGGTTATGAGGGAAGACTGAATATAGTAACATTTCAAAAGGGTCTTCTCTCCCCACAATGGAAATTTTTAGTACATACTATTCAGCATTGTATTTCTCCTAAACGAAGTACTTGGAATGAGTTTAATAAGGCAATAGCCTCTGCTGTTGTCTGTTTATGCACAGACCAAGTATTTAATTTTTCTTACATGATTTTTGAAGGTTTGTTGGGAAATCTTACTTCTTCAAAATTTTTAATGTATCCCAGATTTCTACAACATATCATAAACTGTGAATTACAAAACTTGTCAACTCCTAAAAATATTTTCATAATACCTGAGTTGAACAAGAAAGTTTTCTCAAATATGAGAAAACAATTTAAATTTTCGGGCAAGGAAACCCCTCTGTTTCCTAATATGATCAAAGATCAAACTCTTATTGGAGAGGGTTCAACCATAGATACAACCCAAGTTGAACCTCAACCCACTCCATCACCCCCAAATACAGCCCAAACACCACCCCAAATAGCCACTCAATCACCCACTAATATAGAAGTCCTGAATGTGTCCCAGGAACTTGACATAAATCTGCAGAGTGCTACTCTTCACTCTGTGGAAGACCTACCAGATAAAACCAAAAATATTTCCACAATTTATAAAAGAAAGAAATCTTTAAAGGACACCAGGGGACATATTGAGTCAAACCCCAGGCTCCAGGAGTTGTCCTCCGAGGAGGAGAGAGGACATGAGGCGAGGGCTTTCACTACTGATGCCCCAAAGGTGGGTGCACAGGACAGTGAAAACATCATTAGGACCCAGACCTCGGCAACTTTGAGTGATGACTCATTTGAGGAGTTACTCAAAGGACCCCGGTGCCAAGAAACCACAAGGGGGGACATCTCTGCTTCTTCTAGGAAGAAGAGGATGTCTAAAAGACCCAATGAATCACCAAGAAGTGATGAGGGCAGATCTATTGATTTGACGGATAGGATGGAAAACCTTCAAACCAATGTACCTGTTAGTGAGCCCGATGATCTTGCTAGATGGAGTGAGGGCAGTATTAAAATCCAACAATTGACGGAAAAAGTGGATTCTCTTGAATCCACTGTACAAAATTGTCTTACATACCTAACAAACCAAGGGAAAACCATGACTGCAATGAAAAGGCATGTTAATACCATCAACAAACGAATGAGGTTTTATGAACACAGGCTTCATCAACAAACCAAGATCATAAGAAGATTGAAGAAGAAAATTGATGATAGTGAGGCTCCACCAGTTGAGCTCACTAAGGGGGAGAAGGATAACATTCAAACCATGATTGATGAATCAATTGCTGCAGCAGCATCCTCTCTCCTAAATTTAAAAGAAACTACTGTTGATGAAGGCCCACAAATGATGGTTACTGAAGATGAGCCTATTACTACTGCTCCTATGGAAGATCAAGCTGAAAAAGAAGTATCAATAGTAAAACCTACTACTGATATCATAGCAGTAGTAAATGAAGAAAAGGCAGCAAACACTACTGATGCCCTATCAGTAGTAATTTTTGAAGACATACCAGTAGTAACTACCTTGGTTACTACTGATGACATTATTGAGCTGCCATCACTACTAGAACCTACAGTGATACTTCCACCATCTCCAAGAAGAAAAACAACACAAATGGTGGTAAAAGATATTGATGATGACATCAACTGGTTAGAAGTTGATGAATGCTCACTACCTCCACATCCTAAAATACTTCCCATATCAAAGATACACTACTATGGTCCCAAATTTGTTATTGAATCTGAACCAAATATGAAGAAAGACAACTACATAGGAAAGGGAAAGGAAGTTGCTGATGAAGACCAACCTAACAGAGCATAAGGTCATGAAATGGTCAACAAAATCAACTATGCCAAATCAGCTAAACAGGATAGGTGGAAGGTTAAGAGAGCAAAATATTTAAAGAAGGTTGAAGTCTCTCTAGCAAATGAAAACAAAAGATTAGCAGAAAGGGCTAGAATATTGAGACAACCATTCACAGAAATCAAATTGGCAGATATAGCAGATATATCAAAACTGCCACAATTTCAACAAAAGGTCAAAACTAAACCAGTTACTGAAACAAGAAAAGAACTACAAAGAAAAGAACTAGAAAAATTTAGGAACCTTGAATATGAAACACTAGAACTTCTTGAAGCACAAGTACAAGAATGCAAAGAGCAGAAGGCTGATATGCCAGAACAATTTGCAGAGAAAAAGAAAGAAATGATCACATTCTTAAAATCAAGAGGTCACAACACAAAGGCCTTTGGAAGAATGAAGTTGATCAATTTAATTGAAAAATACTGTGTAGAGAAGAAGAATGATCTTACTGAACAAGACATTAATGAGAAGTACACCACTAAACTTGAACAAATAGACTCCAAAGAAGTGAAAGAAAGAAAAACAATAACTGGAGAATCATCTGGTGTATCCTCTCAAACTTCAAAGAAAAGGAAGACAATTACTTCTGAACTTGAACAACCAAAGAAGAAATTACAAATGGTTCAAGTTTATGATCTTCCTATTGCTCCTCTACAAAATAATCCAATCATCAACTGGAGATATATAGATGATATGATTGAGATTATCAGAGAAGATAAGGTCACTCAAAGATTCAGAGCTTGGAAACCTTTGGTCATGTCCCTAACCAGAAGTGACATTATCAAAATGTTGATCATTGGTAAACCAAGAATGACTAAGAAGATCTGGAAGAATTCAGCTGCAGGTTATCTTACTGAAATGATTGATGCTGCTTTCTATCCAGAAAATTATCCAGAGAAGTATACAAATCCAGAGAATGTTCAAGCTTGGAATGTGCTACCAACTGTCAACATGTACTTCTTTGAATATACAAGTAAGAAATGTGACTTATTTCTTTATGAGAAAGAGTATCCTCATTCTGAGAAAACTCTTTATCAACTCTGGTGCATGAATTTTATTAAACCTCATGATGCTGTGATGCTTCAAAATAAAATGAATGAATTTGTGAAGAAGATCAGCAAATATATTATTGCACAAAGAAATAAACAAAACCAACAGACATTAGAAGGTGATCAAAGAAGAGCAAAACTGTTGGAAGAAAAGGAAAAAGAAAAGTAGAAGTAAATAGAAACTTAGTTGATTGAAAGATAATCAATAAGTTTAGGGGGAGTTTGTTGGAGTAAAACACAGATCAACTTAATACTGATGCTGCAGTTAGTACTGATCATACTTAATACTGATGGGGCAGAACATGTTTACTACTGATGAAGTTGATACTGATGAAGACTATAACTTAGTTACTACTGATCAAAGCTTATTGAAGATACTACTGATCAATAGTAGTTACTACTGACGTTGATATTGGACTTACTACTGGTCACCAAGATTACTACTGATGATATGAATTTACTACTGGTGATTGCAGTCTACTACTGATACGCGTTTTTGAAGCTTATCAAGTCCGAGATCTTCGTAGAGATAGTTATAGTATGTAAATCAATGTATATCTATAGAATTCGAATGTAAATCAAGGTCCTAGAATAACTAGGGTAAATAGTTTAGCTTCAAGGACTATTATAAATAGTTCCTTACGAATTGTAAACGTACGTGTGTATTGTTAACTTGATAATATACATTGAAGCTTTTTGTGAATCTGTGTTCTTAATATTTTCGCATATTATTTACAGTTCATTGTTCTTAATTACATTGATATAGTGTTGATCCGCTGCAACTTCTATAGTCAATTAGATCTAAGGTGTTTATTAACTTTTATATAGTTAATCGATACTGATACCATTACATTGCATGCCATTAGTCCATTAGTTCTTACGTTTTCCTTTTTTAAGCCAATGATGCTTATGTATATATGAAGAATCCCATCATAATTGGTAAATGAGCTTGATCTATCAATGGCCATATGCTCTGCATTCTTTCTAACCTTTTTAACACTTTGCTTTTAGGATGTTTGATCAATTGTAGTTTATTATTTCATAAATTACATAAAACTAAATTATTTCCATATCTCTATTTGTTTAAATTTACCTTTTTAATATAATAAAAGTTAAAAGAAATAAATAAAAATATATCATTATTGATTATTTAGGTTTTTAGTTTAAATCTCTTGAGCAATATGGGTAATGTTTATGTAATCGTGAAAAATTGGATACGTCAATGACAATCATTTGAAAAATTAATGCTGGACGTACAAATTGTATAAATCTAATTAATTGTTGTAATTTTGTTATATTTAAAATTTTCAAATGTGACGCTTTTAAATGTGATCTCCATGACCAATATTGTTATCATTAGGCAAAAGTCCCTTTAATGTATGAGAATTCATTTCTACACCACAACTTTTACTTCATATACCACAGGGTACAAGTTTTATAGCTAACTATACAACTGTACTATGCACAGATTGTGGTAGATGCATTAAAAGTTGTGGTTTAAAAAATCACTCCCTTAATGTATTGTGGCTTGAAACTTGCATCATTCTTCCGTGTCACTTTCACCACGGGTGTTCACTATTCGGATAAATCCGGATTGTCCAAATAGACAATTTGGATTGGATCGTTTGGATTGGTTTTTTGGTTTTTTGGATCGGTTTGGACTTGATCCAAATTAATAGTTTGGTTTTCGGATTGGATTTGGTTTTCATTGTAAAATCCGGATTATCCAAAAAATCCAAATAGTAATATATATATAAAATATAAATATATAAAATATAAGTATATAAAACATTTCTATCCTATTACTAGAAAACCAAATATAGAGACTATTGAAATTAACGAAATATCTTATGCCCCAAAATAATTTTAAAGCAATTAACTTCTTAATTGGCCCATTCTAAATCCAAACCATCCAAATTGTAATTTGGTTCGGATCGGTTTGGATTTAAATTAGTTTGGACGGTTCGGTTTGAACATTTAAAATCCAAAATCTATTTGGATTAAGCTATTTGGTTCGAATAAATCCAAATTATCCAAACGAACACCCCTAACCCCATGTGAATGATATTACCAAGACAAAATGATACAAATATTTAGGGAATTAGTTTTCATACCACACTTTTTAATGCATCTACCACAATGTACTATTATTCCTGCAAACTGTACAAGCATTTAAAGCAATCATTGTGGTACAAGGAGTAAAAGATGTGGTATAAAAATCACCCCCTAAATATTTTTACCCATCACCTACCCCACACTAGTACCCGCCAATTTTAAGGAAAGGTCGTTGTCGTTGATCGTTTTACTTGTTTCAATTTTTGGCTTTTGTAACTTTGCCTACTTAATCATAACCATTTTAACTTTAGACATAGGCACGGTAGACCCGACAATCGATTGTCTAAATTTTTAGCTTTATATCGATTGTCGGGTCTACTAATCATCAGAAATCAGGTCTCGGTATTTTGGGTCCGAATTCATCTAGACCCGATCTCATCCCTAGAATTACATGTTGATATTCAACGTTAATAGAGAGTAAAGCAAAGATTCTTACTTTGTTGATGATATACGCACGAGCCATTATTACAATTATATATTCTTTACTTTATTAGAGTGGTCCCTCGTTCTAGGAAATTGAAATTGAAGATTCGTATGTATCTGGTGGGTGGACCGACGACACTGAAAGTGAAATAGTTTGAAATCGATCGAGGGTGATCGAGTGTATGATATTGATATAGGACGCACTTTACTCTCTGTATGTGATTGTGATTAGGGATGTCAAATTTGTACCGAACAAAACCAACCAACATGCTACCAACCGTACTAAGAATAGTTGGTAGCTAATATGTTAGTAGCCAACATATTTGGTTGGTAGTACCGTACCAATTGTGTAATCATGGTACGTAACGGTACAAAATTTTTAGATATCATGGTATACCGTACCAACCAAGATATATATATTATATGATTTCTAGTTCAATATACTATACCAAACTACTAACATATTTGCCCAAGACTCCAATTACGACAAGATAGCTACATCTTTTGTTACTTTATCGTACTAGATTATGTTTATATAACACGTAACATATTATATCATTTTGCTTATTTTGTTTCCGTGTTTGGATAACTTGTTAATATGTTTAATTGTTCGATAATGATAAAATATCATTGTTATTTTGTTATTAATTTTTTTAATTTCATATAAGTTTGTGATGTTGGTATATATACCATTACCAATTTGTACCAACCACGATAGTTGGTAGCCAAACAAATTGGTACCAAGTAAACTTGGTATGATATTGGTAGCTAAATTAGTATACCAATTATAGTTGGTACGGTACATGGTATGAAGAAAATATACATGGTACCCTACCATGTTCACCCCTAATTGTGATCGGTGAAGGATGGAGATGTCTTGAATTTGTACAAATGGTTTATGGTCCTTATGGATATAGAATATCTACAGAGTAGAGATAGAATATATAAATACAATAAAATGCCCTAAAACTCACCTAAAGCATATCTCAATTACCTAACGATTAACATTATATTTAGATCCATTTTGTAATGAATCGCCAACCTGCTCTGACCCGCTAACCCATTTGACCCACAAAATTTTAAATTATATAGATCAAGCGGGTCGTGTCTGGATTGACATAGTTTAAATGTGTCCGACTTAGAGTTAGATTTTTCTAGACCTGAAATTTTGAACATGTTAAGAATTAACTGATTCTAATTCTAACTAGCTAACATGCTAAAACTTACTAACCCAAACTCAACCTTGTTAGTTGTTAGCACACTAAAATAAATGGCAAATATTTTGGTTTGTTGAAATATGCACCTAAAACTATGATAGAGTAAAGATGGTGGTAACAATCGGAATACACATTGCCGAAAAGTTTATTAAAGAAGTCAAAAAAATTTGCTTGTTCATATTAATTAAGGATTTTGCTAGCGTAGCCCGTAGTATATAATAATAAATGTTTAATAAATCAAAATTTTCTTAATTAGAATAAAATGATATTTATTTAATTAAGGATTTTGCTAGCGTAGCCCGTAGCATATAATAACAAACGTTTAATAAATCAAAATTTTCTTAATTAGAATAAAATGATATTTATGAGTCATTAATACTTTTGTATTATACCAATTTTACCCTTATCATAATTGAAAATGAAAGTTTTTGACGAATTAAATGCATGGGCAATAAAGACATTTATCATTACTATAATGTGCCTGTGTGACAAATATTAGAAAATCCTTTTAATTAAAATGGAATTAAAAATAACCCGTAAGAAGATCGAACTTAGCAGTTATTCAGGGTTGTCAAACAATTTACATAATTTACGAGGAAAATGTATACATCTTAAATAATATATTCACTATGTTAGTCTAATCAATTTAATTGTATTTTTCTTCAAGTATAATGTAATTTTGTATTTTATATACTTCCTCCGATTCAAAATAAGTGATACACTTCCTTTTTTAGGGTGATTCAAAATAAGTGACATACTTTGAAAAATTACCTTATTTGGCAAAAAAAGTGGGACCCTCAGCCACTAACGATCTAATCTAACAAAGTGAAATGACCTATTTACCCTTATTTTTACTTTTAAACATCATTAATCCCACTTTATTCAAAAAGAATGGGACCCACTCCCTACAAATCATCCAATTAATCTAATTTAACCATCATTATAATCTTTTACCTCAAAAACTGTGAAACTCAAAGTGTATCACTTATTTTGAATCGGAGGAAGTATTAATGTTGCAGTTGGAAATTACTTTGACAAATTGATACTTCGTACTACTCCATCCGTCCTATTTTTATTGTCTAATATATTATTTTAGTTTGTCCCACAGAGAATGTCTTTTCTAAATTTTAACCAATCAAAAAACATTTAAGTGGGAAAGAGAAAATTTGATTGGTGACATAGTATAATTAATGTACTTTTCTTAGACGGTGTGCTTTTTTGTAGTGAATAATAAATTTGGGACGGATGAAGTAATAAATTTAAGGAAAACCCACATAAATCACTAAGGAATATAATGGAACTATGGGAGTATGTGTATATATTATTTCATGCACATTATTAATCTTCATTCTGCCTAGGGGGTGATGGGATGTAGAACTGAAAATACGAACTTGTATGCGTACTGAATAGTAACCGGTTGGAACCGAATTACTAAAATTCGGTTCGGTATCTGGTCTTTTGGGTCCGGGTACATCAATTACGGGTACCACGGGTATAGACAAAGACCTTGAACCGAAATTTAACTAATTGTGTACATGGAATTTGTTTTGGCATAATACTATTGGTAGTGTTCGATTAATATTTATTACACAATTATTATTTGTTAATCATTCTAATATTATATCTATAAACCAACAAATATGATATAAACACCCAAAACCAACTCCAGTTACTATTTTGGTTCCAATTGGGGCTATACCCGATCTACTTGAACCGGTAGAGAACTGGATTAAGTAAAATGATTCGGTTATCAGGTCTACTAATCCTCTGAAATCGGTATCGGGCATTTTGGGTTCGAGTCCATTTCTAGACCCGGTCCCATCCCTAATCCTACCATGGGAGCAGCTCACGTTACTACTTGTCATATAATATTGAATACGAGGGAAACACTACAAGAAAAACACTCTTTTGCGACGACTTGTTTTGCGACGACATTGTTCCTTTGCGACGACATATGAAATTTGCGACGACCGTTTAACATTTGCGACGACATGTTGTCTCTAATGACGTGCGGGGAAAATTCCCTCCCATTTGTTCATCCCGGGAACGAATTAATAAAAAAAATAAAAATATTTAACCTCGTTAGCGACGACATTATCGTCGCAAAAGAAAATTTGAAATTTTTTTCCTGGTTATAATAGATTTTTCATGAATAAAAAAATAAAATTTTGATTTGAGACGACAGGTTGTCGCTAATAGTCGTCGCAATGTAAAATAAATTTAAAAAAAATTCCCTCTACTCCTAAAATTTCATTTAGCGCCTAAATTGAAAAATTTCCCCCCAAAACAGATAGACAAATACGATCGACTTCATACTTCTCTATTTTTCTTTCACCAATCTCTCCATCTAACTTGTTGGACCTGCCATCAAAAGGTTTCCCAGCCGCCACCATCGGCCTCCTCTGCCTGGTCTGCGCCTTACTACTACATTCTCTATCAAAAGTTTTTTTAGCAGCCACCGACCTCCTCTTCTACCTGCCATTGTCACCATTCTCTTGGATTTCAGGTTTGAACCTAGGGTTTTTAATTTTTTATTTATAAGATATCGACTAGGGTTTGTACAATAAATTATTTTGCCTAGGGTGTCAGCTGTACAATCTAACCTTCGAATTATATCGTAATTACAAACTAAAATTTGTGTGACAAAATTGCAATCAAACACCAATATTATTTCTTGTATATAATCTTAATCCTAATTTCGATTGGTTATTAAATGCAGGTCAAAAGCATTCTCACGTAGCTTTCTAACATATACACTTTGGATAATACTTAAATATATCCTTGGTTCTAATTTTGAAAATGGTTAATAAATACTTCCTACTCCTTGAATTTCTTGTTTATTTGATTTCCTTTACAGGTTTATTTGTTCAAAATTTTGAATTAATTGTTTGATTTAGGCATTTGACACTTGATAGTAGGTTTGGTTATTTGATTTAGATTAGTAGTTTTAAGTTGATTATTTTATTTAAGTTTATTCTTCTTATTTAGTCATTTAGGTTTCTTAATATAAATTGAAATACGATTATTTAATGAATGAGATAACATGTTATATGTGTTCATGACTAGTTTGCAGTTTAACCTATGATGCATGCCAACCTGAGATTGGATCAGTGCCAACTAAAGATCAGGTAACTAGTATTTTATTGCTTCATAATCTGTTTTTCTATTCTGGGATTTAGTGCTTAATGATCTGTTTTGCTGATTAAAGGTCACATGTTTAGCAGCAAAAGGAGCTCTTGTTGTCAATAAGAAGGTATGCTTTATCATATTTCTTAGTAATAGAATTATCATAAGCAAATCATTTGATTAAGCATTGCAGGGTGTCCCCAACTAATACTTTTTGAGTTTACTAGAAAATACATTTAAAGATGCACACAGAGATCCGCGTGCAGCAATTCTGAGGTATTTAAAGAATAATTTATTTCTTCTACCATTTGTTAACTAAAGATGCTCAAGAATTATGCATAATTCTCAATTTTGTTCAATTTGGTTGCATAGGTTGTATTGCAAACACAGTTCAGATAAGTTGGCTTCTTGTAAATTGTCATATACTATGAACATATGTTTTAATAAAATTTGTGATGTGTTTTTGGATTTCCTTTTTGTCATAGATAATTTACTCGGGATACACTTGCAAAGAAGGATGGTTTCTAACGCCTTGTATGACTGACCCAAGCCTGAGGTAATAATCTCTTTCCGTATGAAGTAATTAGTAATAATCTCCTTACAATCGGTTTTGGTCTGGTTCGGTTCGGTCCTCGAGTAGGGGTGAGTATTTGGGCTTAGAAATCCAAACCTAAATGTGGCCTAATGAGTGACTTTTAACCATTTTTACATTTGCAGTACTTGTTAAAATTGATTCATTCTTGCAGGGGATTAAAGAATATTTAATATTTTATGAATGCATATTAAAATATTAAACAACCCATATTGGGAACTCATTACTCTTTTAAAAAGGTAAGGCATATTTAACTGCAAAATGGTACTCCTATATGCTTAGATAGGCCTGGCAGTTAATGACGGGTAAGAGTTTGATTAAGCATGTAACTTGTTTTCCTTTGCAGTCATGCAACTAAATTATCAAAGCATTTGATTAAGCATTGGAGGTAATTTAAAATTAAATTTAATATGCAGTGATGATTTCACCAATATGTTTGTATTTCAATTAAATTAAATTTATTGTGAGTTAATTTCACTTAATTTTCTATCGTTACAATGAAGTGTAATGTTCTATTTTCTATGTTCACACAGCAAACCCAAACCCATGGAGATGGATTTCAATAAGGAAGAATCTTGAGTTGGCTTTCGGCAAAAAACGAGACGAATCCTCTTAACTCGAATAATTGATAGTTATTCAATTTTTCTTGTTGCAGGTGCAGGTGCAGGTGGAGTTTTCTCGTTGATGCTCAAATTTCTTTGAGTGTATGTTTTCATGTCTGGAATTACCTTTAATAAAAATAAAAAAAAAAACTTAACATATGATATGTTATTGTTGGTTATTATTATTGCAGGCTTGTTCAAGAGAGTATTGTCAATAAATAAAGGTCAAGGTGCGTGTGTTATTTTATATATTTTTCAGGTTTTTACTAAGTAACAAAGTTGATACATTGTTTGATTTTTTTTATTTGTTATTTGTGATATATAGACTAAATCTAAGCTTCAAATTTTTCCAGTATGGCAAACAAGTTAAAGGTGGCAAGATGGCCGGGTTGTGTAACGGGCTAAAATGGGTTTAGATGACCTTCCGTTTGGGATGACCCGCAAACGGTTTTGGTACATTTTAGTGCTAGCATTTGATTTGGATTGAACTTGATTTCGTTTAAATTAGTGTGTTTTGGTACGTACATTAGCGTTAATCGTCATGTATTATGTACGTTATGTTATATCTAGAATTGGTTATGTATTTTGCACGTATATACATCTAAATTGGGTTTTATTTATTATGTTGTGCTTTTGCTACATAATTCTAGCAATAAATTTGTAAGTTCTGGAAATTTAAAAAACAATTATAATAAAATACAATTTGCGACGACATATGTCGTTGCAGAGTAGACGACCAAAGCTTCAAACTTCTTCTTTTAGCGACGACACAGGTCGTCTCAGAAAATAGATATCATGAATAATTATATAATTATATTTTTATTATTAGCGACGACAGGTCGTCGCAAATAAAAACGGGTAATTAAACATGTATTATTTTTATTTTTTACTTTCTGCGACGACAGTAGAGCGAAATCGTCGCTATTTATTGCTCAGAGACGAACCATTAGCGACGACTAGCTTTGCGACGACAGTCGTCGCAAATCAGATATTTAGCGACGACTTTAGTATATTTAGCGACGACTTTTGTCGTCCCTAAAAGGTCAGTTTCTTGTAGTGAAACAACTTTGTATAATTCAAATATATCAGCTGGTGTAATTAAGTTTTAAGGTCTGCCAAAGTAGAGTAACGAACACATATATACTTATGTCATAATATTACAAGAACTAGTAATAAATAGATGAGGGGAGGGACATGATTCCAAAGTGAAATAAGCAACCCATAACCTATATAATGACCCGTGCTGTGCTGTGTTGTGCTATCTTTACTATATAGAGCACAACACAAATATTTGAATCAATGGCAAATCTAGAAAACCATTGCATTGCATTGCATCTTCAATATTCATTTATAAATAGACCCGATAGGCTGGTTCACATGAACTTCTCGATCATAACCATCTTCAATCTGGTCGACTTCACATCACCATCTTCAACTATCAGTAATTCGACCTTCTCTTAACATACTGTAAGTGCTGCTTGCTTCATCATATCTTGTATTCAAAGAAAATTCATAAAAATACTCCATCATTTTTAGCATGAACTATAATTTCATTTAAGGTGTTTTTAGCATTCAAATATCAACTTCTGTCGGTTAAATGTTATTCTTATGCGTAAGCTTACATTTGTATTCAGAGAACATTCTAAATCATTATAACATTAGATTACTTTTCTTTTCAAAACCTATCTATCGCTTAATTAATCATGTATAATTTTGCTTATCTCCTTTTTTCCTTTCTTTCAGGAATCAATTAATTCCAAACCATGTCTACGGATAGTTCGAGTGGTAGTGATCTTGAGATGATCACCTTTGAATTCTCACTAGGTGACATTGTCTCACGAACCACCACCACCACTACCCGAGCACTCACCCTCGAGCTCGCCTCAGCACCCGCCACCTCCACCCCTGACTCTGACTCAGCACCCGCCACCTCCACCTCCACCCCTGACTCGGCACCCGCCGCCTCCACCCCTGACTCAGCACCCGCCGCCTCCACCCCCACCCCGGCACCCACCGAAATCACCCCGACACCCACCGAAATCACCCCGGTACCAACCGAAAGGTCCGAAATCACCCCGATACCAACCGAAATCACCCCGGCAGCCACCGAAATTACCCCTGCCCTTGCCGTGGAACCCACCGAAATCACCCCAACACCCACCACGCTCACCCGAATAGCCGCCTTTTTCAAGGAGAGGAGGGCGTTGTCGTTGTTTGTTTTAGTTGTTATATTTTTATGCTTTTGTACATTTGCCTACTTACTAATAACCACCTTAGCTTTAGACATAGGTACAGTAGAAGTATACGCTGACATGCATGATATGGATGTCGGCGTTCAAGTGAACAATAAATCAGTATCATTAGGAAGTAACTCAACCAGTTTTGCTACTAGGTTTAAAACAACAGGTGATATTGATCCAATCCCAGACATTGGATCATTCACCCTGAGCATTCCTTTTCTGCAATACCAGATCTCCACCTTCGCAAATTCAACATATAAAATCTCCAAAGATACCCATGTTACGGTCTTAAACTTTGAGCCACGTGAAACATACATGTCGGAAGAAGACCTTCGGCAGTTCCAGTTCAGGTTTCTACAGGAAAGACCGATAATATGGTTTGACCTCTTGGCGGATTTTACATGGCACCTCAAGAAGGGATGGTGGGTGGTTAATGGGAGGGCTAAGAGGCATGCTAGTTTTCAGTGTAGTATTCCTTATACGGGGAAAGGTTTACCCTTACGTAAATTAAAATTTAGAGGGAAATGTATTCGTGTTAAATAATATATATATGTACACTGTAAAGAATTTTACTTGTATTTTTCTTTTACTATAATGTACTCCCTCCGTCCCTAAATAAAGTTCTCATTTCACCTTCAAGTTTTGTCCCTAAATAAAGTTCCCATTTCTCAAACTTAAGGGACCCACTTAATATAATAATATTATTACCAATACTTTCACCACTAACTATCTCTTAAAACACTTTCTCTCTCCAATCAAACCTTATATTTTATTCAAAAGTAATACCAAATACCCCACCACTAACTATCTCCTAAAATGTTGTGCCCAACACAAATGGGAACTTTATTTAGGGACGGAGGGAGTAATTTTGTATTTTATATTAATATTCTACTTACAAATTACTTTAACAAATTCATCTGTGTTAATAAATTTCATGAAAAACCACATAAATCATTACCCGAATAAATCTGTGTCAAGATCGATTAACCAAAACAGTTAATAAACACAATGATCTACTCAACAATAGAAGTTACTACGGATTAACACTATGTTGATTCAATCAAGAACAATAAACTGTAAATAATATAAGAATTATCAAGAACACATTTATCACAAAAAGCTTCAATGTATATTGATTGATCGAATACAATACACACATATGTTTACAATTCATAAGGAACTATGTATAATAGTCCTTGAAGCCTAACTATTTACCCTAGTTATTCTAGGATACGATTACAATTTGAATTACAAAAGATATTAATTCTAAACAAACTTTCCTAAGATCTCGAACTTGATATACTCCATAAATAAGCACAGCAGTATCAACTTTGATCGAGCAGTAGTAAATATGAACATCAGTAGTAAAAACGTTGACCAGTAGTATAAGCCAACTATCAGTAGTAAGTTGTATTTCTGCCACATCAGTACTACCTCTTGTAGCAGTATCAATTCTTTGTCAGTACTAACTGCAGCATCAGTAATATATCTTTTATATCCCAACAATCTCCCCCTAAACTTGTTAATTCAGTTTAAATTAATCAAGTTTCTTTCTTTTCTCTTCTTCTTCCTTTGCTCTTCTTTCATCTCCTTCTTTTTCTCTTAATGCTTTCAGTCTTCTTTGTTCATCCACATATACTTTATTCTTATTAAACAATTGTCTGTATTTCTCTGTATACATACTTTGATCATTAGGTCTTACAAATGCACAGCAAATGATTTGATACAAAGTTTTTGGTGAGTGATTGTAATCTCTTTCCATTAAATACAGCTCACATCTTCTGTTAGTTCTTTCAAAGAAATACATATTAACTGTGGGAAGAACATTCCAAGCAAAAAGATTATCTTCACTTTCTACCTTTTCTTTATACTTCTCTGGATGGAATGCAGCATCGAACATCTCAGTTAAGTATCCAGCTCCAGAGTTTTTCCGCCTTTTATTCTTCATTCTAGGTTTTCCAATCTCTAACATAGTAAGAACATCACTTCTGTTAAAAGAAAATAACATAGGTTTCCATGCCTTGAATTTTTGAACACTCTTGTCTGCTCTAATAATCTCATGAATTCCTTGATTTTCTCTCCAGTTAATAATAGGATTGTCTTGTTGGATTGTTTGTGGATCATCTATGATTTGGGGAGTTTGTTTCAGTTTCTTTGTAGTTGAATCATCATCTTCTGTAAACTTTCTTTTCTTTGATCCTTGTTCAGAAGATTCACCAACTACAGTTTTTCTGTTTAGCACAATATTGGGATCAATATTTATCAAATTTGAAGGTTCAACAACTTGTACATCTTCATTCAATTGTTTCTTTTTCTCATTGCAGTATCTTTCAACTAATGTAATAACTTTCATTCTTCCAAAAGATTTTGCATTGTGACCTCTTGACTTAAGAAATTCAACCATCATTCTTTTCTCTTCATCAAATGGTTGTGGCATGTCAATCTTGCATCTTTTGCATTCATTGATTTCATTTTCAAGAAGTTGCAGTCTTTCTATTAGGACCATTTCTGTAATAGGTTTTGACCTTTAAGTCCGTTAACTAACATGTCTAGTGTTAAGTGGTAGGAGTATATAATGTTGTGTTTAGACTTTGTCATGTAAGCTTTCCCACACTTATTGAATTACAGATTTTGAAAGCCTCTTTCCCTCCTTCATTGTCTCTCAACTACACACACTAAAACACCAAGAACACACACACTTAATTCTTCAATTCTTCTCAAATCATCATGAATTAGCTTCATTTCAATCACATTAGATCTCTCAATTGGTATCAGAGCAAAATCTCTCTACGAGAAGATCCAAAATCGAGCTAAATTCGTTCAGATCTGAGATTTTTGAAGAAAAAGTTGTTCATGAGCTGTGAAATTAATTGTGTAAATTTTTGTTTCGGATTGAAGATTTGATTGGATATTCGTGTTTCTCCATTGATTCTAAGCACAATAGAATCAAATTTCAACCCAATCCATCAAGTATTGCTATCAATTTTGATGATTTTTATGAAAAACTAGAAAAGTTCAAAAAGTGACTGTAATTCAACAAATTCGATCAAATGTGTTATGTTATGATTTGGTTGAGTATTGAGCAAGATTGAATCAAAATTGTGAAGTTTTTGTACGTACCTTTCGCCAGTCGACTACTTCGGCCTCAAGAACACCAAGTACTGTTCGGCATAAGAAGAACTTCGGCCCGAACATTGAAATTCGGCCCAAGCAAGTTCGGCCCAAGCAAGTTCGGCCCGAACTTCAAAGTCCTCGGCCCATTAAAATTTCGGCCCGAACTTCAGTCCATTAAGTGCTCGGCTCAGTGCAAATGTTCGGCTAGGCTACAACTTCGGCTCTTCAACAATTTGATCAAGAACTTCAACAAATCATAATCGTTTTTCAACAAATCATAATCGTTTTTCAACAAATCATAATCGTTTTTCAACAAATCAAATTCGGCTATAGATCAACCTGTTCGACGATCTTGAATTGATTCAGAAATTAAAACTCAATCAATTTCGACTAGAATCAATTTCAAAGTGTTCGACATTCAACATCGGCAAGATAAGTGTTCGGCCTATATTCAACATCGACATATATCTGTGAAAGACTTAGTGAGATAAATGTTCGGCCAAAGTTGAAAACCATTTAAGCCCAAAAACAGATTAAGCCCATCACGAAATCTCAGCCCAAGAAACATTTAATCTCGCCAAGTTAAATACCAAGCCCATATCTTACATTTTTTCGGCCTTCAATTATAAAAAATCAAATTTTGAGCCCAAATCAATTAAACCCACTTAGTTAAATTCGATTTAATCAAACCATTTTAAACCCGAACCCGAAATTTCAAAAAAATTTTTAAACCCGAAAACAAAACGTTTACAATTTTTTTTAAAATCAATTTTAAATACAATTTTTTTTTTCATCAAATTTTTAAATACAATTTTAAAAGAAAATTTTTACATTTTTAAATACGAAAACTTTTACCCAAACCTGAAAATTTTTACACTTTTCGACTCAACCTATTACATTTTTACCCAAAAATCCTAATAATCACAAGAATGGACAAATCTACACCAGCAATAACTGATGATTTGGATAAAGAACTTCAAGACGTACTTCGAGTTATGGCACAAATTTCAGACTATGAGAAGAAATATAATTCAAAGCCTACAAACAATAATCTGAGATCTTCATTCGACATTAAGCCTGATATATCTGCTACTATCTCAACTAAAAAGCCAACCGTCTCACATTTGGATGCTACAAAGAAATTAATCGTTCGTGATTCAGGGTATTATGAACGATTGATGTTAAAGGCTCAACAAATAGAGACTGAAAAAGTGTTATTAGTTGAAGATCTTAAATGGATGGAAGATTCAGATCCAAAGGATGAAGTGAGTGCTGAGGTTTCTGATCAAATCAATGAAAAAGCCAACAAAGAAATCGAGGTAATCAGTTCTCTCTTGTCAAATTCTGTTAATCTCATTGGTCCTGATACTTGTGTTGTTAAAACCCAGATATCTGAAATTGATTCTTTAACACAAAACCTTTTAGATGAAAAAGATATATATAATCAATTTCAAAAACGTTTAAATGATTTGCAAAATGAAAATGAACAACTTGTTCAACATCTTGAACAAATTAAAAACTTCAAACTCGAGAATCTGGATTTACAAATTCAAGTATCAGAATTGAAAGCTAAATATGAAACTGATATTCAGAATTTTTCACACACAATTTCAGAAAAAGAACTTGAAATACAGAATCTTAAAAATGCAAATGATTCTATATCAAATGAACGAAATAATAAGTATTACAAGCTATACGTTGAAGCGTTTCATGATTATCAAATCACTAAAAACTGGTTAGAACGTAAACAAAAAGAATTTGATGATAATGAATCACAGTTTAAATCATTAAACGCTCAAATAAAAGAATTATCTGAAACCTTACATGAAAATGACATTAACACATCACGAGAATTAAACAACAAACAACATGTCATAAATCAAATTCAACATGAAAAAACTCAACTGTCTTCTCACATCAAACACCTTGAAGAACTAATCGCCAAACGAGGACAAACTGATCAGACTATTCACTTGAACAAACCTAAAGATTTCAAATATTTCAATTCCAGAGAAGGACTGGGAGCCAACAATCCAGAATATCTTAAGAAGGCTTGCAATGCGCGTCCAACATTGTATGATTCGAAATACATTCATGTAGATGCCTGGCAGAGTTACCTTCGGATGACATATGAGGAAGAAGAAATTGAGGTTTTCAACAGAGCGAAAAAGGAGAATGTGCAAATTAGTTTCAATTACACTAAATTGAATGAAACATATGAAACTAAAAAGGCACAATTCGAAAATGATGAATACTTTCCAATCGTGACTCCAAAAGAATTTGAAATTAAAGGAAATGCTGTTATTCAACAAAAGGTTACACCAAAGATTTATGTACCA
The DNA here is from genome assembly GCA_963853835.1 of Calendula officinalis. NCBI lineage: Eukaryota > Viridiplantae > Streptophyta > Magnoliopsida > Asterales > Asteraceae > Calendula > Calendula officinalis. Next base: position 25,051,392 of record OY970831.1, read on the forward strand.
TCTATAATTCTTGAAAAGAAAATTTGTCAATTGGAAACTGAAATTGATGAAACACAAAATGCATTTGATAAAGAAAAATCAGTTTTACAATCCAAAATTTATGAATTAGAAAGTAAAAATGAAGAATGTTGGGTCTCATATGTTGTAACCAATAGTCTAGGGACAATTTGTGTATTTAGTCTAAACTTAGGCTAGGTATAAATAGATAGTTGTAACCTAATTTTCATAACCTTTGTGTTCACGAACGGTTCGTTACCGAGGGTAACAAACATAAACGAACATAAAGAAACACAAACAAGCATAAAGAAACACAAACGTACACGAAACAAACATAAACAAACATAAACAAACACAAACGAACACGAAACAAACACAGACAAACGTAAACAAACTCAAACGAACGTAAACAAATGAACACGAACAGATGTTCACGAACGTAAAGGAACGAACGGGCATTTGTTCGTGTTCGTTTGTTTAACTAAACGAACACAAAATCTTGTTCGTGTTCGTTTGTAGGCCTGTAAACGAAGCGAACGAACACGAGTGGGGTCTTGTTCATGTTCGTTTTTTAAGGAAAAAAAGTGTTCACGAACGGTTCGCGAACACTTATCGAACGTAATTTTGTGTTCGTGTTCATTTGTTAAGAAAATTTAGTGTTCATGAACGGTTCGCGAACGAGGGTAACAAACATAAACGAACATAAAGAAACACAAACGTACACGAAATGAACACAGACGAACACAAACATATACACCAGGGACTTCCGGTGTAATAAATGAAGTTCAGGGACTAAGGCTGTAATAAGTAGTACACCACAGGGACCTTCCATGTAATTTACTCGGGTTTAAATATGAGGAAGGGTGGACAATTACTATACTACCCATCATGTGCTGTGCACATGAGTGATTTAACAGGGTTTTTTAACGGACGTTTGCTTCAGGGACTACGGGTGCAACAAAATGGCAACACCAGGGACTCCCAGTGTACTTAATGAAGTTTAAGGACTGTAACTGCAATAAGTGGTAAAACACAGGGACCTTAGATGTAATTCGCTCAATATTTTATTTGCTTGCAAATAGTAAATGTGTATTGGACTAGAAAAGATGCCCTAAGCCCATTTCTGCTATGGGCCGGCCCTGTCTGCTATTAGTTTGTAACAAAATTTTATCCATGCGACTGACCAAGTACCGAAAGAAATTAAAGGAAGTTAAACGAAGTGGCTACATTTACATTAAATCCAATGAAAAAACAGATTTACACATGGAAGTTACGTAGAACTATAACTTTGTCAAAACACTATCAAGAGATAAAACGAAATATAAATGACCTCAAACATGTTAGCCACAAAATTTTACGTACTAAAAATATCAAGAGATCAAGTGTTGAGATGTCTGACAAGAGATGAACTGATAATGTGCTTATAAGGGTCATGGGTTACTCATCTTACAACCAATTGATTTTAAGATGGAACCCCACAAACTTATATGGTATCAGAGCAATGTTCACCCGTAGTTGGTCAAACGGTCACACGCATCCCACGTAACCCATAAACATCCACGTGTTAGGCGCGAAAAAAATGACGCCACGCGTGAGGGGGCGCGTTGAGATGTCCCACACTTGACAATAGATGAACCGATAATGTGCTTATAAAGGTCCTGGGCTACTACTCTTACGACGAATTGGTTTTAGAACCCCACAAACATACATCAAGAAACCTTTCATTTAAACTACTTCTACAAATAATGCCAATATCAAGTAAAAATGTACGCTAAATATATACAGTGGATTAATATAGTAGCACACGGTGGTATGGGCCATGCTCAAATTTTTTTGAGTAGCACAAAATTTTAGAATTTTTTTGGTATTATGGTGCTATTATCAAACTAAAAAACTATACAATAACATAAAGCAATATTATAATAAAAACTCAAATACTAGCAATAGTCCAACACACAGTTTTGGATATGAAGAATTCAGAATTTGGGGATCGATTTAGTGAAGTAAACACCCAATTACTTGAATACATGGGGGCTTTAAGTCCTTGTAATCATTTGCTAACTTTGACAAAATAAAGTTGTTAAACTTGAGAGTTGTACAAAAATGATTTTAATATGCAAACTTGATGGTGAACTTAAGATATATCATCACTCTTTGCATAATGATTACTAATTCGTTAGTTTGAAGGGAATTGCCGACCTTTCTCGTATGATGGTGATAATGGGGAAACATCGTTCTTATCCTTTGGTTTATAGGTTATTAAAGCTGGCTTTTGTTTTACCCGTCGCAACTGCAACGGTGGAAAGATGTTTTTCTGTGATGGAGTTATTAAAAACCGACTTGCGTAATAAAATGGGTGATAATTTTATGAACGATGCATTGATTTGTAATGTTGAAAAAGAAGCCCTTAAGGAAGTTAAGTTTGAAGATGTAATGGATTGCTTTCAAAAAATGTCTACACGGAGATGTCAACTTTAGAACGCAATATTTTACATTATTTTTTTTTATATTTGATGCAATCGTATATTTAAAACTTTTTTATATCTTTCATTATGTTCCGGAAAAATTTATTGATGTCAACTTTAAAATGCAATATCTTACACTATTTTTTTTTATATTTGATGCAATCATATTTTTAGAACTCTTTCTTATCTTTCATTTTGTATCCGAAAATTTTTATTGTGTTACTACTATAGAAAAGTTCTAGTTTGGCCACTGAATATTGTTAGAACAAAACACAGATCAACTTGATACTGATGCTGCAGTTAGTACTGATCATACTTAGTACTGATGGGGCAGAACATGTTACTACTGAAGAAGTTGATACTGGTGTATAGTATAACTAAAGTTACTACTGATCATGCACAGATTGAAGATACTACTGATCAATAGTAGTTACTACTGACGATGGTTTCTGGACTTACTACTGATCACCAGATTTACTACTGATGTTACACATTTACTACTGGTGATGAGTTTTACTACTGATACGCGTTTTTTAAGAATATCAAGTCCGAGATCTTCGTATAGATAATTATAGAATGTAAATCAATGTATATTTTTATTATTCGATGTAAATCAAGTCCTAGAATAACTAGGGTAAATAGTTTAGCTTCAAGGACTATTATAAATAGTTCCTTACGAATTGTAAACGTACGTGTGTATTGTTAATTCAATAATATACATTGAAGCTTTTTGTGAACCTGTGTTCTTAATACTTTTGCATATTATTTACAGTTCATTGTTCTTAATTACATTGATATAGTGTTGATCCGCTGCAACTTCTATATTCAATTAGATCTAAAGGTGTTTATTAATTTCTCTATAGTTAATCGATCCTGACAAGTGCTATCAGAGCGAATTGGTTCTAGATCTACTATTTGTTAAGAACAACAAAAAGTTTTAATCTTTAAAACACACTCATTGTTAATCATGTCGGATAACAATGAAAGCACTCAGGCCAACAAAATCCCCATTCTCACTCCCAATAACTTTGGGATGTGGAAGAATCGTATTAAGCAATACATGCTTATTACAGATTACTCTATGTGGGAAGTTGTCCTTGAAGGAAACAAAACTGGTCCTGGTCAAGCTAGCAGCTCTGCAACTGAGGCAGACAAACTTAAATGTGAGAAAGAAAAGAAGGACAAGGGCATCGAACTCAAAACTCTAAGCACTCTATTACTGGCCATTCCTAACGATTATCAACATCTCTTTGTTGAGTATGATGATGCAAAGATACTATGGGAAGCACTGGAGAAGAGATTTGTTGGGACCAAGAGCACTAAGAGGAACATGAAGTCTGTTCTTAAACAAGACTTTGAAAATTTCAAAGGAAAACCCAATGAAACACTCACTCAAGTGTTTGACAGATTCAACAAGCTAATTGGTGAACTTAACCAGGTTGGGGTTAAGATGGATCAAGAAGATGTCAACATGAAGTTCCTAGGATCTCTTAGTGAAGAATGGGCCATGTATACAGTGGTATATAGACAAAGAGATGCTTTAGAAGAAAAAGAGTTGGATGAACTCTACAATGATCTCAGAGTATTTGAAACTGAGGTAAACCAAAAGAACCCTTCTATTTCTTCTAATAATGCTGCATTTGTCTCTAGTACAGGTCAAGGTCAGGAAACATTCACAGGAAAGGCTACAGATTCTGAGGATGCTGCAAGAGAATCCTTCTTCACTAGTCATGTGCATACTGCATTGATTAGTGATGACTTGGAACAATTGAACCCAGATGATCTTGAGGAGATGGATCTTAAATGGCAGATGGCTATGCTGAGCCTAAGGACCAAAAGATTCTTAAAGAGGACAGGTAGGACAAGCCTAAACTTCAACAAAGGTGACAAAGCAGGATTTGACAAAGCTAAAGTCAAATGTTACAACTGTAACAACCTTGGTCACTTTGCAAAAGAATGTCCTCAACCAGACAAAAGATCAAAATCAACTGCTCTTGTGTCACAACAAGGACAAGGTTATGACTGGAGTTTCCAAGCAGAAGAGCATGCTCAAAATCAAGCTCTCATGGCCTTTACTGACAACAAAACTGAGGTAAAACCTAAACCTTGTACTTCTGAATGTGCTAAAATTGTTAAAAACTTAGAAAAAGAAAACAATAAATTAAATGAAGATTTAGCAAAAGCAGTGAGAAGAAATCATGAATTTGATGGTGTGATTACTGATCAAGAACATCAAATAAAGGTGTACCAGATGATTGATCAAAGGATAAAAGAAGAATTGCTTCAGGCTGTGGATGAGAAAGAATTTTATGAAATAAAAAATAAAGAACTAACAAGTAAATTAGAAGAATGTCAACTTGAAATTGAACAAAATAAATTAACAATTAAAAAGTTTGAAAGAAGCACTAAAATTCTTGATGAATTAACTAATAATCAAAATACAGAAAAAGTTGTTCATGGGGTGGGATATCATGCTGTACCACCTCCATATAAAATCATTCCACCACTTAAAAACAGTTCAGAAAGAATCATTAATGAATTAAAAACTGAAAATCAAACTGAATCACCTAATGAAACATCTGAATCAAATAATTCTTCTGATGATGATCAATCAATTGAATTTACAATCTCCCAAACTGAATCACCAAAATCAATTGATACAAGTTTTCACACAGCTCAAAGTCCAAATGATTCTCCTAAATATGATGCAGAAAATATACCCAAAATTCTAAAAAGGGGAAACCAAAGAAATAGGAACCAACTCTTATAACAAAGAAAAATAATAAAGGCTCAAGAAAATAAATTAAAATGTGTTATTTGCAACAAAGTGAATCATTTAGCAAAGGATTGTCACTTCAATCCAATAAACTGCAAGGAGTTAAAGGAATTTAAAGTTTTTAAAGAAAATGCAAAAACTCAAAAGTTAAAAGATACTACTGGTCCTTCAGTAGTAAATACAATCAAAACTCCAATTGCTGAAACTCCAAGATTTGGAAGGAGTGCACCAAGATTTGTGCAAAACAGAAGAGTTGGAAGCCCAAAGAACAGCAATTACTTCAAGAACAATGGAAAATCCAATCAAAATAAACAATATTTTAAATTTTCCAACACCAGTAGAAACTTAAACAATTTTACTACTGGTGTTAACCCTCATTATAATGCTGTATGGTACCAGTACAAGAATACTACTGGTAAAAACCCTAATTTTAAAAACACTACTGCTCCCAAAACAACTTTCAAAAATACTACTGGTGTTAACCCTAAAAATACTACTGGTCATTCTAAACATGGTAAGTACCCAAATACTACTGGTCCATCAGTAGTAAAGTATTCAAAAGCAAAAAATCACGGGTATAAACCAAGATCAGTAGGAAATTCTCACACTAGTACTAATTTCAAAAGGGCAGTAGTAAAACAAAACACCAGTACTAAACAAGTATGGGTACCAAAAGTATTTAAAGTTAAATCCCCAAAAGCTTATTTCTCAAAGGATGAACCCAAGACATATAAAGCTTGGGTTCCCAAACTTAACTAATCATTTACTCAATTGTGCAGAGCATTCAGATCCCAGAAGAAGGAAGAACATGGCATATTGATAGTGGATGCTCAAGGCACATGACTGGAAATCTGCAAATTCTTAAAGATTTCAAGTCATTTGATGGAGGATATGTGGCATTTGGTGAGAATCCCCAAGGAGGTAAGATTACAGGTAAAGGTACTGTTACTAATGGAAAAATTACCTTTGATGATGTATTTTATGTAGCTGAACTAAAATACAATCTTGTCAGTGTGTCTCAAGTTTGTGATAAAAAGAACAAAATTCTTTTCACAGACATTGAGTGCATCATTCTTTCTCCTGATTTTATTTTAGATGAAAAATATGTTGTTTTAAGAACTCCAAGGAGAAACAATGTGTATTGCCTAGATATAGGGGGAGAACTCATTTCTACAAATGAGGTCAACTGTTTTATATCCAAGGCAAACACCACTGAATCAGAACTATGGCACAGAAGGATGTGTCACACAAATTTTAAAAACATGAATAATTTAGTAAAAAGAAATCTGGTCATTGGACTACCTCAAAAACAATTCATGTGTGATCATCACTGTGTTGCATGCCTAAAAGGTAAACAACACAAGACTTCTCATAAGTCCAAAACTGTGAACTCTATTTCTGTTCCTTTACAGCTCTTACATATGGACCTTTTTGGACCTACAAATGTAATGAATATTGGAAAGAAACAATATTGTCTTGTTATTACTGATGACTTTTCCAGATATACATGGGTTTTCTTTCTCAGGACAAAGGATGAAACAAGTGAACTCATAAAGAACTTAATTGTCAAACTGGAAAACACATCTGATCAAAAAGTGAAAGCCATAAGATGTGATAATGGCACAGAATTTAAAAATGCTAACTTAATTAACTTTTGTGATCTTAAAGGTATTGACAGGCAATACAGCTCACCTAGAACTCCACAACAAAATGGTGTAGCTGAAAGAAGAAATAGAACCATCATTGAAGCAGCAAGATCAATGCTTGCAGACTCAAAATTACCAATCACTTTTTGGGCAGAAGCTGTTAATACTGCCTGTTATGTTCAGAACAGAGTATTAATTGTGAAGCCACATTTTAAAACACCATATGAACTTTTTAATAAAAGAAAACCTTCTATAAGTTTTTTAAAATCATTTGGTTGTCCTTGTACTATTTTGATTACAAGAGAATAAATTGGTAAGTTTGACTGCAAAGCTGATGATGGAATCTTTGTGGGATATTCTACTCAAAGCAAATCATATAGAGTATTCAACAAAAGACTAAGGATAATTGAAGAAAGCATCAATGTATCCTTTAATGAAAATGTACCTAATGAACAAGGAAATGGTCCAGATTGGCTATTTGACATAGACAATCTAACCAAATCCTTTAATTCTAATATGAATTTCAATGTAGGTAATTCAAATTGTCACAATCAAAAGGAAGGAACATCGTCAGTTTATACTGGTCAAGAGGAAATGAGATACATTGTAGTTAATACTGCTCCAATAGTTAATACTGATGTCAGTAATAACTCAAGTTCTGGAACCAGTAGTAACTCTGAGAATAAGGACAGTAGTAATTCAAATACTACTGATACCAGTAATAGTACTCAAAATACTACTGGTCCCAACATTAACCTAGATTCTCAAGATACTACTGATACCAGTAACAACAACAACTCTACTGATCTCAATGAAGATAATAGCAGTAGTAACTCTGACCAAGAAGATGATGAACCAAATATCAATGACAATGAAGGATCTCTAGAAGAACAACTACCTGAGACAAATGAGTCCAATCTTGAAAATCAACTAGTGGTTGATAAAGCTACAACTACAAGGACTCAAAAGAACCATCCATTAGACCTTGTTCTAAGTGATGTCAACTCACCACTACAAACAAGAAGCAAATTAAACAAAAGCTTAACTGCAAATATGTGTAATATAAGTTTAATTGCTAATGAATGTATGTTTGAATGCTTTCTATCTCAGGATGAACCAAAGAAGATCCAACAAGCAATGAAGGACTCAAACTGGATTGAGGCAATGCAAGAGGAACTCCTTCAATTTAAATTACAAGCTGTTTGGACACTTGTACCTCTACCCAAAGGAAAAAGAGCCATTGGAACAAGATGGATCTTCAGAAACAAGAAAGATGAAAGAGGTATAGTGATCAAGAACAAAGCCAGACTTGTAGCCCAAGGATACACTCAAGAAGAAGGAATAGACTATGATGAAGTATATGCTCCTGTTGCTAGAATTGAAGCCATAAGAATATTTCTAGCATATGCTTCATTCAAAAAATTCAAAGTCTATCAAATGGATGTTAAGAGTGCATTCTTATATGGGAAGATTGAAGAAGAGGTATATGTATGCCAACCTCCAGGTTTTGAAGATCCAAAACATGGTGATTATGTGTTCAAATTGGATAAAGCTCTGTATGGCCTACATCAGGCACCAAGAGCATGGTATGACACATTATCATCATACCTATTGAAGAACAACTTTAAAAGAGGAGCCATTGACAAAACTTTGTTTACAAAGAAAGTCAAAGATGATATACTACTGGTACAAATTTATGTAGATGATATCATCTTTGGCTCAACCAATGATTTATTATGCAAAGAATTTGAAGAACTGATGCAAATTAAATTCAAGATGAGCTCCATGGGTCCAATGAACTTCTTCCTTGGACTCCAAGTCAATCAAAGAACTGATGGTATTTTGATAAATCAATCAAAATATGTCAAAGACATCTTGGAAAAGTTTGATTTGAAAGACAGTAAAAGTGCTAGTACACCAATGGAAACACACAAACACCTACATCCTGATGTTGAGGGGGAGGATGTAGATGAACACTTATATAGATCAATGATAGGTTCCTTGATGTACTTAACTGCCTCAAGACCTGGTATCATGTATAGTGTTTGTGTGTGTGCAAGATATCAAGCAAGACCTAAAGAACTACACTTGCAAGCTGTCAAAAGAATATTCAGATACTTGAAAGGCAAACCATCACTAGGTCTATGGTATCCACATGACTCACCCTTTGAACTAATAGCCTATACAGATAGTGACTATGGAGGTGAATGTCAAGATAGAAAGTCCACTACTGGTGGATGTCAATTCTTTGGATCAAGACTGGTGTCATGGCAATGTAAGAAGCAAACAAATGTATCAACATCTACTGCTGAAGCAGAATATGTAGCTGCATCTGCTTGCTGTGCTCAAGTACTATGGATTCAAAACCAGCTTCTAGACTTTGGTATCTCTATCCTTAAAACTCCTATTTTTATTGATAATCAAAGTGCTATTAGTATTGTGAATAATCCAGTAAAACCCTCAAAAACTAAACACATTGAAATAAGATTTCATTTTATAAGAGATTGCAATGAAAAGAAATTAATCAAAGTTGTTAAAATTCATACTGATGATCAATTAGCAGATCTTTTTACAAAAGCATTTGATGTAGGAAGATTCAACTTCTTGGTCAGCAGCATTGGAATGATTTTAATCAATTAAAATCTCTTAAAATCATGTGTAAAGATTTGTTGTAAAAAGTTTTTTTTTAAGTATTTTACTACTGGTAGGTCTGCATTACTGGTATGAAAGTGTATGCACAAAATACTACTGGTAGTTCATTACTACTGGTGTATATTAGGTTTACACAAATACTACTGGTAAGTCAGTACTACTGGTATTCACATATACTACTGGTCTTATGTGTTAATAGTTACTACTGATGTCTATAGTTACTACTGATGTCAAAATCCTTAGTCACTACTGATGTTAGTAGATACTACTGATGTTTTACTACTGATATCTTATTCACTACTGGTCTTTCAGAAACACAATTACCAAACTAACCCCCATGAAAATAACCGTTATATTATGATTCGAAGGACATTTTAGTAGTTTTGCAGGTTAAATCAAAAGATATAAAAGGCGGTAGACGATTAGTTTAGCATTATCTTCACTTGGATTTGCTAAAACCTCTCGATAAACCCTAGCTTTCGATCAAAAACTCATCTTCAGTCTTAAAATTCTTAAAAAATTTTCTCTCAAATCACTGCAAAATGGCAACTCTACAATCTCTCAATGTTCAAACCGATCTCAAATACTCAGAGTTCCACAACATGTGTGCCTTTCTACGCAATCCAGACGGAACAAAGGATTTCCGACCAATCGTAAACTTTTTGAAAAATTCTTACATACGATTCGCATTAACGGTGAAACCGAAGGCATACCAACAGCACTTGGTGGATTTCTGGACCAATGCTGAAAGAACGGAGGGTGCAACTGTACCAATGATAAAATCAAATGTGGATGGAAAAACGATCACCATCACAGAACAATCTATTCGACAACATCTACAACTACACGATGATTCAGGTATGACTACTCTTCCTAAGGAATTCATTGCTGAAATTTTAAACAAAATGGGATATGAGGGAAGACTAAACATAGTTACTTTTCAAAAAGGTCTTCTCTCCCCACAATGGAAATTTCTTGTCCATACTATTCAGCATTGTATTTCTCCGAAAAGAAGCACTTGGAATGAGTTTAACAAGGCAATAGCATCTGCTGTTGTCTGTCTATGCACAGACCAAGTATTCAATTTTTCTAACATGATTTTTGAAGGTATGTTGGGAAATCTTAACTCTTCAAAATTTTTAATGTATCCCAGATTTCTCCAACATATCATAAACATTGAATTACAAAACTTGTCAACTCTCAAAAATATTTTTATAATTACAGAGTTGAACAAGAAAGTTTTCTCAAATATGAGAAAACAATTTAAATTTTCGGGCAAGGAAACCCCTCTGTTTCCTAATATGATCAAAGATCACACACCACTTGGAGAAGGTTCAATCAAAGATACAACCCAAATTGAACCTCAACCCACTCCATCACCCCCAAATACAGCCCAAACACCACCCCATATAGCCACTCAATCTCCCACTAACTTAGAAGTCCTGAATGTGTCCCAGGAACTTGAATTAAATCTGCAGAGTGCTACTCTTCACTCTGTGGAAGACCTACCAGACAAAACCCAAAACATATCCACAATTTATAAAAGAAAGAAATTATCTTTAAAGGACACCAGGGGACAAATCGAGTCACACCCCAGGCTCAAAGAGTTGTCCTCCAAGGAGGAGAGAGGACATGAGGAGAGGGCTTTCACTACTGATGCCCCAAAGGTGGGTGCACAGGATAGTGAAAACATCACTAAGACCCAAACCTCGGCAACTTTAAGTGATGACTCTTTTGAGGAATTACTTAAAGGACCCCGGTGCCAAGAAACCACAAGGGGGGACATCTCTGCTTCTTCTAGGAAGAAGAGAATGTCTAAAGACCCAATGAATCACCAAGCAGTGATGAGGGCAGATCTGTGGAATTGATGGAAAGGAAGGAAAACCTTAAAACCAATGTACCTGTTAGTGAGCCCGATGATCTTGCTAGATGGAGTGAGGGCAGTATTAAAATCAACCAATTGACGGAAAAAGTGGATTCTCTTGAATCCACAGTACAAAATTGTCTTGAATATCTAACAAATCAAGGAAAAACGATGGCTGCAATGAAAAGGCATGTCAATACCATCAACAAAAGAATGAGATTCTATGAGCACAGGCTTCATCAACAAACCAAAATCATCAGAAAATTGAAGAAGAAAATTGATGATAGTGAGGCTCCACCAGTTGAGCTCACTAAGGGGGAGAAGGATAATAACCAATCAATGATTGATGAATCAATTGCAGCAGCAGCATCTTCTCTCCTAAACTTAAAGGAATCAAATGTTGATAAAGGCCCAGAGATGATGGTTACAGAAGAAGAGCCTGTTACTACTGCTACAATGGAAGAACAAGTTGAAAAGGAAATACCAGTAGTAACTCCTACTACTGATATAATAGCAGTAGTAAATCAAGAAGAGGAAGTAAAAGCAGCAAACACTACTGATGCCCTATCAGTAGTAATATCTGAAGATATACCAGCAGTAACTACCTTAGTTACTACTGATGATATTATTGAGCTGCCACCTCTATTAGAACCAAAAGTGATACTTCCACCATCTCCAAAAAGGTCAACAACACAAATGGTGGTTAAAGATATTGATGATGATGTAAATTGGTTAGAAGTTGATGAATGCTCACTACCTCCACATCCTAAAATACTTCCTATATCACAGATACACTACTATGGTCCCAAATTTGTTATTGAATCTGAACCAAATATGAAGAAAGACAATTACATAGGAAAGGGAAAGGAAGTTGCTGATGAAGACCATCCTAACAGAGCACAAGGTCATGAAATGGTCAACAAAATCAACTATGCCAAATCAGCCAAACAGGATAGGTGGAAGGTTAAAAGAGCAAAATACTTAAAGAAGGTTGAAGTATCTCTAGCAAATGAAAACAGAAGATTAGCAGAAAGGGCTAGAATACTAAGACAACCATTCACAGAAATCAAATTGGCAGATATAGCAGATATATCAAAACTGCCACAATTTAAACAAAAGGTCAAAACTAAACAAGTTGCTGAAACAAGAAAAGAACTACAAAGAAAAGAATTAGAAAAATTCAGGCAACTTGAATATGAAACATTAGAACTTCTGGAAGCACAAGTACAAGAATGCAAAGAGCAGAAGGCTGATATGCCAGAACAGTTTGCAGAGAAAAAGAAAGAAATGATCACATTCTTGAAATCAAGAGGTCACAACACAAAGGCCTTTGGAAGAATGAAGTTGATTAACTTAATTGAAAAGTACTGTGTAGAGAAGAAGAAGGATCTTACTGAGCAAGATATTAATGAGAAGTACACTACTAAACTTAAACAGATAGACTCCAAAGAAATGAAAGAAAGAAAAACAATAACTGGAGAATCATCTGGTGTATCTTCTCAAACATCAAAGAAAAGGAAGACAATTTCTACTGAACTTGAACAACCAAAGAAGAAATTACAAATGGTTCAAGTTTATGATCTTCCTGTTGCTCCCCTACAAAATAATCCAATCATCAACTGGAGATATATAGATGATATGATTGAGATTATCAGAGAAGATAAGGTCATACAAAGATTCAGAGCTTGGAAACCTTTGGTCATGTCTCTAACCAGAAGTGACATTATAAAGATGTTGATCATTGGCAAACCAAGAATGACTAAGAAGAACTGGAAGAATTCAGCTGCAGGCTATCTTACTGAAATGATTGATGCTGCTTTCTATCCAGAAAATTATTCAGAGAAGTTTACAAATCCAGAGAATGTTCAAGCCTGGAATGTGCTGCCAACTGTCAATATGTACTTCTTTGAATATACAAGTAAGAAATGTGATCTATTCCTTTATGAGAAAGAGTATCCTCATTCTGAGAAAACTCTTTATCAACTTTGGTGCATGAACTTTATTAAACCACATGATGCTGTGATGCTCCAAAACAAATTGAATGAATTTGTTAAAAGAATCAGCAAATATATTATTGCACAAAGAAATAAAAGGAACCAACAGACTTTAGAAGGTGATCAGAAAAGAGCAAAGCTGTTAGAAGATCAGAAAAAGAATAAGTAAAAAGAAACTTGATTGATTAAAAGATAATCAATAAGTTTAGGGGAGATTGTTAGAACAAAACACAGATCAACTTGATACTGATGCTGCAGTTAGTACTGATCATACTTAGTACTGATGGGGCAGAACATGTTACTACTGAAGAAGTTGATACTGGTGTATAGTATAACTAAAGTTACTACTGATCATGCACAGATTGAAGATACTACTGATCAATAGTAGTTACTACTGACGATGGTTTCTGGACTTACTACTGATCACCAGATTTACTACTAATGTTACACATTTACTACTGGTGATGAGTTTTACTACTGATACGCGTTTTTTAAGAATATCAAGTCCGAGATCTTCGTATAGATAATTATAGAATGTAAATCAATGTATATTTTTATTATTCGATGTAAATCAAGTCCTAGAATAACTAGGGTAAATAGTTTAGCTTCAAGGACTATTATAAATAGTTCCTTACGAATTGTAAACGTACGTGTGTATTGTTAATTCAATAATATACATTGAAGCTTTTTGTGAACCTGTGTTCTTAATACTTTTGCATATTATTTACAGTTCATTGTTCTTAATTACATTGATATAGTGTTGATCCGCTGCAACTTCTATATTCAATTAGATCTAAAGGTGTTTATTAACTTCTCTATAGTTAATCGATCCTGACATATATACCTAGATATATAGATTCACCGATGACATTTTTGTTCGGTATCTTTGCGCACTGTGATAACGCAAACACAAACACATACATGATACATACGCGATTCAATAAGAAATACACGGTAAATTCGAATAAAATTTATGATAATAACCTGATTGAAGTGGTAATGGGAGTGCAGAGATACGCGATGAAGCTGAGATAAAGCTCAAGAACATGGAGCTGGTATATAAAGTGGCCGACGTTTTATGTGCCGGTGATTGCGTCCGGCGAATGCATAATAGATTTGATCCATGATTGATTCGGATAGAAGATGATTGCATGCATGCCATATTTGTGAACTTGTGACCGTTTACTCTGTTCAGTGAAACGGTGGGGTCCACCATAGATAATTGTAACCCAGTGGTTCCAATTATTTACATTCTAATTACTAAATAGTATTTTACAGAAATCCGATGCTCTAAATATCTGTTGCAACTATTTTTAATATAAATTTGGCCTTAAAAAGTGCATATAATTTGACTCACCTGAGTTAAAAAAATTTAATAACTTGAAAATGTTTGACTCTTCGTAAAGTTAATCGATGCATGATGTATTATGTATCAAGGTGAATTGATTAAATTAACTCGTTATTGGATAAGGAGGACTGATGGTTGTTGGTTTGAAATTTCTTAGAAATTTATCATATTAATTTTTGTTATAATAAATTGAAACTAGTGAAAGTGATTCATTAATAAGAGCTACGTTCAAAGAGGTGTATTATTTTTATGAAGTCCCGACGAACAAATTTCAACCATTGATTAATAAGATCTAATGGTCAAAATTAATCACGTATTTTATACATTGAGGGGTATTTTGGTCATTTTTTTTAAATAAAAATATTTTATTTATTTTTTATTTTAAAATTTTTATTATTTTTATTATGAAGGGGTATTTTGGTCATTTAACACTTAAAAAATTTCGATTTTTTTTTATTTTTTATTTTTTTATTATTTTTTCATTAAAAAATAATATTTATTTGATAATTACATGTATAACTTAATCACATGTGATTTTAATATAAAATCACATGTGTTTGTATATTTAATCACATTTGATGTTTTAGTTCAATTACATGTAATTCGGTATGCAATCACATGTGATTCAGTATCCAATCACATGTGATTCAGTATCCAATCACATGTGATTAACTAGACAATCACATTATGTGTTGTTAATGAAAAATAATAATTTTTAAAAAACTAATACTTCCTCCGATTCAAAATAAGTGATACACTTTCCTTTTTGGGGTGTATCAAAATAAGTGATACACTTTGAAAATTTACCTTATTTGGCAAAAAAATAGTGGGACCCATTTCCCACTAACCATCTACTTTAACAAAGTGAAAAGACCCCTTTACCCTTACTTTTACTTTTAAACATCAGTAACTCCACTTTATTCAAAAAGCGTGGGACCCATTTCCCACTAACCATCTAATTAATCTAATTTAACCATCATTATAAACTTTTGCCTCAAAATCCGTGAAATCCAAAGTGTATCACTTATTTTGAATCGGAGGAAGTATTAAAAAAATTTAAAAAAATTTAAAAAATAAAAATTTTTAAAATAAAAAATAAAAAAAACTAAATTTTTTTAAATGACCAAAATACCCGTCAATTAAAAAATAAAACAAATTAAAAATTAAAAAAATTAAAAAAAAATCGAATTTTTTTAAGTGTCAAATGACCAAAATACCCCTTCATTTATAAAATATGTAATTAATCTTGACCATTAGATCTTATTGATCAATGATTGAGATTTGTTCCTCAGGACTTGATAAAAATAATAAACCTCCTTGAACTTTCTTTCACTACTAAATACATCATCTTCATCTGCTTGATAAACGAGGACACTTGACCAAAAGTCAACCATGGGCCCGCGTTCCACCGACTACTGCTGAAGTTCAGCCAATCCCATTTGGTGGCAATTTTTTAAGAAAATGTTAATGACAGCCCTTAGGGCTGTCAATAAGAAGGTAAAAATAAAGTAAAACCCGCCCCCTGAATTTTAGGAACACTACTTCATCAATTAATGTACAATCGTTTTATGCACGTTAGAGACAACCCTAAGGGTTGTCATTAACAAAACCCATTTTTTAAACGTGGATTTTTAAAATGTTGGATTTGTTGGCGGAAACATCTCATCACCCGTGGTAAATGAGTTCTTTAAGTTTCCTTTGGATATAAGCGACTAGGTTATGACCCGTGAAAAATCACGGACTGTCATTAATTTTATTGAATGTTACTTTTATATGACACAAAAATTATCGTTAATTGCATGATTATTACATATATGATAAGAATATATATATAATGCTTCTAAGGGTTAGGATCCGGTGAGAACTACAAAATTAGTGAGGACTGCGAGTACAATTCACAACCAATCATTTTAAAATTTTTGGATCATTGTAATAAATTTTGGATATTTATGAGGAAACATTTTTTTACAATGATCCAAAATTTCTGAAAATGATCCGTATTTTTAAAATGATTGGTTGAGAATTGTCATTACAATCCTCACCAAAATTTGAGTCATCGGCTGATCGCACTTCATGCTTCTAATCAACCCGTTTGCCTCTACCACCTCAGATACTCCCACCTCAGTTGATTCAAGCCAATATTCATACTTTGCAGATTCTAATCTCTTATGTTGGCTTTTGTAGTTAAAACTGAACATCATAATGTTTGTATATGGTTATTGTCAACATAAAGTTTTCTCCATGGCTACTCAACTAAGTATATGATTAATGGTTATGATTTAGGGTTAAGCTTAGGACTATTAAAATCTTACTAATCTTTAAATTTATAAACGGTAAATTCTTGAAAAAACTATATACATAGTAAATTCTAAAAGCCTAACATACATAAAAAGTGTTTGTTGTATTTTTATGTTAAGTAAATAACGTGAGAATTCAAGACCAAATTATTAAGTTGATTATTTTTCCAAGTTCAGTGTAAATTAACAGGGTTTTGATAATGACAGCCTTAAAATATGCATCGAAAACTTATACGTCTAACTATAACAAACTCCTTAATCCTAGGAACTATCCTTATTGTACAACTTTGATGCACTTAAAGACATCCCTATTGTTTTAATTGATGTAATGGAATGAATTATTACTTGTATAATGTGATTCCTTCTCTTTTCTTAATTCTCATTACATAGGGAGAGGTAGTTCTTTTTCATTCCATCATGGAAAATATACAATTAATTAACTTATTTTTATATAAACTAATTTATAAAATTAAAAAATGTAACTAACTTGTTATTTTTTAAAAAAATAACCAAAGATTATGTTTTTTTAATATAATAAGTATTTAGATTTAGATTTATAAGTGTTTATTATATTTAATTTGTGTTATGTCTATAAAAAATATTAAATTTTTTACTTAATACATAAAGTAGATATAAATTTATGCTTAACATAATTTTTTATAAAAACTTATACAACTTTCTTAGAATAAAATTTTAATTAATATATATTTTTTAAATTTAAATACATTTTTTTATAATAATCTTATCTAATTATTTCAATCCTTAATATTATTTAGTTATTTATTTAAAAAAATGTTATTGACTAATAAGAATGATTTATAAAAATTACATACTTAATAATATTTGATGACATTTTCATTCCTTCATGCTAACCAAACATGATAATGGAATGCAATATGTCATTCTATTACGCCACTCATTCCATTACCAAGTCCATTCCATTCCGTCTCCCATTCCATCTATCCAACCAAACAGACCCTAAGAGATGTCATTATCAAAACTCATATTTATAATATTGCCAGGGCTTTTAGAGGTGTAGGAGATGCGACCGCACATGACCCACCCTTTAGAGGGGGTCTAATATTTCATATACACCTTTGAAGTTTTAAGCACGTTTAACAATTTCATACAAAAAAAATTTAAGCAATTTAACCCCAAATGACCATTATGTCCTTACTTTCCTTTTACCAAATTTTACATTTCACCTCTCCTTTTAAGGGCATTTAGTGTCGTCTATTATATAATAAAACAAGCTTTTATAGGTGGCCACGTGGCACCTCTTAGAAGCCAGAATGACACATGGCATTTTAATAGAATTTACAGTTTTTTAATTGACCGATAATTAAATATTAATTGCCATTAATTTCGGATCCTAATACCCAAAATAACAAACTCCATTTTAAAATACAAAAGAAATAATTAAATGCATGAATTTCGTATTTCCATGATTAACTCCATATTTAATTAACAAACTCCATAATTATCTCCATTTTTTGAAATCTGGTGATTGAAAAATTCAAAATGTTAATGACTACAAATTTTATGTAAATACGAAATCTTTTTAATGACAGGAAATTTTTTCTGTAAATACAAAATCTTTTTGATCATATTGGAATACGAAATCATATAACATTTTCTGTTAAAAGGAAATTTAGGAATCTTTTTAATGCCATAAAATATTTTTAGAAACGTAAGACTTTTTAGGAATTTTTAAAATTAGGACTCTTTTTAATAAAATATACAGATTTAAATATAGACTTTTACAGCTTTTTATTAAATAATTAAATTCGGTAATTACCTTAATTAAGATTCGGTTTATAATACTGATTCCTTTAAATTTATTTATTCCATATTTATAAAATAATATATTTCAATAAAAAAGTATATGCAGATTAAAATTTGCACCATTTTTATACTTACTTAAATTAAATATATTTTAAATACGAAATTATATTAACATATACAGTTTAAAATCACCACCATTTTTATACTTACTTAAATTAAATAAATTACAAATACAAAATTATAATTACTAATACCCTTACCGAATTTAAAATTTAAACCCCTACGAAATTATAGGGATTATCATTATCTCACATTTAAACCTCCATCTTATATAAAGATTCTATATCTTAATGTTTTTTTTATCGGAATACTCATCTGCAGCATTGTTTTCATCTTCTTAACGCAAAAAATCTGGTACCAAGCTATCCTTAATCATGTTTTAGTAATCATGCGTAATTCACACAGTTTTACTTCTACTATGCAGTTTTAATTACACTATGCATTTTTTGTTCTGTGAATTCTTTGTTTAATATAGTTGTTTTCCTCATTTTTTTTCGTTAAGCATTTACATCAGTAACCACAAACGATATTAAAGATTTTGTGTAATCATCAGTAGCTATTTTATAAATTTTATTTTTTTTATTATTTTAATATAAGTATAACATCTGTAGCACATTTACATCTGTTTGACCAGAAAAAGTCAAACTGTTTTGAAATCAGTATAACATGTCAAACTGCTATTAAGTGATTATAACATGTCAAACAGATGCAATTAAGTGATTTGGTGAAATACATCAAACATGATTATGATTCTTTATAGTTGTTTTTTTCATTCTTAAATATGTTAAACAGTTGCAGCAGTTAATTTCCTAAAATCTGATGAATATAAACCCTAATTACAAAAAAACAGCTTAGTATACATCTGTTTGACTATGAAAAGTCAAACTGCCATTAAATAGTTAATTTGATTCCTACATTAAACTATATCATGTGTAATAGTAACTGTTTTTTTCGTTTATTTTAAAGATTTTGTGTAATCTTCTGTATCTATTTTATAAATTTTATTTATTTTTATTATTTTAATATAAGTATAACATCTGTAGCACATTTACATCATTTTGACTATTAATGGATGAGATGATTTTAATGGATGAGGAGGTACATATCCTAATAATTTAGTTAATGTTCAATGTTTATAATTAGTAAATTATAACCCTAATTCTAATTTGTCATTTACTGTATTTTTTTATATTTTTCAATGTTCTAGGGATCCAAAATCCAGGCCTATGTTTTGAACAAAAATATAGGCTATTTGAAAATGGTTCTCAAACAGGACAAAGATTACTACATAACTGGTGCATCTCTTGTATAAATCTCGTGTCATTCAAAATAACCGAACAGCATCAAAAGATTTGTTTAGGGGCAAACTCAAAAGTGAAGGAATGTACTGACTTTATTGGATCGAAACATGGTTTTCAATTTGAAGATTTTGAGAAAATTAATTCCAACCAATTGATGGTTGATGTATCAGTTGGTAAGTTAAAATTACTCGGTTTTATTATAATATAACTACTTTAATATTAATATTTAATGTACTAACAATTCTTATATTAATACTAGACATAATCGGAGAGATATTTGAGGTTGAAACGTTGGATAAATCCAACCCTAATGAAACTAAACACATACTTACTATGACTCTGCACAACATAGAGTATGTATCTCTTAAATCTTAACAGTCTATTCTAATTTTTTTATTCCAAATGTTATCATTTTTGTCTTAATTTATTTTGTGATCTTTCATTAGCTCTACACCGTTAAAGCTTACTCTATGGGGAGAAACTGCGTATACCATGCTAAAATACATGGATGATAACAAGAGCAATAAAAAAATAACTATGATTGTTCAATTTGGAAAAATTAACAACTATCATAGTAAGCTTTTTTCATTTCCATTATTATATGATAAGCATGTTATATTCATTTATTTCTTTACTTACATTAAAATATTTGTCAATAGATTTTATCAGCGTTGGGACCTACTATGAAACGTCAAGGTTATTTATCAACGCTGAAGTTGATGAAATTAAAGATTTTAAAGCCTAGTAAGATATTAATTCAATAAAACAGATTACTTATTGTACAGTTCGGTTGAGATTTTAACATACTATTTATAACAGTTATTATTAAACTTTTAAAACTGATTTTTTATTATTTATATTTTGATTCTTATTTATGTGCAACATCCGGGGATAAATTATTAATATGTTCATTAAATAAAACAGATTATCTAAACAAAATATTCTGACTAACTACTTTCCAATGTTTTGTAGAATGATAACAAAATATGGACTGCAGAGCCCCACGATTACGTATAGCAAAGTGCAAACCAAATCGTACTCTATCAATGATGATTTTTTGAAAAATCATGAATGTTTCAACATTGCTGACACTTTGGTCCCTTGTGAGGTAATTTGTATCCTAAACAACGTTTACAGGAACCGAAATTAAATCTAATTTTTTTGGTGTGCTAGACGAAACTGCTAACACTTTTTACCATATTAACAGGCTAAGCAAGTAATCATCGTTGCTACTGTCATTGGATTTTTCAATGCTGATAAAGATATAAAGTTTTTCTACAATGCATGTGGCCATTGTCGCAAGGGTTGTGTGAAAATAAATTTAATAACTGATAATATCGATGTGACTGATGGTGTTGAGGCAACCGAAATATATGAATGCAAGAATGAGAACTGTAAAAGTAAGAAAAAATCTGTTGGCCCAAGGTAAACAAGTTATCTACAGTACACACTATAGTTGTATTTTTAATATGATTTATAAATGCACACATACTAATTTTTATGATTTTTTTTATAGGTATAGGATCCCTCTTCGTGTAAGGGATAGTACTGGATCTATCACCATCACATTGTTTGATGGCCATACATACAACTTTGTTGGAAAGCCAGCAAAATTCTTTGTTGATAGAAGTACTAAGGTGATACATATCATGTTAATTTTATCAAATAAATTGTTTTCCTTTCTTATTACTCAATTAACTCACTGATCACTTAAACATTATTCAGATGGGTGTTGGTCTAGAAGTGTTTCCGGAGGAGTTGAATGTAATCAAAGATCGAAAAATAGCTTTCAAAGTTACTATCGGGAAATTCAATGTTGACACAGGAAATAATTTGTATTCCATCTCTCAACTAACTGAAGATGTAGGTATTATATCTGAGTTGGAAAAAAAATTAGATGTTCAACAGGTTAGTAAAAAAACGTAATTTGGTTATAATCTTATTTATATTTTATAATTTAAAAAAAAATGAGGCTAATTTCATTCTATAATCAGATTGAAAAATCAGAATCATTCTGTGATGGTCCAACAGCTCTATCCTTTGATCGATTAAACGTTATTAAGGTAGAATACTTATTAACATTTTTTAATGAAATATTACATGAATTATGTGTTTTAAATTCCTTAATTGAGAAATGAAATGCAGGATGGTTTATCTGAAACCGGTGACAACATAACACCGTTAGCTGTAGATACATCAACAGCAACGAGTCCGAACAAAAAACTCACCCCACCATCCATTTTGGAAAGGAAATTAGTCGATTGCTTTGAAGAAGGTGAAGATGGACACGGTTCATGCTCAAAGGAGAAGAAACTGGACCCAGCAATAGTTAAAGAATTTGAGGGAGAACTTTTGATTCCAAAAGTCGAGAAGTGATTAATTGGTCGGTTCGTGGTGAAATGTTGGTTGAATCACAAAAACAATTTCTGTCTTTTTTCCATTTTTATTCCTTTGTTTTATTTTCATAAGACAAGTTTTTATTTTGGCGGATCTTTTTGTTTAAGACATATTTATTCAGTATGCTAATACTGATTACGTGTGGTTTTATTTTATTATTTCACTTTTAGACACTATCTTTTTTTATAATTGTTTTTTTTTTATTAATTTCCCTGTATCATCATTTTTTTGTTTGAATATATATCCTAATTAACCTTGAAAATGAAATATCAACGTCTGCCAAAAGTGAAAATTAATTTTTATGCTTAGTATGCAAAAAACCAAATTTCAAAATGTGATATTGGAATACGAAATAATTAACTATTTTCTGTAAATATGAAATTTAGGAATCTTTTTAATGCCATAAAATATTTTCATAAACGTAAGACTTTTTTTCCATTTAAAAATTCCATTTTAAATACGAAATAAATAATTAAATGCATGAATTTCGTATATCCATAAATACCCCTGGCTATTTTCAAGAAAGAGCAATACTTACACCTAAAAACGAGGTTGTTAGGGATATTAATGATCGGTTTTTAGCAATTTTCCCCGGAGAAGCCAAGGAATATTTAAGTTCAGATAGCATTTGTCCTGAAGAGTTTTTGAATGAAGAGTTTGATGAAAGTTTGTACTCACCAGATGTCCGTAATGGTATTAAAATAGGTGGATTGTCAAATCATCAGTTAGTTTTAAATGTCGGTGTTCCCGTTATGTTATTAAGAAATATTGACCAGAAAAATGGTTTATGCAATGGTACTAGACTTCAGATTGTGGCTTTGAGTGTCCGTGTTATAGAAGCAGTTGCTATTTCTGGGAACAATGTTGGATATCGTACTTTTATATCAAGATTATCTTTGACACCATCTGACGCCAAAATCCTCTTTAAATTTAAAAGAAGGCAATTTCCACTTTCTATTTGTTTTGCTATGACAATTAATAAGAGTCAAGGTCAATCATTGTCAAAGGTCGGTCTGTATTTGAGAGAGCCTATTTTTTCACACGGTCAATTGTATGTGGCCTTATCTAGAGTCAAAAGCAGAAAAGGACAGAAGATATTAATAGAAGATAAAGATGGCGGTGTGACGAATTAAACTTCAAACATAGTATTTAAAGAAGTATTTAGAAATTTGTCTTGATTTTTTTTATTAAACATTTTTCATAATTTGTCATTGGATGTTGGACTTCCTTTTAGTTATATTTCGATAGTAGCCATTCAAATGTTATTACCAGTTTTGCAACCCACTTGGTCCCGTTATAAATATATTTCCTTTTTGTTGTATACGATAAAAATATAATACGGGTCAAACTAAATCTGGTATAATTTTTGTATTATATATTCTTAACGATCAGTATAAAGAGTGACAGCCCGTGATTCTTCACGGGTTATAACCTAGTTTGATATAAAATTGTTGTACATGGATAAAAATTGCTCTATACGAATCAACTCCCTTATTAAAAAAACATTTTGTTAAAATTAAATAAAAGATTTACATAATTTTTTAAAATGTATTTATTTGTTTATATAAATAACGTGATAGAAATTAAATCTTCCACTAAAAAATTCTATAAATTTCACCTAAATATGGATTTCCAGTAAATCTGAGAGTTTGTTATCTACGGATTTGAAATTTTAATATAATAAATTATGTTATTCTTCATTTGATTGTTATGTTATTCTTCTAGGGTCTAAATTCAGCTAAAATTCCCAAATTTTGAAAAATGATTAAAAAATGATTTCGTCTAGTCTTTGTTGAGAGCTGGTGGGGATCTTAAGCTAAATTGTGAATCGTATTCATTCATATTTTCCAAATCATTTGTACAGTAAATATTTATTTCCGCTAGCCGAGAACTTTGATATAGCCGAGAACTTTGCCATGGTTTTTAGATTTAACAAATTTTTTCTCTTTTCTTTTTTTTTAATTTATCATCTTCATTTTTCACGTGTTTTCTTTATTGCTTATCTGATTTGATGATCCAAGATGTCTTTCTACCTTTTCCCACTCAAACAATTCTTAGAAGTCATTTTGCAATCAATTTTTTCATATGCCCACCAAGTGTTTGTGAAAATGCCTCAACCAAAAACTTACATATTGTTTCCTAATTAATGGGTTTCTTATTTTATATTAATGAGTTTCTTTCTTGAAATTCTCTTTTTGTTCTTTTGCCTCTTGTTTACGACATCTTAAACAAGCGTTTTTATTTTCGCTTTCTTGTTTCGAATCCATTGATTTATTTCTTAAAATCGTTTCTCCTTTTTTTTATTATTATTTTTTTTCTTCTATGTCTTCCACCTCTTCCTCTTCGGATGGGATTTGGCCTTGTCCTTTCCGCGGATTTCATTGTTGCCCGGATGGTGTATTGGGCAATAAAGGGATTGCTCGTTTGGTTTCTCATCTCAAAAGGGTTCACCTTTCAACTGATGAACGTAAATGTGTCTTACGTGATGCTCTTATTTCAGATCATGGATTATTTTCCGCAGTGGACGAAACTTTAAAGGTTTTTTACCAATGGTTGTGTGGGAAGTGTATGACTTTACATGCGGTGTCCCGTGCTTGTCACCACCCGGATGGTCTTGTCCGTTTTCTTAAAGGGACCAACGGAATGAGCGGTTACATTGTTGGCATTCCAAAGCCATCTAATATGGAGTTTGTGGCAAGAGTATCTGAGGGGCCGGTTCTGGATGCTATGCTTCTTGATCTTGTTTTTAAAAAGCCTATTACCACCGTCAAATGTATTCCTCATGGTTGTCGTCTCGCCTTGCCTTTAGCGTTGAAAAACGTTCTTTACAAGGTGGTTGCCCACCCCGACTCTGTTGAGGCGTGGGTTCGGTTGCTTCTCTTTCCACGTTGCACGCTTCAGGTGTGTAGGCCCAATAATAGACAAGAACGTAGGTCCGGTATTAGAAAATACTTGCAACAAAATTCTATATTAGAATCTCTGGCTACATGGGGGAAAGAGGATGGTATTACAACGTTAGTTAAAAAAAATGTTGGATGCTTCTGGGTCAGGGCTTTTGGGTCAGGGAGGAGGTGATTTTTTGCAGCAGAGCACATCGAGTAACACCAATGTTAGGCAGTGTCTTCGCAAGGTTGCCGATGGGCATTTTTCAGCAGCAGTGAAAGTGTTATCCTCTTCCGCCGATGGGCATTACAGTGGACTTCTTGAATGCTTTTAACCTTGTGGATAGATCGGCCTTGCTCCATGAGGTTAGAGTGAGGTGTCCCTCTATTTCATTATGGGTGAATTTCTTATATGGGCAGGCATCGAGGTTGTATATAGGAGACTCGCATATTTGGTCTGCTACTGGGGTGCAACAAGGTGACCCTTTGGGACCCCTTCTTTTTGCTCTTGTATTGCACCCGCTAATACATAAGATCAGAGACAATTGCAAGCTTCTTCTTCATGCTTGGTATCTTGATGATGGGACTGTCATTAGAGATGCTCAAGAGGTGGCTCGGGTGTTAGACATTATAAGAGTTAGTGGTCAGAGTTTGGGTCTAGAACTTAATATCAAGAAGACCGAATTATTTTGGCCCTCGTGTAATTGAATGAAACCTCGTGAGGGTTTATTCCCTGTCGATATCAAAAGGCCATCATTGGGTGTGAAGCTTCTTGGGGGAGCTGTTAGTAGAGACCCAAATTTTATTAGTGGGATGGCTATGAGGAGAGCTGTAAATGCTGCTGATTTGATGAGACTCCTTCCACAATTACATGACCCGCAGAGTGAGCTCCTTTTACTACGATCATGTATGGGTATTGCCAAACTCTTTTTTGGTTTAAGAACTTGTCAACCTGTACACATGGAGGAAGCATCTTTGGTCTTTGATAAAGGATTGCGTGAGTCGATTGAGAACATCGTGGTATGTGGAGGGCCTTTTTTTGGAGACTTACAGTGGCAACTCGCTTCTCTACCCATTCGTTCCGGTGGTTTAGGTTTGTACTCGGCAAAAATGGTTTCCTCTTATGCTTTTGTGGCCTCGAGGGCCCAATCTTGGGTGCTTCAGGATCACATCTTACGTGACAGTAGGATATCTTGTATGGATGGCGATTATGGTTGTGCTTTGGCTCGTATTCGTGATATGATTCCGAGCTTTGATTTTAGCGGCTTTACTAATAAGGAAACCGCCCCCTCTAAAGCCCAACAAACTTTGGCGAGTGCCCTTTTTAGTGAAACGGTCAAGGATTTGGAAGTTCGTTTCGACATGAATGTGAGACAGAAAGCGGTTTTTGATTGTTTACGGGCACCTCATGCTCAGGATTATCTTCTTGCTATTCCCATAGACGAGCTAGGTCAACATATGTCACCTGTGGAATATCGTGCCATTCTTAAGTATCGTCTCATGATTCCATTATTTCCGGTTGATGCGTTATGCCCTGTTTGTCGCAAGGCAAGTTTGGATTCCTTTGGGGAACATGCTATTCATTGTAAAGAGCTCCCGGGTTTCAAGTACCGACACGATATGGTTCGAGATGTCCTTTTTGACACATGTAGGCGTGCCGGGATCTCCGCAAAGAAAAAAGCACCTGTGAACTTTTTGACTGACCCGTTGGATAGAAGATTCACACTTAGACCTGCTGACATTTTGGTTTTTGGATGGGTTGGGGGGAAGCACGCGTGTGTGGATCTAACCGGAGTTTCTCCTCTCGTTGGTTTGAGTAGTCGGGGTGTTACGGTGGGACAAGCTGCTTTGAAAGCCGCCTCGTACAAAGTGACAAAGCACGAGAAAGCATGCATTGAAAATCAACACGTGTTTATTCCTTTTGCATTTGACACTTTCGGTTTCCTTGCACCTGAGGCAGTGGAGCTTCTCAACAGAGTCCAACGTGTTATGCATAGCAATCTTATGACACCTAGATCCACAAACGTTGTTTTTAAAAGAATTAGTTTTGCAATTCAAAAAGGGATAGCAGCGCAGCTTGTTGCCCGTTTACCTTCTTTATCCGTGTAAAAAAAATGATCTTTATCAATGAAATTTGTGGGTAGCTAAAAAAAAATAATAAATTAAATTATCATATTTTACCTTGGGTGGGAAAAAAATTTCTAGAGTTAATAAGGTGTTGCCATGTGTCATATTTGCCATCTAAAAAGATGTCATGTGGCCATATATGCTTTCATTTATTATAGTAGTGAATAGATGTTCAATTTTGAGGTAGGTTCAACTAAGACAAATGAATCCGTTACAGATTTAACCAATTATGGGCCTGGGCCCAACTCGAATTTCAGTCCATTGGACCCTAAATGGAGATCACTCAATGAGAACATAGGTGGACCGAACATATATTTCAGATTCTACATCTCACGATGGGCCAAAATCAATGAATTATCCAAGTAGCCAACACTATATATCCCCATCATTCCTTCATCCTCTGTCTTTTTCAAGCACAGGCCCAAGAACACAGATAAAAAACTAAATGGTAGTTATAATTTAATATTGAAATAGATTAGATGCCACACAGAAAAAAATATATTATATGTATATGACTTTTAAATTGTCAACTAAATGGTAGTTATAATTTAATATTAGAATGTTTAAAGTTAAAATTAGATACTTAATGACCATTTGTTAATGGGTATAAGCTTTAACTTTTTTTTATTTTTCTTTTTTTGAATAAGAAGCAATTTTCGAATTTAATGGAAATGCATTTCAAATGGAAGACTCTACGTCTCTTTTATTTCTATCGAAAACCATGCTAGATTTAATTTCTATCGGAAACCATGCAAGATATATATCAATAAAAGTTTCAATTATATTTATTTATTTTTACCCACTTATTTTTATTTATTTTTTGAATGGCAAAGAGGAATTCGGGAGACTTCCCGTAAAACTATTACCCTTCCCAAGCACCCAAAAGAAACTATATATATAGGGCCATCTCTGGGCATGGCCGTCGGCCGCACAGGGCCCACAAAATTTAGGGGCCCATTTTAGAAAAAATCAGCTTATGTATATACATACGTGTTAACTTATTTGAATCAAAGTAAATCAAATTAAATATTGAAAGTAGGCGAACTACAAGATCCAATCCAAACATGTAACTTGGGGATTGGGACGACACTTTTAATTTGACAGAAACTTTTCAGGTTATTTCGAAAAAAATTAATTCAGGGAGCCCATTTTATAGATTTTGCCCGGGGCCAAATATATAAAACACAAGGAACACTAACAATAAGCAAAAGAAACTATATATAAAACACAAGGAACACTAACAATAAGCTAACCCTATAGTACAACAAGATCAAAACGAAGAAATATAATAGAGAACTAACAAGAAAACACCTACCAATGAGAAAAAGCAAATAATAACAAAACGAACCCAAAAATCGTTTATTTGTGGGATGCTCGATAGCGAAGCAGATTATCGATTATATTAGCAAATGGTGGAAGGTAGATAAAGAAATGGTGGATTCAATGCATAATCTGATTCATTGGTGTTCACTATTGAAGCTCCATAAAAACGTTAATAAAGCATTCACAGCGGTCATTTTTTCATTCATATGCTGGCTTTGGAAAATTCGTAATGACTAATGAGATAGTTTTTTCTAACAATGTGGGGATAAACGACTCTTACATCCGTAACAAGGTAGATTTGGTTTTCGGGCAGATTCAAGCTAATTCATTTTATTGGTTGAAGCATAGGGCCAAAGGTATTAATTTGGCGGATAAATGGGCTTTATGGCACTCCGAGCCTCATTCATGTTTTTAGTTAATCTTTTTGTGTTTAGGTGGTTGTTTGTCTTTTTGTATTCTCATTTTCGGAATAGTTTTGTAATCGTTGCTAGCTGGTTCCTAGTTTTTAATTTAGTCTTGTAGGTTTCAATTTAGGGTGGTGGCTTTGCCGAATCTCTAACTCAGTTCCTTTTTGCCGTTAAAAAAACAAAACGAACCCAATAATATAAAGCAGCACTAAATTTTTACCCACTTTAAGATAGCTTTTTAACAAAAGGAAATGCAATTGCCATCCCCTATCAAATATTAAAATAATGTTGTGATGAAGTATGTAGGTTATCATGAAATTAGAAAAAGGTGACCGTGCCTACTGCAACATGTAGACTAGGCCATAACCTATCTACAATCTATCACGGTTTGGTTCTAGACCATGAAAATAGGATGATGACAATACTTTCTCCGCTTCAAAATAAGTGATATAAATTAACTTTCATATTTTTTGAGGCAAAAGATTATAATGAAGTTTAAATTAGATTAAGTTGGATAGTTAGTGAGTGAGGGGTCCCACATATTATGATTAAAGTGAGTTTAATGATGTTTAAAAGTAAAAGTAAGGGTAAATAGTAATTTCACTTTATTAAAGGAGATAGTTAGTGGGTATGGGTCCCACTATATTTACCAAATAAGGAAAGTTTCAAAGTGTATCACTTATTTTGAAACACCCAAAAATAGAAATTGTATTACTTATTTTGAAACGGATGAAGTATTTTTTCTTTTATCTTTAATTCAGAAAGTGTATCTATTAAGTAATAAACTACACATATACAA
Source organism: Calendula officinalis (assembly GCA_963853835.1). Lineage (NCBI taxonomy): Eukaryota > Viridiplantae > Streptophyta > Magnoliopsida > Asterales > Asteraceae > Calendula > Calendula officinalis. The sequence goes on from OY970831.1 coordinate 25,081,512, forward strand.
TCTAAGGATGAGAAAGTTTACGGCGCCAAAGTTTATTCATATATGATTACACATGAATCATGCATGATTACTTAGGGGCAGGCGCGAAAGTTTGCGGCGCGAAGTAACGCGGGATAATCATGCATGAATATTTGCGGCGCGAAAGTTCCGTGAGAAATCATGCATGATTCAAGAGTATTCATTGAGGAATACATTGTGTGTATCTAGTTTAATCATACATGAATATACTGTGTGTATTATAGTTTAATGTTGCATGATTAAAAATTCTTACATTCTCATGAAATTTTCAATTCTCAAAAGAATCTTCCCCTAAAATCTAATATATCTTCCCCTATATATGCAGGTAGACCTGATTTGTATTCGACACATCATCACTTTGCTCGATTCTGATTGGTCCTTTAATCCAGGTGTAATTCAGCCATTGGTCCACTATTTTCACCACAAATCGTCACAATACAGCATGCGTCCAACAGCCAGTTACGGGAAGTCCGGATTTCCAGCACTAAAAGATCTCAATTTGACGAAACAGCCTGTAAATTCAAACAGTTCCGGAATTACAGCCTGTTAAGCTTTCTCAGTTTGAAGCTAATTTCCAATATTGCATCATTTTCAATCGCCCCAGTTCTTTCCGTCGCCTATTTGATTTGCATAATTGAATCTGCAGCTTTCTAATAACCATAAGAAGATTTAAACCCTAATTCGTCTCTTTTTTCTAAGGTTGTAGCTAATTATGCGTGGTTATCCGACACTGTAGCTAATGACGGTCTCCAACTTCTAATCATGTATTTTGCAGGTACGCATCAATCATCATTTCAGTTTTCTTAATTGCTCCAGTTTCGATTTGTTGTATTAACTTAGGGTTTATAATTATGCTTTTCTAATTTTTCAAATTTCTAGGGCTCACTATGCTCTAATTGCTCATATTTTACAATGGAATTTTCAAGGTATGCTTTTTATGTTGTGGTTCTATTATTTTTATTCGTAACAATGTTTTGATATACTGATATTTGTGCAATGTCTTTCATTTGGCTCACCTTATTAACAGGTAATTTGAAATTTTATTTTGTCAAATCGTAATTTTTAATTAACCGGCTCATAAATGGCATATGTTAATGTTGTCCATTATTTTAATGTTTCTAAGATTTATAGTTGTTTAAGTCTGCTTGGTGTCTTACAAATATATAGCTGCTAGAAAACTGGAAGAAGTGATTGCTTTGTTGCAGAGCTACCATTACTTTACTTATTGCTCAAATTGGAGGTAAACTCAAGCTCTTAACGGGTCAAAACAGCTTTGGGCTGGGTTGACCAGTGACACTTTTTGACAATGTCTTTCATTTGTCTCACAAGATGAACATGTGAATCTATTTTTTAGTTTCAAATCATACTTTTGTTAATCATCTTATAAATGATATATGCAAATGTTTTCTCTTTAGAATATTATATTTATTTATACAGTTAAAATGTATGATTGAATGAGACCATTTTCAGTAACAAGTTGATATATAACACATTTTTTCCCCTCTTTTCAGATTTGATATAAAAACTTATATTGAAAGACTGCCATTTGGAGTACTTGCTGATCCATTTGAGCTAGAACATCTTACACAACGTAGTGGTAACCCTCAGTTGCAGGTGCTTCGTGCTTCGTGATTATATTAAGGAGTGCATTTGTTTCATTGTTCTTCATTTTTTTTAACCTTCCACAAAAAAGAAGAAATATTCTCATCATGATTTAAATACAAAATCAAACATTTCTCTCGAGTGGGATGACAACAAGGAACAAGTCGTCCCTAAGAAGGAACCAATAAGTATTGCACGCAGAGAGTTGATTCCATTTCTGACAAATTTTGCAAATGACCAAAACACCCTTGGTGATGTATTTGAAGCACATGGTGAATTATTTGAAATGAATAACTTGACCAGTTTGCTATCTTATGAGGTAAAACTAACCGCACGAGGCCAGATTGGGTTGACCCAAAACACTAATTGTCCAAAAAAACTAACTTTTTAATTTACAGAAATTTCACACTTTTTAGTGACATGGTTTATACCTGTTTTTCATTTAAGTTAGTTTTTGATCTTACCCGTTTGACCTGTTAGACATAAAACATAACCTGAATTGACCCGTTCTTAAATAAACGGGTCGAAATTACCACCTCTACACATAAAAAATGATTTAGTATTTCTGAATGCAGAGATTTTTCTTAATTTTTTTTAAAAATTTTTGTTTTGTTCTCTTTCTGGATTTCTTCCTTATTTGTTGGGGTCCCATTTCTTTATTTGTAGGTTTGGCAAAGTCATTTGTCTGCACAAGAAAGAGATTTTCTGACTCAGTTTCTTCCTGAAGAAGTTGACTCGAATAAAATTGTTGATGAATTGCTATCTGGGAATAATTTGCACTTTGGAAATCCACTTTCAAAATGGTAAATTTAAACATTCAATGTAGATTTTGTTAGTTTTTCATTTTCATTTTAATGCTGGAAAATCCCTCTTTGTATTTATTTTTCTTTTTTAAAATTGATTTAGTGGGATAGAAATTGTGTTTTTAGCCATAATCTGGAAACTGTAATGGATTGACTGTCAATTTTCAGTTGGTGAAGTTATGTGTAATATTCGTTTGTAGGGGTGCTTCACTTTGTTCAGGTGATTGTCATCCTGATGCAGTTCTCCTTCAAGAACAACATAATAAGGCTCATAAAAAAGCATATTTTACAGAATTAAACGAGAACCATACTAAGTATGCCATCTTATATTGTTTCTCTTGTAATATATTCTTTCTTTCTTTTTTATAATTTATTTACCATTTTGTGTTATGTTATGTCGAGTTGTTTTACAGAATGATAGGGAGTCTACAATCGTGGAAGGAAACATGGGCAAGCTTTGCGGATCCAGAAAATGATTTTATGCAAAAGATAACGAGGTTAATTACCCTTTTAATATCATTTTTGAAGCTTTTAATTAATGGATATTTTAATACTATCCATGTGTTAAACTTGAAAAGGCCCAAAAAGGAAAGTTGGCCCTCACGTGAAAATGATTTTGGTGCTACATCTGATTCTGGTTCTTGGGATGCTGATGACAAATCATATAGTAGTAATAATATTCTAGATTTAACTATTACAAATGGATAATCTTTTAAAAGGTAGGTTTAGATGTATTATTTAAAACAATTGTTTAATATTTTATATCCAACTTAAAAATAATGTATTTTACATTTTCTTTTCAGGGACTCAAAAATGGATTCTTCTGGTGGGAAACCGGTAGCAAAAACTGAAAAAGATTGTGGTGATGGTGCAAATTATATGTCATATATTAAGGTGATTTTACTTAAAAATGAATTCATAAATTAGATTTAGTTTGATTATGAGATTTTTCAGGTTAGTAAGGAGCAACTTATGAAACATAGTATTGAGGGAAGGTCTGTTAATCATGTTTTAGGTGATCTTGATACTCTTTGTGTTCAACCGTATCAACTGTTTGAGGAAGAAGAGAGACAAAACCTGCATCATCACTGGTTTGTCTTCTCATTCAAGCTTTTTTAATCCATTTGACCCGTTTGAAATTGACCCATTTAAAAGTAAACAGGTCAATGAAATTCAGTATCTTTTGGACAGGTTATAATTTATAACCTTTTTTGGAGTATTTAAAAATTAAAAATATTTATGTATATTTTCACTTTTTCAGGCTGGCTTTGCTGGAATTTGAGTTGGTTCTACATATCATGGTTTAAAGCCCGTGATCGAGTTTATGACTTTTAATTTCTCTATGCAAGTAAGCGTCCCCGTTATGTTTCAAATTTTTTTTTTAATTTGATTTTTGTTAATTTCGAACTCTTTTTTTATCTTGTGCAGGCAACTGATCATATTATAAACTCTGCTGCAAAGTCAAATTACATGTCTGCTTGACAGGTTAATGTACCGATTGTTTTCAGAGGACCAAACGGGCCTGCTGCTGGTGTTGGTGCTCAACATTCTCAGGTTAGTTAACAAAGTAATTTATTACTATTTAATTTATTAAACAAAATAAATTAATATGTATTTACGAATGCAATTTGATGCAGTGTTATGGTGCATGGTACGGGTCGGTCCCTGGGTTGAAAGTGCTTGTACCTTACTCTTCAGAAGATGCCCGTGGGCTTTTAAAAGCTGCAATTAGAGACCCTGATCCCGTTGTTTTCCTTGAAAATGAGTTGTGCAACTAAATCTAAAAATCTCACTTATGATTATTGGGTCAACCCGTTTATTAGTTAATATGTTTTATTTCTAATGGGTGAAACCAAAAAAGCTGGCTAAAAATGAACAATTTTGTGTATTCTACTTGCTCATGATTGTCGTGGTAACTCATCTTCAACAGATCATTATAGCAGTGGCCGTGGTGGTCGAGGTGCCGAGATTTCTAGAAGATCTGATTACAGAGGTGTGATTTCAGTTAATTTATATATGTTGTAGTATAACAAATCACTGATTAAAATGGCATGGCTTCTTCCAAACCAGCTTCTACTTTGGGTACGCTGCTATGTTATGTCTTGAGTTAGGAATTCTCTTAGGTTAGTTCCCATTTCAATTTTATCTCATGATACACCTTAAGCTTACTTTTTGCTAAGTGAATCTGTTTCAGAAGCTGTTGGATGCTTTTGAACAAGTACATAGCATATGTTAGAGGGATTGACAACCCGTAATGTTTCACGTACATTCTCATGGGGAATTTATATTTTTGTCATGCCATCAAGTTTAATATTGGGATGCTGGGAGTATTACTTTGTTAAAACCATTTCTGTTTTATATTAAACATTTTTTTAATATTTTATTGGAGTTTTTTTTTTTAATTTCTTGAACTCAATGGAATAATCATGAAATTAAATATTAACTTTGTTATTCTATATTAATTACGTTCAGCATAAACCTTGAAGCATGCCCGCCCAGTCGGGCGGGCTATGAAGCTAGTATATATATATATATATATATATATATATATATATATATATATATATATATATATATATATATATATATATATATATATATATATATATATATATATATATAGTGAAGGATTATATTGAGAACTCTGATTTTAAAAAGAACTCAGAGAACTCTTGATTAACCAATCACAAATTAGTAATATCTTTTTCATTTATTTAATTTAAAACAACTTCCTAGGGGTATTATAGGTATTACATATATAGAATCGGTTATCATAATTTTGGAAATTACCTAAAATTCCCCTAGAATCATGGAAAAGATTTCTATCATATCCTTGGTATTCATTCATTGTAACCGTATTACACCACATCATGTACCCTAATTGTTTTCGTCTTTATTCCTGCACAATGCACGTTTGAGTTTTCATCTGAGGTGTTAATGGCGATCAACTGTGACTTTTAATTTGTATTTCTGCCGTAATATATTATGGGTACACGGGAAGATCACTAGAAACTCTGTTCTCCATCGCAAAATATTACGGGTCATATGGCCACGGTGTAAATGTTGAAGCTGAGTGTGTTTGCCGGCTGATGGTGATTTGATCTGTGTTCCCGGCGAGACAACCCAGGGTGCGACGACGGTTGGAGGAGTTGGTATAAAATTCTAAAGGTAATACCGGTTCTTCTTCATTTTAATCTTTTTTTTAATTCTTCTTTCTATTTGTCAACAAAATTACATCAAAATTTAAATCCATCTTTTTCGGTTCTTTGTATATGTATATTATCAGAGTATTTAATTTATGCACATCACTTGTTCGAGAAAATGCCACCTAGAATCATAACAATCTAATCTAAATGAATTGTGTTTTGTGATGTTTCATGTTTGTTTGAATCCAAGGGTACCAATTCGATGGCTCACATTGACCACCAAATTTGGTGATTTTGTTATTAATTTTTTTAGTGTTGCTGTTAGGAAAATTTAAAATTTTAATTTGGTAGCCTTTTCATTTAAAGTTGTAATTTTGTGACCGGAGTTGATGTACCTGAGAAATCTCCCGTTGTTTCATGCGATTGGGGGTGCAAAGCCATCCGTTTCCAGCCATGTTTATTTCAGAATTTATCATCTATGTGTTTATGCTTTTGCATATATGTTCATTGACATATATATATGTTCATTGACATATATATATGTTCATTATTAACAAAAAATTATTCAATATGATGTATGGAAATTTAACTCCAGCAAGATTTAATCCTCTAAAGTTATATGTATTCTATAAAAATTATCATCTCTGTGTTCTTTTTTTGCTTATATGTTCATTATTCAATAACAAAATTATTCATTGATGTCTTATGAGTTTGCATATATGTTCTTCACTAATATCTGCTTTTTTTTTAATCATAAATGTAACAGGTTTTGCTTGATGTGTTCACTATCGAAAGACAAATGAGAAAATTAGATGGAATATTAGTTGGATTAGTGGGAGATCTTGCTAATAAAAGTTAGATGTTCGATATCTTGCACATGAGCAACTAGTTGGATGCAAATGTGTTATTGTTTGAAAACATTGTGTTATTGTAACTATTTTTATGAAAATTCGATATGTATTTCGTTTATTCAACATGCATGTTTTATGTTACATGTATCTTTTATGTTACATATATGTTTTTGGTAACCAATTTCTATCGTAAAGGATGATATGTCTATGTTACAAAATTGTAAAATAACATATATGCAACAATTACGGAAAAATAGCACTGATGTACACTAATTATGGAAACATAACATTAATTACCGGAATAAACATATATGCACAACCGGCTTGGCAAAAATGAAAAAAAAAAATAAATTTTGAAAATAATTCCTAAATTTTTTGAGTGACTGTAACATATATGTTTTGTTACTAACATAATTAACCCAAACATATAATTAACCTATTAATATGAAAAACTAAACAACTAAAGTTGAAAACCTAAAAAATTCCAAATATTCCATAAACATAGTCAAAATAAGATGAACATACGACTTCAAAAAGCAAAAAAAATTAATATTTCCCATTGAAAGCTAAATAAAAAAAACATTTTAAATTAAAGCATCCAATCCTGCTCTTATTTCATTCCTCTTGATGTTGCATTCCGAAAGCAAAATCCTTGTTGCATACCTTGCTTTCAATATGCTGATTTGTTTAACCAGCCTAGAATGGTCACCATTTAAACCACCATCCCATTTCTTGAGATCTTGACCTAATACGAATCCATGCACCTCATCACAATACACCAGAAGTTTTTTTATACCTTCCGATCTGCCATTTAAACTAACCGATGACAAGCTCAGATTGGTCAAATTCATCCGCCTTACCATGATCTATGCTCAACGTGTACTTGGCAAATAGTTTTTTCTGCACATACATAAATTTTAGTCATAACACCAATGCAAACATAACACTTTTTCTAAACAATAATTTCCAATTAATTTTACTTACAACTAGGTTTGCAATGGTGACATTGGATTTCTTCTGATTACATATATTTTATGCTATAACCAAAATCGTGTTAACTCTTTTCCTCATAAACGTACATATATGTTTTCATATGTTTACCTTTTCTACTTGAAGAACTAGATCATGCATCATCATTTTTTTATCAGTATTTGTTCTGTTTTTCCCGATCTGAGTATCCACTATATGAAAATTAAAATTAATAAACATAATACAACCAAAATAATATAAATTTGCATCTCAAAACAATTTTAATATTTTTAACTGACACACTAGTATTTTCTTGTGAATACCTTTTTTTTTCAGGTACTAGCCCCCATATCATCTTCAATTCCACTATTTTTATCCCCTTTTGCACTTCTCGTAACCACTACATCAAACAAAAAATATATAAACAGTCATGCTATAAGTCACACTAAGGTAATCGAATTAGCTCAATTCAAACACAACAAAAAGAGTCAACAAATCTGTTATATTACTAAAATGATATATCTAATAGTAACCTTTCTTTTTGGTCAAACTACTCCTTAAAACCTCATATGTTTCAATCGATCTTGTCCTCTTTTTTCCACCACTCGTAAAACCTTCACACATAAGAAATAACAGTGATGTTAGATTCAAAAACAACTTTTCCCCACAGAATGGTAACATCATTATTATGTGATTTTAGAAGTGTCCTTTTGTGTATTTAAACATAATTATCCTTGAATATATGTTTGTTTCAATCATTATTATGTTTTAACTTTCAAAAACCCATATTATCAACACCAAAATATGATAATTTGAATTCTATATGAACGAATTAGAACTATATTCCCTTCCAAAAAAGAGTTTTTTATTTAAAAAAATTATGTAATGCATGTATATATCTTTCAAGACATTTACCCTTTGCCCAATTTCTGGCATATAATCTTACCACCATAGTCGTATTTTCACATACTTAAGTTTTCGTTGATGATGAAAACATATATGCGACCCTACTTAGGAGTATTAATCGAACATTTACCTGACATTGTTCGCCGTCCGTACGTTCGTGAACCTTCGTCTTCAATATCGCCGGAAAACCTAAACCCAATCTAAAATCATTAAAAAATCTCACTTATTTTGATTTATATAATGCAAATGTGCAAGGATCAGTTAAAAAAGGATAGAATCATGTACCAATTTTCGCCGATTTTGGAGATTATAAACCGTCGCCGTTCGTATCTTTCATTTGGAAAAAAATGATCGGATATTTGGAAGGTGGGTGCAATATACGTAATCATAGGGGGAAGTTACGAAGTTTTGGGGAGTGTGCATGATATTTCTTTTCCTTTTTAATTAATTATTAAATTTAATTTATATTCTTTTACCAAAATACCCTTTTGTATCTTAAAAATCTGGCCAAAATTGGTAGCTTAATTACACATGCCATTCCGGTTTTTAACCATTAGATCGATTATTCAATGGATAGGATTAAAATTAAATGGTTCTCAGGGTTCTTTTTAAAATCAGGGCTCTCTATATAACTCGACCCTATATATATATATATATATATATATATATATATATATATATATATATATATATATATATATATATATATATATATATATATATACACACGGGGTGTATAAATTTTAATAAATCATATTAAACATATGTACTCTCTAAAACAAGAATGTTGGAGTAAAATGCAAAACTGCACCATTGCAATTGTTTGCGTGATGCATATCTCCACTATCTTTTTTTTCCATCCCGTGCTTTCCCTTTTTTAAGCAAATGATGTTTATGTATATATAAAGAAATTGCCCTCACAATTGGCAAATCAGCTTGACCAACAACCAATGGCTCACATACTCATTTTTTCTAACTTTTTTAACACTTCACATTTAGGATTATGATAAACTGTAATGAATTATTTGGTAAATTACATAAGACTAAATTAATTTGAACGTACCTTTTCCATAATATTTCTCATGTAAGAGAAATATTGAAAGGTAGTCTATCTTTTTTATGAAGTTTTTAGGGATAAATCTTAACAATTAGATCAATCAATTCTCAAATCACTATCATCACCACCATCACATGTGATTCAGTACATCAACACCACCACCACCCCATGTGTATTAAATCACATGTGATTGCACACTGCCGACTACCACCACTGCCAACCTCTGTCAGCCACTCTCTCCACTACCGGCAACCCCGTGCCACAGTTGGCTGCTTTCAATTATATGTGATTATGTATCCAATCACATGTGATTGTGACGGTGCCGGCTGTGGCGGCAGTGGGCGATGATGGTGGTGGTGGCCGGTGGTGTTGGTTGTGTATTCAATCGCATGTGATTTGACGATGGTAGTTGTTAAGAGATTTTTTAATCCAATTACTAAGATCTATCCCTTGAAACTTTGTTTATAAAATAGACTACCTAGATCACAACTCGTACAGTCTTACTCCATAATATTAATGATTCAAATATTATAATACTTCAGAGTTCGTATAAGACCACTGCCAACGGCAGTGGCCGTCACTTTCACAATTTTGACCATCAACCGTTGGCACAGCCATGTCCTTGATGGCATCGGTTTGAATGCCGTGAGTTTGGGGTTGGACTTGACAGGAGGATCGGTTTGGTGGTGGGGTCCAAAGGGGAATTTTGTGTGTGTATTTTGTAATGGTGGGTCTCAAAACACTGAAGGGAAGAGGTATCGTTGACATGAGTATGTCAGTTTAGTGTCGGTTGGAGGGTGAGCTGACGTGACGCTGATTTGGCAAAAACTGACGGCGTCAGTTTGTCTATGGTTGATAGTGGTCTAAGAGTGTAAGTAGTCTGATATAATTTTTTTTTGAACAGCAAGAAAAAGGGGCAACGACAACGAGTTTCGGTATTGTCATCACTCGCGCAAAAGACACCCGAGAACCAATTTTATTAAAAATCACTATTATCACCACTAACTTAGGCCCTAACTACATTACATTACCGTTGGTACGCACGCATTCAACACGTACACCAATCTCTATTATAAATAGAGACAATAACTCATTCAGTTCACTCACTCTCACAACATACATACATACATACATACATATTGTGCAAAATCAATAATGGAGAAGAATGTAATCATGGGCCTCCTCTTCCTCTGCATCTTATTTACAAGAGGAATTGCTAACCAGCCTCTTGAAGAATACTGCGGCACTTATGGTATTAATTAATCTCTTTATCTTTGATAATAGTTTTAAATTTACACGCACACACATACATGATAGATGAACATCTTAAGATCTGTTCTTCGTCATTCTAAAAAATTTACGAGATGAGGATCTGTTTCATCGTCAAACCCCACAAAATCAAAACATCTGTTGTTCGAAAAATCGAGAAAACAGAAGATCTTGTGGCAGACGAAGGTTATGGAAGTGGTGATGGTGTGTATAACTGAGACAAAAGGACCAAAATGTCCTTGCGTTCTTTAATACCATCATCTATAAGATTATTTAACTATTTTGTTTCTTTCATCCTATAATAACTACATATTTCAATTATAAACAAAAATTTAACCACCTTTATTGATCAATTAAATATCGAACAATTTTATTGGGTGTATTATCATAAAAAAATTAGTCTAAAACACAAAAAAGTGATAATATTTATAAATTAATAATATTAAAAAAAACAATAATTAGTATATATATGAAAAATATTTTTATTTCATATAAATCATATTATCCTAATATGAATATTATTGCTACGATTCAATAAGTATGAATAAACCAATCACCACTTGACTAATTTAAAATTTTAATGTTTTTATAACTTTTGATGTCAAATAGGTGCTGAGATTAAAGCTCATATCTACAAGTTTGCACCAAATCCTTGTACTGAAGAAACTTGTGCTTATACGTGCTTAGATCACGTGTCGCAAGGAGGAACTATAAGAGATTCAGGATGTTTTCGCATCATTTGCTATTGTTGTATGTCATAATTCGTAATAAATCATGTTTTCACTATGTATGTTAATAATTTCATAAAATGTTATCTTTGCTTACAAGTCTAAGTTTTAATTTTTTTACACGCACACACATACATACATACTATATGAAGATCTTAAGATCTGTTCTTCGTCATTCTACAAAACGAGATGAAGATATGTTCTTCGTCAAAACCCACAAAATCAAAAGATCGATCTGTTGTTCGAAAAATCAAGATAACTGAAATTGCCGGAGAAGTGATGGAGTTCATGTGTTTGAGTTAACTGAGCAGAGAAAAAGAGAGTGAGAGTGTGGTTGTTGGAGAGAAACTATGAGGCCAAAGGGAAAATACCCGAAATACCCGTACGTTTATCGATTAAAAATTTCTAATAAGAAACAAAAAATTGAACATTTATCGATTAAAAATTTCTAATAAGAAACAAAAAATTGAACATTTATCGATTAAAAATTACTATTTAGAAACAAAAATTTGAACATTTAATACACTCCTCGTCACCAACCTCGTTAGTAAACACGAAATCGGGTATACCACAGGGATAATTTCTATAATTTACTCATAATATATATATATACACTGTACAGAGTTTTACTTGCATTTTTCTTTTACTATAATGTAATTTTGTATTTTATATTAATATTCTACTTAGAAATTACTTTAACAAATTCAACTGTGCTATAATAAATTTTATTAAACACCACATAAATCACTACCCGAATAAATCTGCATATGTAATGTTGAATTGTTGACATAGTAGTATATAACTATATAATTTTTAATGGACTGGACTGGAGGCATAAAAAATAATTTTACAATTTATGGAAGTGGCCATAGTAGTATATAATTTAGCAAAATGATCTATGGAAGTGGCCATAAAAATGCAAAAATTCAAACAATTTATGTTTGTTGGTTAAAACAAAGTCCAGTGAGAATGAAACTGAATCGGCTATTAATCTTCATCCTACCATCGAAACAGCTCACATTATTACTTCTCATATGGTATTGAATATCAGGGAGACAAATTTGCTACATGATTCATCACCGTTTCTATGTCAACAATCTCGTAACATAATTTACAATTTCATATCAGAAATTTCATTTCTAAAACAGACAGCATTCAAATTTGTTAGAAGGAGTACGTACTTCAATTGAAGTTTATAAATCAAGGTTTTATACATGAACACGTAAAAGCTGATTAATGTCCGTGATGATAAATATCAGAACTTCCACAATTTCAGTTAACGAATCGAGATTTAGGGTCCTAAATTTCAGAAAAATAAATTGTAAGATGAAGTATTAGAAATTAATACCTCAGGTGATCGGAATGGGGAATTGCACGGAGGCGAGTTATCTCTTCGTGACGTTTTGCTCTCTCCTTTTTGTTCAAAATTGAAATGGTGAAACTTGAAATTAGGAGATAGGGAATCGATTGCATGACCAGATTTGAATCGAGAGTCTACTAGTCGAGAAACTTCCATCGCGAGACTTTCTCTCAAATCACAATCATGCTTTTGGTGCCTTGCCTCCCTCTTTTAATTCAAAATATTTTATTTAAATGACCGTAGCATTAGTATACGCATATTGGACTGGATAAAAAGCCATGAGCCCATTTCAGCTCTGGGCCGGCCCTATCTGCTATTAGTTTGTAACAGAATTTTATCCATGCGACTGACTAACCCAGTGGTTCCAATTATTTACATTTTTTTTTTCTTTTGAACGGCATTCCAATTATTTACATTACCATGACTAAATAGTATTTTACAGATCTCCGATGCTCTAAATATCTGTTAAAAAGTGCATATAATTTGACTCACCTGAGTTAAAAATTCAATAAGTTGAAAATGTTTGACTCTTCGTAAAGTTAATCGATGCATGATGTATTACTAGTAGGGTACCCGCGCAATGCGGCGGCGGGTACCCAGAAACTATATTTCATGGTGAGCAAGTGTTGTTCGTTTACACGGTTTTCCAACAATAATTGCACAAGTGAATAATTTTTTCCGTCTTTAAAAATTGCAATTAGTAATCATTATCATCTAGAACATAATAATACATTCAAGTTAACTAACAAACTTAAGGATTATAATTAAAGAATATGTGAGCACACAAACAAATACCTTGATCATGGAAAGTTCGATACAATATGTTTTCTATTTAAAGTTGGTTATTTATTTGTTTTAAAACAAATTGTCATTTAGAGCGATTGGTTAGCATACAGTCAGATTTCACAAGAGGTCTTGTGTTCGAATCCTGGAAGCAACACTTTTTTTATTTTTGTGGTGTTGAAGAAGTTACTAAAAGTGGAAATGTCCTTAAGTTTAAGTTTAAGGAGTTGCTATGTTTAGTAGTCTTAAATGCTTTATAGATAGTATGGTCAAAAGGTCAATTAATTTGGTGGTAAGACAATTAATAGTTTCCGGAAATATAAACCGAAACGGAAATAAAAGATGGTAAGACAATTTAGTATAGTCAATAGTTTCCGGAAATATAAAATGAAACGGAAATAAAAGGGCCGGTCAAATGCGACGATGTACAACCTCTTATAATTTGTTTTGGTGGTTTGAAATAAAGTGTAATTTATACAATTGGTTAACACATAGTGATTATTTAGAAGAGGTCATGTGTTCAAATCCTGTAAGCAACGATTTTTGATTTTATTTTAGTTGAAGAAGTTACTAAAAGTGAAAATCTCCTTAAACTTAAAATTAAGGAGCTCCTTAAAATTCCTTAAAATGTTAGTCCTAAATGCATTAGTAAGTAGTAAGATAAAGATGTATCAAGGTGTATTGAATAAATTAAGTCGTTATCGGATAAGGAGCATCGATGGTTGTTGGTTTGAAATCTCTTAGAAATTTATCATATTAATTGTGGTTATAATAAATTAAATTTCAGAAGGTGATTCACTACTAAATGCATCTTCTTCGTCTGCTTAATTCTTACAAATTTACATTTTAATTTATTGTTTTATAAATTAAGGCTTTTGATAATGACAGTCCTAGGGGCTGTCATAAGACATGTTTTATAAACTTGTACATCAATCTATAATAAACTCCTTAGTTTTAAGGATTACTCTCCCGTCCAACTTTTTATGCACTTTAAGAAAGCACTTAGGGTGTCATTATGAAACCAATAAATTAATCTCGTACATTGACATCGGTTAGCTTCTAGATTTAAAAATCCATATTTTAACTTTTAAAATGTTTTTAGTATATAATCACAAATTCGTAACTATATTTCGAAGTGACGACAGTACCGGTGGTGGTGACAATAGTTGAAGAATTCGATGACAGGCCTTCGCTGCAAAAGATCCTGGGATTGGTCGATTCGGAATCGGCTGGATTGGAGGAATCCGGAGCCACAAGGATCTTCAACGGGTTCGAAAGTCTTTTGATTCCAGGCGGCCGGCCCAAATGGAATTCGCTAAGAGCGAATTATTAATTCAAAATATTCATAAAGTAGTCTTCTACTTTTTTTTAGGAGGGAAATCAGTCGACGGGCTCTCATTGCTAGATGTGTCAGCTATTGAGCCTCAAAGTTTATGTTTTTATGTGATCGCAGCATCAAAAAGAAAGTCTGAATTTTCCACGGAAGCCGGCTCAAAATATTTGATCTTAGGTGCATTTTCCTCAGGAATCTTACACCCACTGCACGAGTGGAATATTACTTAGTCAAGTAGAAAGGAACAAGGTCTTACGGCACGGTCACTATATCTTTTCTTTTTCTTTTTCTCTCCTCTATGGAAAGAAGGCTTTTTGGGGGTAATGGCATCGGCACACTATTCGTCTAAATAAGTTATCTTTCGTCTTCCAATAGTTCTGACCCGCAAAGTGAGCCCCGAAAACTGTCAACCTATGACCAACTCAAAATTAGAGTAGCTGATAGAGTAGAAGGTGGGATTCTATATTCTATAGCCTATGCGCCTGCTTCTGATGAGATAGAAGTAGGCTCCCGGGGATTCCTTCGGTCGGCTTGTCATCGAAGGATGTTTGAAATCCAGTTGCTAAGAAAAAGGTAGAACCATAAATACTATCCGAAATTGTGGAGGGCGCTTGATAATATTCCATTCCTTGAAAGGCGGTGAATACTAGAGCCAGTGAAACGGTAGCTACTAAAGCGTAAACTGCTCGTTTTTCCTTCCCCGCGAGTATAGCATGACCCGAAGCCGCTATCGTCTGCCTGGAACTCCTTAATTCACTCTTTAACTAGAGGAAGCGCCTAAAAGGGAAGCAACTAGGCTAGACTGCTGATCTTATGGAGTAGTCTGACCCTGGGAAAGAGACTGTAATCGCTGCCGAGAATAAACATGCTGTGCCGGGTGACTGGAATCCTCTGAGGTCAGCTGAACAGGCTGACAAAGTGTCTGCACTTTGATTCCCTTCCCTGTAGATATGAGAGATGGACATGCAAGGAAGGAGATGTCTATGCAGTGACTGGAGTTCAAGAAGGAAGGACATTCTATTAAAGTAAAAGGAAGGGAAGCAAGATCATAAAGGCCAATGTCAGGTCTTTCTCGCCAACTCGGATTCGGATAGTTGATTCCCGATTGGTTAAGCTGTTGACATCCAAAGGAAGATGTGACATTATATACGGCAGCTCCGGATGAAAGGGGAATAAGAGTATTAAGAAAAGGGATTTCCCGAGGATCTAAAACCGCAATCCCTTTTGGGGGCCAAATACCTCCGATCTCTATCCTATCAAATTCCCCGTAAACAGAGAAGAGCAGAAATAAAGTCTCGCTTTTTAATAGGAGTAGGTGCGGCAGGGCACTCTTCATTCGAAACTAATGAATGTCAGGTCGGGGCTTTCTGCCTTGTTATCAAAATAGAAGTGAATATGAGAGAAAAAGCTCTTCTTTCACATAGTGGGAGGCTGGCCTTCTCTCTTCCCAATTCTCCCAATGAGACCTCTTTCACTCACTTAGTGGACGACCCAGAGGACTTTAATAAAGCCCCCTTTTGCGCGGAGAGCAGGGTCTTTCGATCAGCGGGGCTTCTTCCTCGAGTCCTGTCATGATCGCGACGTTATCCGGACACTTCAGGGAGTCTAGTTGTCGCATGAGGAATCGAAGGGACTGGTGGGTGGGATGGTGATGAGTGGTGCGTAGTGATGGTAGGTGCTGACATTAGTGATGGTAGGATCAGATCCGAAATTGGCCTTTTTTGTGAAAGTACATATGAGCCTTTTAAATAGATAAATAATGGTTGAGTTCTGGTGACGTTAAAGCTTATATATATTATTATCTGGAATAAATCAAAATAATCAAGTAGTTGGAGTGGTTAACACACAGTGACTACTTAGGAGAGGTCTTGTGTTCGAATCCTGTAAGCAACACTTACTTAATAAAAGTGAAAATCTCCTTAAACTTAAAATTAAGGAGCTCCTTAAATTTACTAAAAGAGATAGACCTAAATGCATTAGTAAGTAGTAAGATAATCACAAGTTATATTATATGCACAAGGCCTAGTTATTGTTATATGACCGGGTCCGCTTGACCGTTAGTTTGTCAATTAAATTTGGTTAGATTTGTGTCATATTTAAGACTGATGATGTATGTGTATCAGCCACCAATAGAATCTTACCTTTGTTATTTAGTTGTTTCTTGACTGATAGAATTTTATAATGGACAATAATATTTTGACATACTTAAAAAGAAAATATAAAATTAAAACGATGAAGTATTAAGATGTATTCTATGAAGTCCAAAGGTTTTGTATAGTCCCAAGGAATAAATCCTAGCCATTGGATCAAGATGTTCAAGATCAAATCTCCCACCTAACAGCCACCTACAGCCACCTACAGCCACCGCCGGCGGCCACCTCCGGCCGCCGTCCGCCGCCGCCGTCCGCCGCCAACCACCGCCGTCCGCCGGCGGCGGCCGGTGGCGGTGGTGGCTGACAGTGAAGGTGCTGGTGGTAATGGGGTGGTGGTGGTATTGATGTATTGAAACACATGTGCTTCACTAAAACACAACATATTACTTCGAAGCACATGTGCTTCAGGTCACGAAACACATGTGTTTCAAGTCACTAAAACATGAGTTCCTAAACACACAGGGGAGCATACGAAGCACATGTGCTTGACGTTATGAAACACATGTGCTTCACTAACTAGAAAAAAAAAATCAAAACAAGTGAGGAACATATCATTATGAAGCACATGTGCTTGACGTTATGAAACACATGTGCTTCACTAACAAGAAAAAAATCAAAAGAAGTGATGAACATATCATTATGAAGCACATGTGCTTCATAAATCCAATCACATGCGTTTTTGTTCCTGAACACATGTAACTTACAAGCAAGTCATTTGTGTTTGAATCACGAAGCACATGTGCTTGACGTTATGAAACACATGTGCTTCATTACTTGAATCACATGTGATTGGCTGTACATATACACTCCTTTATTTTCAAAACACATGTGTTTCAAACACATGTGCTTCCAGTCACGAACACCACCACCGGTCACCACCGCCGGCGGCCACCTCCGGCCGCCGTCCGCCTCCGTCGTCCGCCGACGGCCGCCGGCCGCCGTTCTCGGCCGCCGGAGGTGGGTGGGGTATTGATGTATTGAAGCACATGTGCTTGTATGGTTTGAATTTTGATCTTGATATTTGACTTTTTCTTGATCCAATGGCTATTAATTGTCCCTTCGGACTAGCCAAAATTCTTGGACTACCTTGAACATTAATAGTTTGAACATTTAAAGCAAAAGATTTAAAAGTTTGAATCTGCTTTATCCAAAAGTTAATGTTGAAATTTACTGAAACAGAAAATATTAAATTATCAGGATTTAGTTTATTGCATGGATTAAAATATAAATATTATAGTTATCAGTCAATTTCTTAACTAATGATACTGAATCTTGAGTTCAAAATTTCTCTATAGTTATATTTACCTTGGATTTAAAAATTGGATTACTTTTATTGATATACAAAAGATCCCAACTCTAGACGTGCTTAAAGGACACATGGTGTCGTTTATTGTGGTTTTAATTCGTGCACGTGCCTATAAGACTATATGTAATGTAATCGATGGTTGCTTGGCGACTGCAACCCTCTCCAACAATCACGTCCTCTCATTACATGCCATTTGGCGACCACGACCCGCTTCCCGGTTTCCTTCGATTTGGTTGCGCAGGTGATTGATTTCGTGAGTTTTGTTTGCTTGTACATTATGCATAATTAGTGGTACGTGTATTATTGGGTTCTGATTCGCCGGGATCGGGTTGTTCATGTTAAACATAAGTTAAGATATTTTTGTTTAATTTCCATGATTTCACTATATTTGAAAGAGAACTTTGCTTGATTAAATATTTCTCAATCACAGGAGATATTACTACATGGTAATCTAACTATTTGTAAAATGTATCAACCATTTTTAATTAACCAGTTACATATTTTCTGCAAAATAACATATAAATATATTTCTACTTTAGAAATTCAGCCATTAATTGATGGAATTGCATTGCAAGTATTCTGATGATTCCTCTAAGTTGGGGAATTCTGCAGTAGATCTCCTAACTGTTGCAGGAAATATGCCCAAACTTGATGTTACCAGTTACATACTTACATTATTAGTAATATAATTTTACGATAACGTATTTCTAGTCAATCAAAAGATATTGATTTTGATGACATGTTGGTAAGCAGGGGTGGTAGGAGGGGGTGGGCAATGTGGGCTATTAACCCCCTTCAATTGCAAGACTTTTTAATCTTTTTTTATTACTTATGGTATAAATTGTAATTTATGGATAATTGACCACCCAAACATGCAACCATAGTTGCAATCATATAATTGTTTGCATTTATTTTATTTTGCATTTTTATATTAAAATGTATGTTAATTATTGACTAAGAATATTATTATATTATTATCCTTATATTATTCTACTCTGTTAGATAAATTTTTGGTTAGATTTCGATTACTTGGAAAATTGTGAAGTCGTGAAACACTTTCAGATCAAAGTATTTCGTTGGTACTACGAAATCTTCAATCGGATAAAATCACAATTACAAAGAACAGAGAATTTGTGAGTGTTTGAGAAATTTCGTACCAGAGAAAATGACCAAGATCGATGCTAAATTCATGCAGGTTCTAAACCACCGAAAACTGCCAAAGGCAGTTCCGAAACTGCTCAAAACCGCCCAAATACGGGTCGGATTCGGGTCGAATATTACGGGTCAAAAAACTGGGTTCAAATCAAGAATTCGGATTTTCCCTGCATTTTCCATAAATGAATATTATTCGAAATAAAAAATTTTCAAGCTGGCCCGGCAGCTCGACCCCAGCCAGGGGCTCTGCCCCTTGGACCCAGCTATCGGGGGCGCTGCCCCCGAACCCCCGTTAAGTCAGTGCATTTTAATCATAACAAATTTAAACAAGCATGCACTCCGCACCACCCTTACTTGTTCAATATTTATTAGGATTACATTTGGTCAACAAGTTTATCCCATTACACTCAAATAATATTGGTGATACAAATCATCAACATACTCTAATTTCTTTTGAGATAAAATATTCACTTACATATATAACATAATAATACCTTACACATGTTTCAAATAAGATTTAAATTAACAATTTTACATACCCTTAGGCTAGAGCCGATCGATATTGCTACTCTAATTTTATTATATCGGTACTTTTATATTGTAAACCCAAATTACAAATATCGCCCTATCTTAATAGACATAACTAACACAAGTAAGCCTACAAATTTTTTGCATGCTATGATCACAAATTTCATTATAAAGTGCTTCATCTTCTCAACAAAAAAAAAAAAAATAGCATCATGTCATAACTCACTCCCAAAAACTAGCTTGAAAGAGGAGGGGACACCTACACTTATAAGCCACCATTTAGTTTATAATTTCACCGAGAGCAGTAGTAAGAACCCATATTTAATTTGGGGTCGTAACATATGATCTCGAGGATTACGCCAAGAAGTTGGACATTAAGCCACAATTCAACGAGTGTGTGGAATCGGCTATTTATGAACAATCTAGACGACAATGGGCCTGATCTGGGCCAAGACAGAGTATATCTGCCAAATGCTAGTAGTGGCAACCGGAGAAAATGCCCAAGGGGTAATACCGGAAATGGCTTACAAGATATCGATCTCTGATGAAGTCATTCATGCAAAAGACTAGTACAATTAAGTCCGGCGAGAAATACACCGGAAAGAAAGTTTGGTTGTTGGATGTGGGAATTCTGGCATGGAAGTCTCTCTTGATCTCTCAAACCGCAATGCAAAGCCATCGATGGTTGTTCGAAGCTCGGTAAGTAATCTTTAAAATCGGTTGTTTATGTAAAGATTACTTAACGAGCTTCGAACCACCATCGATGGCCTTGGATTGTGGTTTGAAAGATCAAGAGAGACTTCCATGCCCGAATTCCCACATCTGACAACCAAAACTTTCTTTCGGTGTATTTATCCCCGGACTTAATTGTAGTCTTTTGCATGAATGACTTCACCGGAGAAATATTGTTAGCCATCTATTTCCGGTATTACCCCTTTGGCATTTTCTCCGGTGGCCACCACTAGAATCTAGCAGTATACTCCGTCTTGGCCCGGATCAAGCCCGTTGTCGAGACGGTTGTCACCTTGAATGAGAATTGATTGGTGTTGGAATGAAGTTAGGATATATGGGGGTGCTTATATATGAGGGAGGTGTGGGGTGGGGTGGGGTGGCAAAGTCAATGGGAGTAGACGCAATTAACGCATTTTGAAGTGGAAATTTTTTACTGTTGTTGAATATATATATATTTTTTGAATTCAAATATTGTGCACAAACGATGAGACGGTTTCTTGTTACATTTTGTGTGTATCGAAATAACATAACATTTATTAATTTAATATAATAAATATGGAAAAGGGAAAGAAAAGAGAAACAATTGAAGAAAAAGTCAGAAAAGAAAAAGTAAAGAGGAAGAAAGATGGGTGAATCCACCACTAAGTCTAACTATTTATTTGTTTTACATTATTTGAAATCATAGACTACAACAAATTCACGTAAATATATACATTACATATATAACATTTTTCGGTGAAAATCTATATTAGATGAATAATTGTTTTATTTATTTATTTTATTTTTTTGTAAAAATGTAATTCAAATATTAAGTTTGATCCTCTTTAAATATTTGTAAACTCATCACATGCAAAGCCTAATCACATACTCCTTATATGTAACATATCTCCAAGGATAATATTTTGAGATTGAAATGTTTCAATAATATTAGTGTGAAATGATAATGAAATTCTATTACTATTTAGTGACATAAGCTTTAAAAATTAAAAATATAATTTTCTTAAAAGATAAAAAATAGAATAGTCAATAATTACAAGATATTGACTATTTCAAGGGAAGCAGCTCTTACAAAATAGCTATACATCCTTCAAAAAGTACTTTGCAAAAAGTAATTTTTGAGGAATTTAGATCATTTGTTGCAAAAAGTACTTTGCAAAAAGTATTTTGATATTTTCAACCCTTTAGAAGCCGAAAAACTTTTTCTATCCAAATATTAGATTTGTGTTTATGATCGATCGAACGAATACTCTTCAAAGTACTAAACACACTATATATCTATTACTACAAATATAGATAGACATATAGCTCGGAATGCAGAATAAAGCTTGGAATGAGTATTTTGTTTTGACCTAAAAGCAATATTTTTTATTTAGGTTATTTCAGCTAATATAATTATTTCTTATTTAGGTTATCTCAGCTAATATAACATTTTTCTTATGCAAGCTTTAAATTACTATACTTATTTTTCTATTAATATAGAGTACATTAAAGTAATAATATTGATTTTATGAATAGCTTTCTACGCTATTTAATCATGTTTTTATCTACCACCTGCAACAAATCCTAAATTTGAAAACCTTAAAATTGACATGCATGTTTATTCGTCAATTCCAAACGGCTAAATGGAGAGATGTAGAGAAAGTTAAGAATTTGACTCTAATTAATGGACACGACCTAATAGTATTCTCGTGACTATTTTCATACTTATTTCACTGGTAATTTTCAAGTGTTACCAATGAAATTTAGACTTTGTTCTATTGTAAGACAAAGAGTTTCCTTTTTTAATAAAACACTTTAAGATGGATAATAACAAGTATTTTAAGTGTTTCCATCTATAAAAGTAGGTCATACCACTGGTTAGAACTTAGAACGATCCATCTAAGACCCTAAACGCGTTTAGCATCAGTTATTAAATTATTTGGTAAACAATATAAGATTGATATGAAATTGCTTTTTTATAGTGCAGACTAAAAGGTAGAAAAATATTTTTTAAGTAAAAGCGACCCTTACTTTTATTTATCTTTTGGATAGGTTCCACATACGAAACGTTATGAACTTAGACATTTTGAAATAGTTTGTAAGGGTATTCGCGTTATAACGGATTCTTTCGGGGTTGTGGAGCTCTGCTTTTTATATACGCAATCTAATTGTTGTCGTAGTTATTTTCGAATATTTTCTTAGTCATCTGGTAAATGTTACTTATGGAAGGGAACGAACTTATTACCTCTAGAAGATTATTTCGGATATTCTTACCGCTACACTATTACCAGATGGTTACACTTTGAAAGAGTCTTAACCTAAAAATATATATAAAGATTTTCGTTTTTTGCCTAATTTTTATAGAAACTGTACCACATGTTGATACGGACAATAATATACTGTATAAAGCAACAATCCACCACTTTAGTTCATAGGATACGACGAATGTGTGATGTTTTAAAAAAAGTAACAGCAATTCCTATTATTTTTTTGCTTACTTATATGTCTATCAATTTGATCATGATAACTGTCAAAATCAAAGGATGATACGAAGAGAGAGAAATTAATGAATGACACATCTTAAATTTAAAAGTGGGTAGGCGCGCACATGAGTAGGTACAAATATCATTTCTCTTTAAAAAAATGTGTTTATTGATAAGTGTAAACGGTACACCACAAACATGTATGTATATTATTCTAGTATGTTTGTGATTGTGATGATTTGCAGATCGTTTTATAGAATACAAATTACATATATTCTTTGATATTTATTTGATTTTAAAATTACTTCATAAAATTCCTACATTTATATTTAAAAAGAGTTCATAATTATATAATGATACTTTTTTGAAAGAAATTATAATATCATTGACTATAGACGAAGTTCAGTGACCTAGACCATTTGCCAATAATATTTGGTACAATTTATGATTTTGATCATGCAGTATGATTTAATTATCAGGTTTAGTCATAGAGGAATGCTATTTAAACATAAATTTTACGCTTACAAATTACTTATCCAATAAGATTGTGATATATGCAATGCATTCTTATTTTTCTTTCTTCTCCACTTATTCCATTAATGTAGATAAGTGTCATCATATTGTAGTTAGATTGATTTGTAAGTCTAAAAGAGTAAAAGGTATAACCACTGCATAGCATTTCTCTAAGTTATATTTAAAAACAAATTGATAATTTTTTTTTCCAATTATAAATTTAATCATTCGTCTATTCTACATTTAATGTATTTCACATTTCACCATTTTAAGTTATTCGGAAAAATTACAAAAAAATTCTTCTGATATGATCGAAATTACGGAAACTATCCCTATGTTATGTTTATTACACAGATATCCCCATATTTCTTTTGATTTTAAAACCCCAACTTGCTTACCTATTTATTCAAAAGGTGGTGACTGGTGAGCGTTCACATTCAAAATGTTTATTACATTGGATGTAGGTAGACTATGGCTGCACAACAATTTTTTGTTTTGGTGCGGATTTTTCTCTTAGAGTGCGAATTTGGTTTCTTGATGCAGGTTTTTACTTTAAGCGCAATAAATAAATTGTTGCTGACGCACTATCAAGCATTTTCTGTACCAATGACATCCATTTGTCCATAACTATGAGTGAGAATTAGCGACAAAGTGTTAAGATACGAATATAATAAAAAAAATTGCATTGCTTCCTATTTTATTATTTTTCCTTAGTTATTTAATAACTAACATGTTAGATTCATTAATTTTCTTTCTTGATTTCATCTCTAATTTATATTTTTATTGATCAAATAAATAGTAATATAAATAAAAAAAATGTTTAATAGATATCTCAATATCATCCCTCATATCATAAATCAGATGAGAGAAAAAAATTATTAATCAATCAATCTTTTAAGTGCCGGTGATTGCGTCCGGCGAATTCATGCCGTAGTTGTGAACTTTTGACCGTTTATTCTGGTTCAGTGGAACGGTGGGCTCCACGATAGACAATTGTAGCCTTGTGATTTCATCTATTTACATTCCAGTTACAGAAAATCCAATATTCCAATGCTCTAAATATCTAGTGTGTTTGAATAAAAAGTAAACACGATGATAAATTACCAACAATAACCAACTAACAGATACACGAAAACCACTTCACAAATAATTAAAGATTGTCCCTAAACTTCACACCAAATTTCGCCTAAAATTCTTACAATGCTTTATTAACTTTTTATGTTAAAAATCACACCGTGTCTTTTAAAATTACACCGTCCTTTTCTAACAATGAATATTAGGCAGGTTTAAAAACAAGGACTACCAATGTAGTTTTTTTAGAGTAGTTGACCATATATAAAATTTAGAACTTCTGTGACCATCCCTAGTAATCTATTTTAAATCAGATGAGAAATCAAAATATACATGATAGCTACCATACTAATACTTCCAATTGTATTTAATTAAATCAAGATTGTCCAAAACTACAATCCTTCCTCTTTTCTTCCACATATAATCATCAAACCTCATACAACAAACCCGACCCAAATCCAAACCCACTTTCTAAACTTCACCCTTACAGTTCTGTACACTTGAAAAACAAGACATTTGATTGAATCACTAGAAAGAAGCTTCACTCCAAAAAGGCTTTGAAAGCAATCCACCATGCTCACTCATACTCCCCTTTGACCTATAAAACAACGGCTTACTCCTAACCGGGCCCGACCTATTCCCGTGACTAATCGGCCCGTGGGGGGCCATCGAAACTCGAAGCTGAAAACGGTCGGTTTTCCAAATCCTCAAGCGGGCCCGAACTATAATCCATAGTTATAAACGAGGATGCTTGACCAAAAGTCAACCGTGGGCCAACGTTCCACCAGCTACTCTCGGAAGGCGCCTTGAAATCCGACTCCACAGCCGAGGAATCCCGTTGAGTTGAGTGGTCCCCACCTACCTCGTCTTTATCATTATATATTAATTTTAACGCTTGGACTACTTCACCCATGAATGGTCTTTGTGTGACTTCCGGGTGTACACACATGGAAGCTATGGCGGCTACTTTTGCCATGTCATCAAAATCGTAGGTTTCGGATAGAGTGGGGTCCACGAGGTGTTGGAGGCCTTCTCGGGTTGTTAGAAGTGGGCGGGCCCACGTCACGAGGTTTTCTTCACCAGGTGGTTGTGACATGTCAACGGGTTTTCTTCCTGATAGAAGTTCTAAGAGGACAACACCGTAGCTGTAGACGTCAGATTTGACTAGTAGATGACCTGTCATTGCATATTCGGGGGCCACATAACTGCAAATCAAATCAAATAAATGGTAAGTGGTGGGACCCATTTAACGATCAACATGTTGGTTTGAAAAGAAAACATACCCGAAAGTTCCCATAACACGAGTAGAAATATGACTACTTCCTTCTGTAGCTTCTCGTGCTAACCCAAAATCTGAAACTTTAGGAGTGAAATCATCTTCTAACAAAACATTGCTGGCTTTAAAATCACGATGAATTACACGTGGATTTGAATCTTCATGAAGATAAGCCAATCCTCTTGCTGCACCAAGACCAATTTTCAATCGGGCATCCCAATCAAGCGGGCCTTTTTCCTTATCCACACCTGAAACAGACACATGGTCAATGCCATTTCGACCCGTTTGTGTAAAAATGGGTCGATTTGGGTTGTATTATATCTCCAAATGGTCAAACGTTCAACATTAGAAAATTTAGATGATTATTTTAAAATTATCTTTAAAAAACGCAGAACAAACTATTTATGGGTCAACCCTACCAAACCCGACCCGTCCCGTCCCATTTTGACCCGTTTGTGTAAAAATTAACATACCGTGCAAATGAGACTCAACACTGCCATTTGGAACAACTTCATAGACCAAACAACGCGTGCGTCCTTCAACACATATTCCAATTAATTTAACAAGATTACGATGATGTAACCGACTTAACATTTCAACTTCTGCAATGAATTCACGATCGCCATTTTGATTATTATCTCTATTTAATAATTTAACAGCAACTTCACCTCCATCTTCCATTATTCCATGATAAACGCACCCAAAACCTCCTTCACCCAAGATTTTTCTTGAACTGAATTTTTCAGTTGCTTTATCCAGTTGGGATAATGTGAATGTTTTTACAGATAACAGAGAACTTGGCATTGCGGATACAACAGATAATGTGGAGTTTGATGGGTCGCTTGATAGCATTGCTCCAAGTCCTGCAACAACAAAACGGGTCAAATAAAAGTCAAACCAAATTCAACAGTATGATCGAAAAACATATATACAGACTTACCACGCCTTTTGTTAGTTGGTGTTGTGAAAACAGGGCCAACAGCATTTGGTGATCTACTGATCTTTCTGTACTTTATGAAAACAGAAACTGCAGCACAACAAACAACCAAGAGTACTACTCCAGACAAAATAACTACAAAAATGGTTTTAGGGTTCATCTTTTGACTTTTTCCAACAAAATCTGCCGTTATTGGAAACTGTCGGCTTCCAGGGCTTCCATGTGGTCCATTCCCAGGGTGATCAGTGTATGGCGGTGAAGAAGGGAGCCCTGATAGTAACTTTAATTATTAGAGATTTCAAAAAAAATAAAAATTAGTTAACTAAAGTGATAACGTGTGTGGAGGTTTGCCAAGTTTTCAACTTTCTTCATTAAGGTTGCCCGATCATTTTTATAGGCCACCCAAGTATGTAAACTTTTACACAATTTACAAATTTCGACCAAATTCATATAGGAAAACTATAGAATTATAAAAAAGAACCTATCTTTAACATAGTAAAACACAACAAATAAATATTTTAATGTGAAATATTAGTTGCTAACTTCTAAATTATGTTCAAGAATATAAAAATGCACTTAAAAGAAGGGTAAAATTGGTATTTCACATTTAAAAGATGGCCTTAATGAAAAAAAGTTGAAAACTTTGGTAGCCTAGAGATAAATTATCCTCTAATAAAAAACAACTTAAAAATCACCCAGTGCCTAAATGGTATCTAGTTGGTCGACCTCCTTCAAACAATTAATCGGTCTCGGCAGTGATTAAACTGTTTCTAGGTAGGTACCCTAAATTATAAAGGATATTATTTTTAAAAAAACAAATTAGCAACGTTGACCGACTTTGACTGACGTTGACCGATTTTGACCGATATTGACCAGGTCCGGCCAACTTCACCGACTATGTAATTTCTAGGTCGGTCGCCCGCCGATAACCGCCTAGGCGGCGATTAACCGGCAGCCAAGACGGATTTTTACTACACTGGTAAAATAACGACAAGAAAAAAAAAATGTAAAAAAAAAGGCAGAAGATTTAGGTTTACCTGGATAAGTAATATAAACCACCTCATAATCTCCAAAAAGAGTTGTATTTAAAGACAATTTCTTCCTCCAAAATCTATCGTAAGTTAATAAAGCAGTAGTGTTATCGAATTTCTCGCCCAATGGGACCAAATTTATATCAACTACTGTCTTTTCTTGATTTTGACTATCAGCACTTGCACCTGTTATAACCACTTGACTTTGTGTTAAATATGTTCCACTTGCAATCTCAATTTCTAACTCATTCACAACGTGAAAAACAGCATAAACAGATACTTGTAAAAGTAGCCTAACTTTCATTGGAAAAACACAACCGCAAGGTGATCCAATAGGAGTTGAAGTCAGAGGTTCACTACAGGTTAGGTCACAACCTGAAAAATATTATTGAAAATAATTATCAGTTAAAAATAGGCCAAAAATGTTTTATCAGTTTTCTTTTTAACTTAATGGGGTTGACAAATAATATTGCAGATTTTTTTGATTTCGCCTCGAGGCGCGATTCCGTATATTAAAACCTTGGATGAGGTGGCATCATGCGGAGCTGACAAATAATACCTCAAAGTCCTGTTTTAGTGTATGTGTATATATATAGAAAAATAATAAATAAAAAACAAACCGAACCTTGTAATTGTATTCCGTAAGTATTATAGAATTATGATCTAGCGGTGACATAATTGGTCAACAAAAATAATAGCATTAATAGAAACAGTTTCCAATTTTGTAATTAATCTCCTGCATTAAATTCCTAAACCCTAATGTTCCTTTTTCGTTAATTTTTTTTTTTTTTTTTTAACGGCAAATTCTAATCTACACATATTTTACTCTGGCAATCTTTTGTAGTGAACTAGAGTCAGATTTGCCCAAAAATATAGGTAATCATGGTTAATCTTTGAAGGGATGTACGTGCACAAGTGTAGTTATAAGTTTGTACATTGGATATGTAGTTTTTCATCAGTTCGGGTTACATGTTTTTTGGATATCTCCGTTCATGTTATATGTAAATTCAAAAAAATTAAAAATTGAGAATGATATTATTTGTGGATATTTGCCCAAATTCAAATTGTACAAAAGGAATTATATAATTATGGTTATAAAGAGAATATTTGATTTTGAAAATTTAGCCTACAGCAAATAAGGTGGCAAAAATGTGAAATTATACTTCAAATGTGAAATTCTACAACTATACTTCAAATGTGAAATTCTACACCGTTACTAATGGCAAAGTAGTAATAACTAATAAAGATGAAAATTAACTATTGTCTATCAGTTAACATAAAAATTACATGTTATACATCTTAAATCAGAAAAGATGAAATTTGATTCAAGATTCATGAAATTAGTGATAATGATACTCAGTTCGATTAACATATCGCAAAGCATGATAGTCATATTCTAATAATTTATTGTTATGAATGATAGACATAAAACTATAGTTGCAAATGGAGGGTAAAACGGTAAATAATGATTAGTTAATTACTGGTATACCTGGTACAGGGGATGGAGATGGAGAGATTACACGAGTGATCTTCCCATGACGTAAATGATGGCGATGTCGCCGCCGGCTGGTTATAGTAGGACCCGCTACAGGACCTAGATATTTTATATTAAAATTTTGGTTAAAAAATCAATTTTAAAAAAGAGTATATTAAAAATTTAATAAGTACCTTGAATTGTAGGAGAAGGTGAAGGAGCAGGTACAATTGAAGGCTCCATAAAGGGCTCAGGTGGATGTGCATATGATGTTATAGATGGAACAATTGATGCACTCATTGACATGAACCTCACTGAAAACAAAAAAGGAAATAAATTTCATAATAAATAAAACTTCACGGGAAATTTGGTGTTACAAGATGCAACAAATCTAATATTTAATGATTTTCGCAAATTATAGAACCGATAAACTTTATCGTTGCATGATATTCACTTTGCAATATAAGGTGATTCGGCATAAAATTCTATTTATTAAGCAGATTGAAACGAGATGGAAAAGTTAATGAAAGAGTAAAGATTATTACAAATTTACTCGCTGAATAATAATGTCTTTACCTTTGAAGAAGGTATGAAATCCGTACCTTTAATATTTTCAAAACCATTTTTTCTCGCGAACATCGGTTGGCTTGGCAGTAGAGAAGGAGACAAATTGATGTTTAGGAATGGAATGCCTGAAGAAAAAGAAGTAAAAAAGCTAAATATCACTGTTCCAAAGAACTACACTTTGACTTTGAAAGTCAAATAGGTCACTGTTGCAATTTGTAATTGATAACTAAATTTCAGAATACTAGAATAAATTGCTATAGAGAAAACCTCATCACAATCAAGTATCATGACTACAATATGTAGATTGCTCACAGCTGAAATCAATTTTGCCTATTAAAGGCATTCTGTTTCACATCAAATCAAAAGCCTATTCCAGTTTTTAAGATAGGGTTTGGAAGAGAATATACAATTTCCATATTACGCAGGTTCACAAAAACGTACAATAAGAACATAAAATCATATCAAAACAAGTAAACCACGATTTTAGCTGAGAAATAATCCATCAGCTGTCGGCACACTCAAATTGTAAGCAATTCTAAATTTTCTAGACGACCTTTGTAGCTTCAGTTTCTGCAATGTTTCTTCGGTGCAATTCATCTAATGATGAAGCAGATAATAAAACCCTAGATATTTTATAGAAAATAAACAAATCAATTTCAGCTTTATTACCGTAACAAACTGTAGGAGAACCGAGAGTGAGAAGCGGAAAAATAAACAACAGCATCAGAGTAGTTAGCATCTTGTAAGCAAACACATAAACACCATTGTCAGAACACTAAATCTCGAATTAATTCAACAACACTGAAATCGAAGCTAGGGTTTTGCTCATGAAGTAACTTCCACCGACAAAACGCTCCGTCAACGAAACGTATGCACACCATTACTGACTACACTAAATCAAGTAAGAATCGAGCTCAAAACCGCAATGTAGATCCATAAACTACGGCAAATATTAGAAGCAAATGAGTTGTAGATACAGAAACCGGGTGAACTAGAGATCTAGTGAGAGAAACAGTAGTCAGATCTTGAAGGAAAAGGGTTTTAGAGTGTATGTGTGAGAGAGAGAATGAAGAACTTATGACAGCATTCAGCTGGAATGGGGAGGTAGAGAAGAAACAGGGGAGATGGAAAGGGGGAGGGGTCTGCGAGTAAAGTGGGGTCGTTTATTATTGCACGCTCCAGGTCTAGCAGAGGCCACATAATGAGTGTTTGGCTTACGCGCGTATGAAGGCGCGTGTTCGTACGACTGAAAAAGAAAAATACTGAGACGCATATTAAAAAAAAAGAATAGAAGGGTCTTTTTTTTTTGTTTCTGGGGATAAGTTGTTAATTCGCCTTTCTAAATTATAATGCTTTTGTTGACTACTTTTTGTTTGTAACAGAAGCAATAATGTGTATTTATATAATTATAATGTAATTTATTTAGTTCTGATGTCATGCCTACTTTTCTATATTGTAAGTCAATGATTAAGAACTATTTTTATTTAATACTCGTAATATTTTTTTTTAATGGCTTTATAGTATGCAATATTAGATTTGTGTGTGAAGAAAACGATAGTTGCTATTGAAGTCACTGACTTCGTCTGATAATGCAACTTTAGATACAAAACGAGATGTATTAGGCTTGCAAAACGAGATGTGATAGAGACCGATTCGAGATGGTCAATCTCCCAAGAAACTAAAAAATAATCTAATAACTTTTCAACAATTTTTCTCTATCCATTCATGAAATGTGAGTACAATATTTATAAACACAAGTCACCTACTAAACTAGACCACGTACTAAACTAGACTACATGCTACTCTAACTTCCATACCATGATCTCCATGTAGACCATGATTACAAACTACTTGAAATAAATATAAGTTTTCATTTATGTGGAAGCTAATTAAAACTGTTATTATGACCAAGTCAACGTACATTAATACTAATTAGTACTATGTGCACGTATCAATACTCCGCGCCTAAAAAATGACCTTGTCCTCAAGGTCGGAGTTCTCGTCCGGTGGTTTGGGAGGAGGTTTGGGTTGGTAACTGGTGTAAAATATTTTCAAGCATTGAAAATAAAGTCCTTGACATCGATTAACTTGGATCTCATTGGGTGAAAGACATTGTAACGGTAGTGCAACGGTTTGGTTTGAGGTTGTGAACTTGTGCTCGATGAGATTGGCAAGGTTGTAACATTGGTGAAGTTTGGATGGAAAAATGACTATTTCCTCTTGAACTTTTGGGGTGTTTGGAGGTGGTAATTTGGTAGGTGGAGGGGGCGGCGGTGGAGAAGCTTCACAAGCGACCTCCGTGTCGGTCTTGGTGATACTTGTGGCGGTATTGGTTAGGGGAGAGGAAACTTCGGTGGTGAGGTTAGTGTTGTTCTTGGTTATGGCCTTAATAAGATTGGCGGTAACGGCGGTTTGAAAAGCGATATGTTTCGAGATGATTTCAAGGTTGGTGTTAAATGAAGTAAACACGGTGACCAACTTACCCATGGATTCAGCTAAGGTTGCCATGGATTCTTCGAGGGTTGCCATGGATTCTTCGAGGGTTGGCGGGTTATGTTTTGGAGGTATGAGACGAGAGAATGAAAGCACCATTGATAGAGACCGGTTCGAGATGGTCAATCTCTCAAGAAACTAAGAAATAATCTAATAACTTTTTAACAATTTTTCTCTATCCATTCATGAAATGTGAGTACAATATTTATAAACACAAGCCACCTACTAAACTAGACCACGTACTAAACTAGACTACATGCTACTCTAACTTCCATACCATGATCTCCATGTAGACCATGATTACAAACTACTTGAAATAAATATAAGTTTTCATTTATGTGGAAGCTAATTAAAACTGTTATTATGACCAAGTCAACGTACATTAATACTAATTAGTACTATGTGCACGTATCAAGATGTATAGGCTTGAAGTCACATAATCGGTCACAACTGGCGGACTGGAACCGATCAAGGTCGAACCGAATTATACCGGTCGGGTTCTCAGTTTGGGTTTCATGCAAAATCAGTTTTCGGTTCGGTTCATGGTATAAATTTCCATGCAAAACCAGTTCTTGATGCGGTCTAAAACCGGAAAAACAAAAAATAATTAGTTCTCGGTCTGGTTCAGTTCAGTCCAATACATCACTGGTCCAGTCAAAATCATTATTTTGTTCTCGATTCAGTTACACTCAATTTAGTTCGATTTTCATATGTCTAGTTGGGATAAATCAATCCTTTAATGATTGAGCATGCACAAAATGATACAAGTATACGTATCGATAAATGTGTACGTTTTATTTTTGACACTGTTATCAATTTTCTATGTTGCTTGTATTATACCATTTTTTATTTAAATGCTTGGTCATGCCTTAGAGTGGTTTGTAGCCATGAACATTGCTGAAATACGAATCGACGTAGGCATAAGCTTTGATGAACCTCTTTCTTTTTCATGTCATGGTTATAACTGTGAGAAATTAAGAATATTCAGTAGTAGTTTGTGTTATACTTTGTCATATTGGTCAATTTTTAAGGACGTAATAAATGAACAATTTGATATTTTTGTTATTTACTTCGTGTTGTCGTGTTTGTTGGTTTTTTTGTTAGTTCGTGTTTGTGTTACAAAAAAACACGACATCGTGTCATGTCGTGGTCGGCCTGAGAAAAAATAATTTGTGTCATGTCGTATTACGAAAAAACACTAAATGATAATACAATTTGACAGGTCTAACTTCAACGGTTCATCGGTTTGTGATTTTGCTATTTAGATCCAAAAGTATCAAATTTAAAGTGGCATGTCAGTTTTTTGTTGTAAATTTTTTCTTATAATGAAACGTAGACTTAAGAATTATTCTTAAATTACTTATTATGATTCTTAAGGTTGGTTTAGTTATTTGTAAATAATAAAACATATTGATATAGTGAGGTGGTTGTGTATCATGTATGGGATACCTACACCGTGAAACTATCATACATGGACAATCACCACAGTGTGGAAAGCCATGGAACAACCCTCCCCAACATCCATCTATGGATGTTTCCTCATTTGTCTGCATCAAGAGAAACCAATGTGTGATCTGGTTAAAATGATTGTCAAACGGTTGTAATGGTATGACGTGGTCATGTAATGAGTATTTTCTTCAAACTAGTGTGATGTGATTGATTGTTTATGTAACATATGATGTGACAATAATTTTGGTGTAATCATGTGTATGGTGTACCCATACCCATTTTTATAATTTGTCACTTATGAAAAAGGACGCGAAATAACATGGTGAATGGTAACATCACTATATGAACTGATCGATATCAATATAGCATGTCTCCGCATATGCATAACCATGTTATTCTTCAACACTTATACCCATACATTTATAAGCATGTTTAAAAATCCTATACATAATTATAGTGTGATATGAAGTTATAAACACTAATGTCTTGATAATGTAAAATGTTCATAGTAAATAATAGGTGATATAAACACTAGGGCATATTAGGGAGACTTTCGATTTAAGGCGCTAGAATCAAACTTGTCGTGGTTGAGTTGTGTCGTTTGCCGTAATTGAGCTACTTGCACTCTAAGTCGCATAACCTTATACTCCCTCCGTCCCACAAAAAACTTTCCATTTCACCCTAAATTTTTGTCCCACAAAAAACTTTTTATTTCAATAAAATACTATTATTACTAAGGACCCCACCACTAACTATCTTTCTCTCTCCAAATCAATCTTATATTTTAATCAAAATTATTGTCAATAACCCCCACCACTAACTATCACCTTAAAACTTGTGCCCATCTCAAATGGGAAGTTTTTTGTGGGACGGAGGGAGTAATTAATTAATTATTGATAACTTGGTGTTTTTGTTTAATATAACCCCTAAAATTTTATCTAACTTGGATTTTTAAAGTATTATATTCATTTTTTGCTACTAAAAATACTGTAAGGCCCAAGTTATGGGATATTCAATATCATGTAGCATGGGGATAAATCAAGATATTTTGTAAGTTAGATTTTTATAATAACATGCCACTATTTGATAGTAGTTCAATATTTACACTAAGGAACATGTATAAGTTAATACGTAATCACAAAAATATCATCTAAGTAAATTCATTATCTAAATAGTCTAGTAACATAATTAAAATGAACTTTATAAATCAAACCCATAGTTAAAAATGACAATCTTGCCCTTACAAGAAACACATTACAGAATCCAAATTGATTCAGGATGGAAGAGACCAATTTCCCGATCTGAAGTCTGTATAGAAGCTGGATTTCTTTGAAACAACAAAGAACACTGCATTAAGAAATAATTTTAAAAATAAGCATGAAACTAATGGTGATTTTAGGTTAAAACAAGAACCAAAACGCAGCGGAAAAGTTTAATCACCATGAACGGATCTAATATTAAATCATACAATTAAACTAATAAATAAATCAAAGAGATTTGATGAACATTTCATACCCTTGAAGCCTTTGATCTTGTTGTGGATTCGGGTGGATTTGATGATGGATTGAAACTAAGTATTCAATTAGAATACCTCTAAAAGAAATCCACACAACACAAGCAAGAACACCAATGGAGGATGCTAGTCCTTGAATCTTGAGAGCAAAAAGAAACAAAAACACATACAAGTGTGTGTTGGGGACCATCAAAACAAGGGACCAAAAGGGAGAGTTTATGGACCATTATTTCTCATTAATGGTGCCATTAAAACCCTTTAATGATTTCCATAAATCATACTTTCATTTTGCACTCTAGTCCCTTGTTATTTGTTTCTTCTAGTTTGCTCACAATAAAGTTTCAATATTAACAATTAATATTAAACTTATATATTATATACAAGCATGTAACTTATATTAATATATAATGTAATTACCCTAATTACACTATATATCGTATGGTGTTAAGTGTTTAAGTGTGTGACCCTTTAGGATCACAAACAACTAGCCATATAACTATATGTTATACGCGTGAAGCATATTCCAACAGCTCCCA
The DNA here is from genome assembly GCA_963853835.1 of Calendula officinalis. Classification (NCBI taxonomy): domain Eukaryota; kingdom Viridiplantae; phylum Streptophyta; class Magnoliopsida; order Asterales; family Asteraceae; genus Calendula; species Calendula officinalis. The sequence goes on from OY970831.1 coordinate 25,117,533, forward strand.
CTTGCGCACGTGATAACATCAAGTAGTTATACAAGCAAAGGTTAGAGTCTAGCAACCCGCCAATGCCCCTAGAAGTACATGAGGAGTTTCATAAAATCTTTGTTCAAAGTTTTTCAATCAGTTATCCTTTTGTTACTGATACCATGTTGAATTTTAGACAAGGATTAATGTCAATCTAAAATTTCAACGATTCTGTTTCTCGATCTATATAATGAAATAGATTACCAAAACCAATCAAGATTCATCTTGATTGCCTTTTGGGTGTGGCCACACATACATCTATTCAAAATCATCGAGGGGCCCAGTAGTATCTAATCCACTTTCGTGGAGGAACAAATTCTTTATTGACTGCACGTGTCTGTCATATGCTTAATGATAAACCCGATAATGGTTGTTATAGTAGCCTTATTCAGGTCAGCGTTTAACCACATCAAAGTTTGCCCCTCTACATACACAAACCAACTTGCATCTCAAGTCAGAGGATAAGTGACAAAGCCTTTGTGAGATTCACTTGTGACATAAATTCAGGAAGTGATTTCTCATAGGTTGGGTCAGTCCAATCGTGCATCGTTATGAACGACATGTGAGTTTGATTTCATCATCCTTAGTCATACTAAGATAATGTCATCAATGCCCTCAGATTTGTCTTAATAATATTCCCATATTATTAATATGACAATGGACAATTTAGAATATAAAACACAGTAAATATTCAAGGATATAAACATGCAAATATAGAACACAGTAGATATTCATATAAAAACGATCATATCAAATATATCAATTTATTCCAATATAAACTGCTCACAGTTCCATTATCCAAATACTAAAACAGATTTACATGAAACTACTAGCTTGTCGAAATCCAACGTTCCATTCATATTCAATATGTTTGGTACAAGACATTGAGTTCGATGAAACGTCAGCTAGCTAGTTATCTGTTTGAACTTTAAGAGTACGAATTTCACATATCTCGATAATATTCGAATGTAGTGAACCTTCATAAATAGGATCTAGCGTCATCACGACCTATTTCAAACCAACATAAGTATAGCAAGTATACTTAGTTTCAGTTCGATATCTCCACCATAGCCAAGGAACATATATCTAGTATTTCAAAATACTTCAATGTGTTCTTAACAGCAATCCAGTGACTCTCTCATGGATTATGTCGGTATTTTCTAGTAAGGTCCCCTAAGGACGTTATATTTGGCCTAGTGCTCCTTACAGCGTACATGATGAATGAAATAGCCGATTCATAGGGGATTACATTCATTCGCTTCACCACATCAGGTGTGGAAGGTCCTTGAGTCTCACTCAAGTTTACATTGTGTGGCATACGAGGACTTCCTCGTTTGGGAGTGCCACTCTAAACAATTTAGAATTTTAACAATGTAAGCACTTCGACTTAAACCAATTAACCGCTTCGATCTATCATTATAGATCTTTACTTCAAGTATGTATGTCGTGTCCCTACAATCCATCATGTCGAAACATTTTCCCAAGCCAGGATTTTCATCTTGTAGCATGGTATATTGTTTCACATGAGTGACATGTCATCATCATGTATGACTTAAGAAAAGACAGCGCTCCCACTAGCTTTCATATATACACATACTCAGTTTTGGTTTTAGGTGAAACAAAACTTTTTGATTTCATCATTAACCAAATCTCATAGTCATAGTACACTACTTTGGCTATAAGAATTCTAATGTCTTTAGTAACAGGCGAGAAGGTTTCATCATTGTCAATCCAGTAGGATTGAGTGTAACCTTTTGTTACTAGAAGAGCTTTATAGGTGTGTATATTATCATCCATGTCAACAGTCTTACTGTCTTGAGAAAGATCAACTAAGTTCAAAACTTGGTTGTCTATCATGGATTACATTTTCGCATTCATAGCTTCAAGTCATTTTTCGAATTCAAATTTCGATAATGCAACTTGATAGTTAGGGGGTTCATAATGACCCTCTAAACTTGCTCCTCAGCATCGACATAAATCTATATCGTTCAGGTGCATGAGGTGTCCTTGCGGATCTATGAATGGGAACAACATCATCATGTGGTCCAACATCTATATGTCCAGCCTCAGAATGATATTTGCTAGTGTTACCAGAAGGTTGTGTATCTTCACTTTGAATCTTGTCAAAGTCTATAGTGCTCCCACTTGCTTTGTGAAATGAGACTGTTCTCAAGAAACTCAGCATACCGAGTAACAACAATTTGTTCTCAGTTGGGAAGTAAAATAGTAATCGAAGATATACTTGATAGATATGGGTTCAAGTTTGTTCGGCATGTCTCGTTCCACGAGATCCTCACAACCCCAGATCCTCAAGTAAGACAAATTAGGGACTTTCCCACGCCATATCTCATATGGTGTCTTTTTAACCTTTTGGTCGGAACCATATCAAGTATTCGAGCAGCAGACTTCAGTGCATGCCCCTCAAAAGGATAGTGTAAGAGTAGTAGGACTCATCATAGATCGCACCATGTCATACAGGGTCCGATATCTCCTTCCAGACGCACCATTATCTTGTGGAGTGTATGAAAGAGTGAATTGTGAGACAATCTCACGATGTGAGGGATGATCCGGAAACTCTTGACTCATGTACTTTCATCCTTAATCAGGACTGAAAGCCTGAGTTGTCTTGCTAAGTTGATTTTCTACTTTTACTTTAGAAATCTTTGAACGTTTCAAAGATTTCATGTTTATGTCTAATCAAGTAAACATAACCATAACGACTGATATCATTAAAGCTTCCATGTTGATGTTTAATCAAGTAAACATAACCACATCGAATGATATCATCAGTGAAAGTAGGTGGCACCTTCCCTAGTCTTAGTTCTAAAAGGGCCACATACATCAGTATGTATGACTCCAAGTAGATTTGTAGCTCTTTCGCCAACTTGGGAGAAAAGCTTTCTTGTTATCTTTCCATAATATACAAGAGAGGCATTTTAAATGATTCATAATCATTTGTAAAGAAGCCCGTCGAGTTTTAGTATCAAAATGCGTTTCTTGTTTATGTGGAAAAGATGACGATGATCTAGGTAAGTAGAATCCAAACCAATTTGGATTCTTGAGTGCTACATTTGTATATAGAACTATCGTTTGAATTAGGATCATGCATATTAATTTCAAACATACTATTACAATGAATAGTTATAAAAAAAATGTTATTTTTCATAAAACAAAATATCATAATCCATTATTCAACAAACGATAAAGCTAAACAATGCATAATTGACAATTGTTCAAAACAATAATTAACGCATTAGGAAGGATAAGATCACAGCTTCCATTCATTTAGCTTTCTACTTCACATTCAATCTTGCACATTTGTGTAAATGTGAGTTCCACAACTAGTGTCATACACTCAAGATTTATCACGAAAAGTATAGAGTTCTATAATGAAGATACCTAATGTGCTAACTAGAACACATTTGTCCTTCATCAACTCTGCCACGTAGGCAGGACAATTCCTCCTTCAATGGCCAGTTTCATCGCAATGATGGCAAGAAATATCCTTTGCAGGGTGCTCCTTTTTAGCAGGTGGGGGAATCGTAGGTTTGGAAAAGTAAACTAGCTTACCCTTACCTAGACTCTTGCCTTGTGCTTGCGGTTTACCTTCCCTGATTGCTAGAAAAGTATTGGGTAACCCTTGCTCAACCAGTTTTTATCATAGCATGTTCAACGATTGTCTTCCCCATGCTATGTACTTTTAAAACACTTTTCAAACTGGTCATAGTCCTTGGATAGTGAGGTAAGAATCAAGCTCATTCCAAGAACTTATGGTAAGGGGTAACCAAGACGTTCCATTGGATCAAGATAGCATTGCATATTCAAGATGTAAGTGCTAACTGATTGGTCGTCCTCCTGATTGCAATGAGTAGCAACTTCTTGGTGTTCGTTAAACGTTTCGGTAAAGGCTTGACGAACAGCAGCAGAATCACTGACAGGAGGTGCCTCAGGTAAGGCCTGTTATAGGTGTATCAACTTTCTCATCTCTAAGGACAATCCTTAGAATTCGATATCAGAAGATAAAGTTGATATTAGTCAGTTTCAGTTTTCAAGAACTGATTTTTGAGTGGAGATACTTAGGTTTTGATGTTGTTGTTATCTGTATAACAACCAAAGTTCAAAAAATAGTATTTTCAATAATAATTTCTTTTAATCAATTAACTACCCAATTAATTTTAATTAAAAGCTAAGATCCCATTGAGCTTCTATCACCGCATCAGTTGATCTGCTAGAGGTGATATATCCAATAGGTAGGTGACGATCAACAATTGCATTACAAGTGCAACTCTTAGAGGTATGGGACTTCATGGCACCTAGTGAACAAGCATCTAGGGTCAAGTGGCATGTTTGTCGCATCGTCGCCTCGAGTCAAGGTCTCACCGTTAACTCGATTAAGTCATCCAATGTGAAATCATGTCAAAATAGCTCTAGGTCTCACGCGTAGAGAATAATGACCTCGGATCTAGATTCAAACCACGTCTCACGTGAATTCAAAAATAGAAGCAAGTGATTTACAACCGATTGGACGGCGTGACTTAAATTTTAGGTATGTTAAATTTTAATTAATAAAATTTTATTAAGATATGAATGAATCATGTACTTCATTCATATCACTTCATAAGTCGTTTAATAAACGGTAAAAACATTTAACGATTATTAAGGTTTAAGTTTCAAATCGTATTTAAACTTAGTTTAATCTCAAAACAATTTTAGATTAAAGGTTTAATCATCAATGATTAACTATTATTTTAAGTTTCAAATCATATTTAAACTTAGTTTAATCTCAAAACAATTTTAGATTAAAGGTTTAATCATCAATGATTAACTAGTAATTATCGATGATTAAATGTTTGGATGTTTTAATGTTTGTGTCAAAAAACCATTTTTAATTGTTTTATTTACTTGTATCTAATAGGAAAAGAAAACAACCACAAACATAAATAAAACATGCAACAAATTTTGTGCAAACCTCAACCGATGAAATCCTAGGTTCGGTCACGTGAGTCATCACGACGGACCGAAGGGTCAAACTAGGGGACGGGCCAACATGAACCCAAACGGGCCTACATAAACCCAATGGGCTCCCACTTGCTCCAAGACATTCTTGAGCAAGTAGAACCCAAAATTGTGAAAAAGTGTAATCTGCCAGAAAATTCCAGCAGACTTTGAAGCCCGAAAAGTCACTGAAGGAGTCTTCGTTGGTCTTCCCGGCCTTCTAGAAAGTTGTAGCCCACGACTTTGCAAGCATTTTAGGCTTTTGAATCGCCCAAAACGGAGTCCGTATGCCTCTGGAAAACCTGTTTTCGTACAGCCCTCGCTTTTGTGACGGAAATTTGTTGTTTTCTTCATTAGTCTTCAATATTTTTTATCAACAATTTACAATAAAAAGATAAAATAAATACAATCTATTCTATTACTTTTACATTACAAATTGCCCCAAAAATGGCACCAAAAATAAAAGAAAAATAAATGAAACAAATTACAACAATTAAGCCAAAAAAACAAGGCTTTTCCCAAACAACCAAACATCAACCACATTCATTCACAAATGGTCTAGGCTTTCATTGGTTTGCACAAACAAGCAACAATTGACAAGGCTTTGGCTTGGGATATGGCAAAAATACATGTTTTGCCATATCAAAAACATAAGTAAACAAGTAATTCCAAGCCAAATAATCAAAAAATTCAATAAACTAGATTAATTTTTTTTTGATTTTGATTTTGTAAGAAGTGACAATAGGGTTCCAAAAATACGTTATTTTAACCCTCATAATTATACAAAACCGAAAATTAAAATAAAAACCCGTAGGGTTTAATTTTCGTCCGATCGGTTTGTTAAAAACACCAAAATCGTTTGATTTTTGCCACTTTTCACAAAATCTAGCTAATTATATGATTAATATAATGACTCGTGATACCACTAATGGTGATTTTAGGTTAAAACAAGAACCAAAACGCAGCGGAAAAGTTTAATCACCATGAACGGATCTAATATTAAATCATACAATTAAACTAATAAATAAATCAAAGAGATTGGATGAACATTTCATACCCTTGAAGCCTTTGATCTTGTTGTGGATTCGGATGGATTTGATGATGGATTGAAACTAAGTATTCAATTAGAATACCTCTAAAAGAAATCCACACAACACAAACAAGAACACCAATGGAGGATGCTAGTCCTTGAATCTTGAGAGCAAAAAGAAACAAAAACACATACAAGTGTGTGTTGGGGACCATCAAAACAAGGGACCAAAAGGGAGAGTTTATGGACCATTATTTCTCATTAATGGTGCCATTAAAACCCTTTAATGATTTCCATAAATCATACTTTCATTTTGCACTCTAGTCCCTTGTTATTTGTTTCTTCTAGTTTGCTCACAATAAAGTTTCAATATTAACAATTAATATTAAACTTATATATTATATACAAGCATGTAGCTTATATTAATATATAATGTAATTACCCTAATTACACTATATATCGTATGGTGTTAAGTGTTTAAGTGTGTGACCCTTTAGGCTCACAAACAACTAGCCATATAACTATATGTTATACGCGTGAAGCATATTCCAACAGAAACAATATATACATGAATTTATACAAATAAAAAAAAGTTTCATTTTTTCATGTAACAAACCAGGGATTCCAGGGATAACAAAATTTGGTTCTCTGAGAACTGCATGAAGGGTGGTTCTTTCATTCACTTTCACCCATTTAGAACCACCGTTTCCTATAATTTTATATAAAAGATGTTATAATCCAGACATTATGCGTTAAACAAGATTCTAACATTTTAACTACTCCGTATTAAAGAGTACCCACTTGACCTGTTGAAGATACAGTTATAACCCAGATTGACTGACACGTTAGGTTCAAAAGGGCCACCCTAATTTTTTTATTTTTTTCAATTACATTTTTCTTTCTAATTACAACCAACCAAAGTTTTAAAAACCGTTTTTTGCATTGAACGGGCCGATGCTCTATATACAATCAGAGCGGATGAGCCGGTTGGTTGAACCGAATGACAATATTGTTGAGTATTTAAGATGCTTTAATTATGTAAATGATGTACAAAAGCCAACAAAACTAGAAAAATACAAAATAATTACCATAAAAAATTCAAAATTTTCCAAAACCTATTTTTCAACTAAATTTATCATTTTTGAGTTCCACAACCTATATAAAAAATCCCTATGTCTATTTTAATTTACTTATCTAACTGTTTCAGTAAAAAACTTTTTTTTCCGATTCAACAGGTTGTTTATAGCCAACCCAATCAACAGGTTCTAACCGAGCTAACCAGCTCATTTCCGACCGGCTACCTTCCCGTTTCCCGGTTCAACCAATTTGACGGGCCAGTTCAACTGGATTTTTAAAACGTTGCAATTAACAGATAAAAATAAAATGAAATAAACATACCAAATGATGAAGTAGCATTAGTAGAAGATTTAGTTGCATCTATTTCATCATCACCAAAAGTTTCAATGCTAGAAGCAACTGTACCCTGTAAGAAATTGCTCATAATTTCTTTCTTAGACAAACAAACCCCCGATGCAACCTGGTCAACATAAATCGACACAAAACATTTAAAAAAATCCCGTAAAAAAATAAATAAATAATAAATAACTTCTATAAAATAAACATAGAAATAACATCTAACCTCGTAGTATAATTCAATAGCATCACGAGTATAGGCATTATTTTTATCCCATGGTAATGGTGCTGCAGTATCTGAAAACATGTTTTCAAGCTAAGGATTCCATAGATTCAATGTACATGTAGAATGATGGGTTGGGTAATGGGTTGACCCGAAACACGTTATGTCCAAATTAAAACATTTAATTTATCTATTAATAATTAGTGTGTCAATTATTATTACAAATATTATATTATTTCATTAATAAAATAACTATTCGAATAGTTACAAGACTTTGGACCACCCGTTTTTCATATAGCCTTTTTTATCCGTTAAAGATAAAACATAAACCGAATCAAGCCATTCATAGTAAATGGGTTAAAATTTTAGTTATAATTCACATCAGTTCCCACAATTTTAGTAATTTTCTGATGTGAAAAATGATTTAAAAGGATATTAAGTCAAGATGAGGTGAAAACATATCAGTCTCACAGAAGTCTTCAATGAAGTCACTAGACATAACTTCTGCATAAAGAAGAAGAACAGACCAATGAAGTATTTTATCTTTATCTAATATCGGTTTTTTTAATCCAGTTAATTCTTGAAACATAGCTTTCCCGAGCTTTAATCCTCTGTTTTCAATTGCTGATACTAATTCCTGCATAACATTGTATTACAACCCTAAAAAAAACTTTTTATATAGGGAAAATTACCAAGAAATGTAACCAACGATCCCAAGTTTGACAAATTTGAGGTGTGAGTTATTCTCTCTCATTAGAAGTGAAAGTTCAACTTAATAATAGGAGATTTCGTCAAATTTGGACAATTTTTGGTCCCTAAATTTGTCAAAAATCAAATTTTCACTCCAAAATTTGTTAAAAATTGAAACTTTAGCTCATTTTGATGAGAGAAAATTATTTAATACCCCATATTGTAAAAAATTAAAAAATATTCCATTTTCTGAATATTAATAGCATGCAATATTGTAAAACTCGCTACTCATCCGTTCGACGACCCTAGAGCCTGTTATTCAGCAGTACTCGGATTGGGATTTATTATATATAAATTTATATAAAAAAATATATTATAAAAATCATTTCCCTAATTCTTAACAACAGAACATATTTTAAAACCTATAAGTAAAATGTTTCACACTAGTATGGTATATAAATAATAAGACTAATAACTTAAAATGTACTTTGGAGAGTGTGATGATGTAAAAGTAAGCATTTTGGAGAGTTTGACCGAGTTTTAACCCACTTTTGACCAAGTTTTGGTTTGACTGAGTTTTTTGAGCGAGTTTGGTGTACTCTAGTAGGCCGAGTAGCATGGGATCACTGATTACAAGACCGAGTTGACCGAGTTGGCCGAGTTTTACAATGCTGCTAACATTTAATATGCAAGACCTTAGTTGTAGTCAAAGCTTTGGAAACTTGAGCCTCGTGTTCTTCACGTTCCAATATTTGGGAATGAATTTGTTTTTTTAGCTTCTTTAATTCTTCATTATCTTTATTTTGATCAAGCCCTTTTTCACAAAAGCCTTTTGCTTCAACCAACTTATTAAGAGATAATGATGCCTTAGCTGCTCTATAAAAACCCTAAAATTTTAACAAACATGTATGCTTTATTAAAAGAAAAAAGATGCTTGAAAAAACATATTAACAAGAAACTAAACACAAACAAAAAGTTGAAAACCTTAACGTTTGTTGGAGATAACTTTATGGCTTCCTCTGAATCAGAAAGAGCTCGTCCATAATTTCCAAGAAGTAAATTAACATGTGCCCTATTAGAATATATCAATGAGGTCTCATTGTCACTTAACGCATTCTGATTAATGGCTCTTGTGTAGCAGTTTATAGCCTCTGAATAATGCTTTTTCCCCATTTTCACATATTTGTTACCTTCTTCCTATACACCAATTAAAGCCACCAAAATGAGCACAAACAATGTATATGTATGTGTGATATGTTGTATTTCAAATACCCGAATTTGACAATTAAGAGCTTAGTTGCTAGACAAATACACTGAAAACCTAGGGAACAGCTAAAATTTCTATAACACAAATTTTAGATCAACAAAAACATACAAATAGTTGATAATCAAGTCGATTAACAAGTTTCATAAGCATTTTAAACCTAATTTATGCTGAATTAAGCCTAAACTTGTCGTGTTTATGTACGTATAAAGGGGGGAAAGGAGAAATTACTCTGAATTCAAGAGCAGAGGATTCTTTGAGAGCCGCTATAGCATCAAAGTCTGCTAATTCACTTTCTGTTTGTGGTTCTGAGCCCCTTTCCATCAACAACGCCATGCCTTTCTTCTTCGCAGTTGCACACTCACCGGCGGTAAACAGATTGAAGGTAGAAAATGGCGCTTTTCGTTGGGCCGGAAGAATTTTCTAGATTTTTTTATTGGGCTTAATTAGCCCATGCGAAAAGAAAATGAATAATAAAATTGAAAACCAAACGGTTTGAACCGGTTAGGTATTCACCTGGTAACTGGTTCTACTTGAAACCGGTTCGGTTAGGAACATGAACATGTTACAACTTACAAGTGAGGAGTTTTATAATTTAAAAGGGAATTAATTATTGTACCACAAAAATTAATGAATATACCACACTTTACAAGTATAAATACATATACAAGTGTATAAAACAACTATTATGGTTTGAACATTAAAAGATGTGGTGCAAAAATCACCCATATTTTGAAAGGATAAAAATAAGTTATAGCTAGTGCATTTAAAAGTTAGCATTACAAGTTATATAATTCTCAACAAAATAGAATTTAGAGTAAATTATAAGGATGGTCTTTTAAGTTTATAACAAATTTCACCAATAGTCCTTTAGTTTTAAAAATTACACTGATGGTCTTTAATTCTAAAAGGTTTTTTTACCGATGGTCCTTTACACTAACTGACGTTAATTTATTCTGTTAACTCACCCCATGTGCAATACACGTGAGGGTAAAAAAGTCATTTTTAATTTCTTCTCATTCTTAAATTAATTTTTTTTATCTTAAATAAAAGTTTTTAGTTTAAGAATAAAAAGAAAAGAAATAAATAATGACTTTTTTACCCTCATGTGCATTGCACATGGGGTAAACTTAAAGGAAATTTGCTATAAACTTAAATGACCATCTTCGTAATTTACATAAAACAATAAAGCAAACGAGTAACTGTTTCGACAACCCTTTTTGAAATACAAAACTATTTTATTTGAAAATAAATTTTGTGGATTTAGATGTCATAACATTATTATGCATAACTTACTATACTTTATTGAGAAATTATACCACCTCATGTACAAGGAAACGCTTGTTCCAGTTGTGTTGTTTCAAGCTTTTCTAGAAAGGCATATAAAATAATTTGATTTGGTTTAAATATCGATTCTGAATCAGAATCAAAGTAAATCGAGAACCAATTTCTGAAAATATTTGAAACTAAGAATTGAACACTTTGGTTTGGTTGGGTTTTGATTTATCTAAGTTGGCACATTTTTATTGAATGAGCCATGTATATATCTTAAAAACAAATAAATAATTTTCGGACGTATGTGGAATAAACGTTTTATATAAATTATGCGGATTAGCGATTCTAAAACATATAGCCACCAAATTATCTAAAAGGGTTGGATACGGAAACTCGATAATAAACTAAAAACATAACCACCATTTCTTGTAATGATAAATACATTTGTTGCCATAGATATAGAGAAACTCCATTATACCTAAAAATATAATCTTCACATAAGTAAAGGTTATCCTTATAATATTTGCTCCACATATAATAAGTGATAAACTGTTAATTTCTCATTTTTAGTTAAAGAAATATAATAAGTGTTATAATAAATTAAAGAAAATGATAATGACAGATTGACAGCCCTAAAGGCTGTCACTAAGACGTCAAAACACGCATAAAAAACTTGTACAATAATCAATAACCGCCCTCTGCATTTTAGGAATCAACCCCCACTACTGAAAGTACAAATGGTTTATGCACGTAACCACCTCTTAATGACAGCCCTAACGGCTGTCATTAACAAAACCCATAAATTAAAATGAATAGTTAGTAGATAATAAATCTCGCACATTTTAAATGAAATAATACTAACAAGTAATAATATTTAAAAGTAAAAGTAATGGTAAAATGATCATGTCAATATATTAAAAGAAAATTTTATTTAGGATGGACCCACTTCTTTTAACAAATAAGATAAATTATTAAGATATATGAGTATATTTTTTTGTAACTAAGAAATAAATCATAAATTATGAAACTATCAGTAGAAGTCAAGATGGCCGAGTTGGTCTAATGCGCCAGTTTCAGGTACTGGTCCGAAAGGGCATGGGTTCGAATCCCATTCTTGACATTATTTTTATGCTCTACACGCATTTAAACATGTTATATTTTCGTCCCTGTTGCACAAAAAAAAAAACAATCACGACTCTGCTGGGGATCGAACCCAGAATCTCTGATTTCGAAGACCAGCGCCTTATCCATTGGGCCACAGAGTCTTTTATTGGTTTCAACCTAACTAACAAATAACTAAAATTTGTTAGATTCTGAACAACAAACTTCAAATAATTGCTCGTATATTTCATCCTACAAGTATTACGTGATTTTTATAAGAAGTAGCCACTTGATAAGTCTCTAGGACAAAATGGAGTTCAAACATATACGTTATTGTATTGGATGTATTAGATATAATTTTTTTTAATGGGTGACAACATCATTGGTTTATTGACATCGTTGACATGGAACCTTTGGTTGTCACAGTTGGTTCCTACATTTAATGTTCTTTGTGTTCAAATACATGTCTTAAGGAGCGTAACTTTTATGAACTCGCTATTGATAGTAAACATCATTGAGTTTGACTACACGAGTCATTTTTTCGTTTGGTGAGTATATATAGACACCAATCGTTTACATTTTTCAACAAACAACACGAGTAGAGTAAAGACAACGTTACATAACCCAAGAATGTCGTGCTTCAGTAATTGCACTGTTGAATGCTCGCTAGGCTTTGTGGATTTACTCCCTTAGATAAGCTATTTTGATGAGACTTATTAGCTTATTCAAATGAGAATTGATTTTACTACCACAACTTTTAATGGTTATACCACACAGTATAATTTTTACAGTTAACTGTACAAGTATATTAAACATTGAATGTGGTACATACCTTAAAAGTTGTGGTAGGAAAATCACCCCCTTATTCAAATATAGGTTAATTTCATACACGTCTTTGCAAACTTTCAATATTACGTATATATCCTTGTAAATTTCATTATTACGTATATATCCTTTCAAAATCTCAAAATTCTCATATATATCCTTCTACCTAATTTAATGATATTTAAATCTTTTAAAATTAAAAAAAAAACAACAATTCTAATCTAAATTAATGGTAAAATCGCCTAAAAACCATTGACGAAATAAAAATGCAATTGACGAACTTGACAAGACAATACCCTTGACGAAAAAAAAAATCATTGACCATTAAGGGTATTTAGGACTTTTTACCATTAATTTAGATTAGCATTTATGTTTTACAATTCTTTTAAATGATTTAAATATTATTAAATTAGGTAAAAAGATATATGTGAGAATTTTAAGGTTTTAAAAGGATATATACGTAATACTCCCTCCGTCCCACAAAAAAGTTCCCATTTCCCTTTGGCACAAGATTTTAGGTGATAGTTAGTGGTGAGGTCATTGATATTATTTTGATTATAATATAAGGTTGGTTTGAAGAAAGAAAGATAATTAGTGGATATCATTGATGGGTTTTTAATAATAATAGTATTTTATTGTGTGGAACCCACCACATGTGAGAAATGGGAACTTTTTTGTGGGACAAAAACTTTAGGAGAAATGGGAACTTTTTTGTGGGACGGAGGGAGTAATAAAGTTTGAAAGGATATATACGTAATAGAGTTAATTACATAAATGGTCCTTTAAGTTTGTATCACATTACAACTTTAGTCCTTTAGTTTCAAAAATTACACCGATAGTCCTTATTTTTGAAACTTATTGCACCGGCAGTCCTTTATGCTAAACGGTGTTAAACGTTTCTGTTAAGTCCCCCATGTATAATGCACATGAGGGTAAACTAGTCATTTCATCATGTGTGTACAACCATTTAACCATAAGTTACAACCTTGCATTCATATACAATTAACGTTGCACAGTGTACAACCTTAATCTCCTCTCTCTCTTGATCTTCTGGTCATCTTTCTTTCTAGTGGAATTCAAGAAACATCTTCTTCAAGATCCCCAAATCACTAACCTTTACGCTAATTCTCATGTAAGAAAGAAACACAGAGCCGGAGAGGAAAATTCGGAGAGAAATCCAGAGAGAAACCGATTTCTTGTTTCAATTCCACCATTACCACCGCACTATTACTATTGAAGGTCAATCTTTTGAAATTCTTTTAATTTTTTGCGATATCGTTTTTCACAATTTTTTGAAGTAGCAGAGTTAGTTGAACTCAAGTTTCTGATGTTAATCTATTATTCTCTTATGTAACGATAATCAATGGTTTTATTCCTTTTTACTTGTTATAAAACAATCAAATATGGGGGTTTTGTAGACTTTAAATGGAGATTTTGTAAGAAATTGTCATTAAAATTAGAAACTTCAAGATTTCCCTATTTGTTCGTCATCGTTGTTTGTTAACTGTTCAACCACCATCTATCAATTTCACACAATATTTTGTGATTCGTGAAGTTCAAAATTCATGGTCGCAAAGAAAGATACGTCCATGATGAAAGTGATAAAATTGTAACTATTAACGATACGAATGGTTTCAGTTACATTAACAAAATTGATGATAGTAATGATAAAGGTATGAGCTTGAATACTGTTTCCGATGATGAAAGTGAAGAGGAGGCTTTTGAGACAATTTTAGATGAGAATTTTGTGTTAGAGAAAGAAACCCCAGAGAATGTAGATGAAGGTGAGGAGGATGATGGTGAGTCTTTTTTGACGGTTATGAATTCCTTGAGCCTGATGTTGAATCAGCACTGTGAGTGACAAAGTTGTTGATGATGTTGAAAAGGTTAATTTAGATTTGGTGGAGAACTCGGAATCGGATTCGAATTTGAATCTGGATTCGAAGGTCGATTTAGTTGATGAAACTGCATCAGAAAGTGTGTATGTTCAAGTGTATGTACCCAATGCATTAACAATTGTACATATATATTTTGTTTTAAATTTTTTGTAGAAAATAAATGGGAAAAGACGAAAATACCCTCATGTGCATTGCACATGGGGGGACTTAACAGAAAAGTTTAACACCGTTTAGCATAAAGGACTGCTGGTGCAATAAGTTTCAAAAATAAAGACTATCGGTGTAATTTTTAAAACTAAAGGACCAAAGTTGTAATCTGGTACAAACCTAAAGGACCATTTGTGTAATTAACTCTACGTAATATTATAAGTTTGCAAGGACGTGTATGAAATTAATCTTTCAAATATTTTATAGTTTTACCTTCCATCTATAACTTTAATCCTCGTTTTCTTCACATCCTATTTTATTCATAACTCCTTTTTGGTAATTCTTATTCTACAATATCCTTATTTCGGCATTTTTAAATAAAATTTCCCAAACACCCCCTTAGAGACTCTCGGAATAGTGGAGTGAGATATGACAAGTATACGCTTTAGAATCACTCAACGATCTACTAAGGAAGGCATACACTCATATTGGATAACGTAATTTTATTTTTTTTGGAATTAAGTCCAAGTTTTGAATTTTCTATTCACGAATTAATAGTTATGCCTTAAGATCTATAACCTTGACTTTATTATACAAGTTGTATTTGTTTCTTATTTATTAGCTGCCATATTAAACATTAAATGATACATCAACTTTTTAGTTATAAAAGGATATTCTCTCTCGTATAAAACAGACTTCTTTCTTAGATTACCGAACTTATGCTCAATATTCACACGATCTAACTCTTGTCGTGGTTATTTCCAAACTTGCTTCTACTATATGTTTACTTGTAAAGGAATTGAATATATAACTGGTAATTATCCAGATGCTCTTACCATTAATTCATCACTAAAATATAGGGATGATTTTATCACCACATCTTTTAAGCACTATACCACAATATTTGTTTTATATGCTTGTACAGCTTGCAGATATATGTGTACATTATAGTTAGAGGAATCAAAAATTATGATATGAAAACTAATTCCCCTAAAATATATTCAGATCAGAATTTATTACCTATTTGTTAAATGACACATCAATTTTTTACACAACACGTGATATAATATAATTGAAATTGTCTTAAAGATAGTACTTTGGTGTTAATATAATACTCCGGAAAACGGGGAGCATTAATTTGACCACATCACAACTGGAACGATTCACGGAGAGAATCCCGTCATATTTCTCCACGTGGCACATTTTCACAGGTCAGCAGCACATACAATCGAAAAAAGTCGTGAAAGCGTAGATTCTAATCACGCACCAATCATGCTAACTCACGCTTCGTAATCTTTCTTGGACTACCTGATTGATCCTACTATAGTACCACTCACTCGAAACTTGGACTACCTGATTGATCGTATTTTTTCAAGCTCGCTCATGAGTTTTACAAGCCGGATAATTTGATATTAGAGCTTGATTTGAAATTTAGCTTAAACTGAGTCGATTTCACAAGTCGGTCTTGAGCACCTCGTGAGCTCGATCACTGACTCGGTTCACCCTTAGTTGCGAATTAAGCCGGCCACACAAATCGAACTAACGAGGTAAATCTTCTAGTTTGTTTTTTCTTTATGTTTTACTTCATATAATCATTGTTCGTGCGCATTTGAGCATAACTAGATAAGTTTTGAGCATCATTTCCTTACAATTTCTTTGTTTATTTGAAATCTAGCTTTCACGGACGAGATCACCGCGACCATGGTGGTCCGACACTCTCGTATTTGTGTATTAGGTTTACTTTGTGCTTTCGTACCATTATGCTTTTTGTACTTCAATTACGGGGTTTCCGAAGGTCAGATTTTCTCAAACAATAGTCTACAAGTCGATCCAGATTTAAACGAATCTAGGGTTCCTGAATCCATTCCTAATAGTTTAGATAACACTAAGGTTTTCCCTTTCATGAAGGCTATAAGAAGTATAGACAATAAAAGTGATCCATGTGGTGGGAGGTATGTTTATGTTCATAATCTTCCATCACGATTCAACGAAGATATGATGAAGGAATGTGGTAGTATTAACAAATGGTTCGATATGTGCAAGTTTAATTTGAATTTAGGGTTTGGACCGCAATTGAAGAATACCGAAGGTGTGTTTTCGGATAACGGATGGTATGCCACGAATCAATTTACAATTGAAGTCATCTTTAACAACCGAATGAAACGATACGAATGCTTGACAAATGATTCAAAGATGGCCGCCGCCATTTTCGTCCCGTTTTATGCGGGATATGATGCATCAAGGTATCTTTGGGGGTATAATGTATCTACAAGAGATGCTACTTCTTTTGATCTTGTTAATTGGTTACAAAAAACAGATGAATGGAAGATAATGAATGGAAAAGATCATTTTCTTGTTGGAGGTAGACCAACTTGGGATTTTAGAAGAACAACCGATGAAGAAACCGATTGGGGTAACAAGTTATTGACCTTACCCGCCGTGAAAAACATGTCAATGCTTATTGTAGAATCGAGCCCATGGAATTCAAACGATTTCGCTATTCCTTTTCCAACTTATTTCCATCCATCTAAAGATTCCGAAGTTTTCGATTGGCAAAAACGGATGATGAAATTGGAGCGAAAATGGTTATTCTGTTTCGCGGGTGTTCCACGCCCGGGGAACCCTAAATCAATTAGGAGTCTTTTAATCAATCAATGCAAGAATTCGGATGTTGGGAAGCATTTGGAATGCGGGGTCGGGGAAGTCAAGTGTCATTCGCCGAGTAGTATAATGAAAATGTTTCAAAGTTCGGTTTTTTGCTTACAACCACAAGGTGATGCAAATACACGAAGATCGTCTTTTGATTCGATTTTAGCCGGTTGTATTCCCGTGTTTTTTCATCCGAGTTCCTTTTACACACAATACACTTGGCATCTCCCTAAGGACTACACAAAATATTCGGTTTTTATTCCGAAAGATGATATTCGTAAGAATATAAGTATAGAACAACGTTTAAGTCAAATTGATTCTAAAACGGTCAAAATGATGAGGGAGGAAGTCATCAGTTTGATTCCAAGATTGATATATGCTGATCCTCGTTCTAAATTAGAGACTATAGAAGACGCGTTTGATGTATCATTGAAAGGCATTATCGACAAGGTGACAAAATTAAGACAAGATACGATTGATGGGCGAACGAATGACGATTTTGTTGAAGAATTTAGTTGGAAGTACGCGTTATTAGAACAAGGCGACAATGTGGGCGTTGACAAATGGGATCCGTTTTTGTCGAAGGCGGAACCGAAGAAAAGTTGACCAACACAATGGAGGTATATTTGCTTGGTCTATGGTTTGCTCATTGTTCTCTTGAAGTATGAAACAACTTTGTTGTAGTTTTGGCTCTAAAAGTAGATAATTTTGATTTCATTAAGTGTAACTGTTGAAGCTTGGAAACTAAATACACATATTGCCTACCGTGTTTGCATTTTAATCTTAAAGACCTTTCTTGATAGATTGTGGGAATCTTCCCCTATTTTTTTCGTGTTTAAAGACCAATTTTGTGGTCTTCAAACACATGGTACTACATGTCTATAATTTCCGATTTTAAAGGACACAGAGATAAGTCATAAGTCTATCACAAACAGGAGTTAGGATAAGTCTTTTATTTAAGAGAAATGATATCGGTTCCTACTATTTATGCTTACCTATGTGTCTACCAATTTGATCATGACAAATCAAGAGATGATATATATGAGTAAAAAGAATTAATAGATTACACATGTCAAGTTTAAAAATAGGTAAAAATATGAGTATGAAGAAAATGTATTAAGAAATATCATTTCTCTTTATTATCTACAAGTTGGTATTATGATAAGAGCTCAAAGTCCTAGTTGCTTGGTTATCTTGTATATATATATATATATATATATATATATATATATATATATATATATATATATATATATATATATATATATATATATAGATGTAGATACCGAGTTAATTACATAGTTTTGAGCGAGGTTCCTATTTTATTTTGTGTTCTTCTACGTTTACTTTCAATATTACATGGTTATAATCGATATTCAATGGGCGAAGTTGTTGATGCTGATGGCATCGAAGATCCCATTTGTTGACAGTATGGATATCTGGTCGAAAACCTGATCCAAATATCCACTAGCCACATGTTATGAATAGAAGGTTACACGATGTTATCTTAACCTATATATGAGACCTAGATTTGATCTAATTTTGCCAACTATCAATTTCGAGCTCTCTGATTCGTCCACAATGCCACGTGTAATTCTACCATTGGTCATTTGTCATCCTCCCAATAGCCTAGAAACGGTAGTATCTCTCCTCATGCATATTAACAACCTACACGATATTTTTGTATAAGGAAACTAATATGCAGCAATTAATGCTGAATTAATAAATCACAATTAATTTTTAAATTAACCGGACTATTAGTATAAGCAAAGAATTTTATATCCAATTAAAGCATTTATATCAGTAATAAATGCTGTCTTAATTACATTATTATTACCTTTATTTGCAGCAATTCGTATTCTGCAAAAATGAGAGAATACATTTAGGATGTATTTAACCCAATTTTGAATCACTACCTAATTTACAAGAATTCTAAAAATTTTTAACTTTTTCCTATTTAAAGTCTACCAATAACTGAATACATTTAGCGTATTTCGTAGTCTCAAGGAGATCACGATCTACATCACTGCCTCAACGAGTTCATAATCTACATCATTGGTATAATTTTGTTACTCTTCACTTTTCTTTTTAAACATAACCTGTACACCGTTTTTATATATTTGATAGTTTGACTATAATAGTCTTACAGAATGAATTACATTATTCTTTAAAGAAAATTTAGTACAATGTCTTTTAAAATTTGACAGAACTTTTATTTAGATTTGACTTTTAAGTCAAATTTGATATGAACACGTTTTTTTTATATATTTGACAATTTGACTACCATTGACAATGTTTGACTTTTATGTTTGTTAAACAGTCAACCAACAATACAGTCAAATATATGTTTAGGGTTTTAAATTAATTTAGGGTTTAATGAAACTTTGTATGTAAAATTGTTATTTTGTTTTATTTTTCTAATTTTTTTATTGAAATTTAATACATTGACTTTTTAGAGTAGTTTATGCAACAACAGAATGTAACACATACATGAAATAATGGTCTCATTATTATAGGAGTGTGTATGGAAATTTTTGTTGAAATAATATTTCATGAAATAATAATGTCATTGTTATAGGAGTGTAAAAATACATGAATTACTATTTTATATATGACTTTAATACAATGAATTTTAAATATCATATGTTTTTTTATCATAAAAGATTTATGATTTCCCATTTTTTTGAATTCTAATACAATGACTTTGTAAAAAAAAAAATTATTCATATTTGACTTTTTAGTCAAATTTAACCCGTACATAATATTTCATATTTTGACAGTTTGACTATAATTTTAAAATTTTGACTTTTATAGTCAAAACAGTCATCAAACAATTAAGTCAAATATATGTTTAGGATTTTGAATCAATTTAGGGTTTGATGTAAATCATTATCTAAACCTGTTATTTTGATTTAGTTTTTTTTCATTTTTCTTAAAAGCATAATACATGAAATAATAACATTACTTCATGCCTAATTATGATGAACATTGAGTTTGTAACCAATGCTGATATTTTGGAACCCTACCATTTTATAGGCTATATAATTATGATTATATGTTAATTAATTAAATTTTTTAATTTTGTTTTAATTGTTATTATAATTTTGTTTAACCAGGAAAAAAAATTATTGTGTTATGTATCGTTTAAGGAATAGAGCAAGAAGTAGAGTGGTACTGCGATGCATGTATACGTTGTAAACGTGTGTGTCAAAAGACATGGCTGATAACCGATAAGGATGATGGTACAAAAGATTTTGACCAGTGGGAAATAAAGTAGTGTTTGTACGAGGGTTGTAAATCCAAAAGAAAATCAAGTATCCCAATGTACAGATAATGTTTGAAGAATTTAATCGAAAACAAGGGTGGTGGTTAAAAAAAAAATAAGTCATCGAATATCTTAGAAAGTGTTCCAAAATTTATCTTAAGTTTTCTTAGTTCATAGATTGCATTGTATCTGCTATTTTGTTAAAGAAAGTGTTTTGTGACATTTTAACATTTACTTATTAATGTTTGTTTTAATTGTCTTTTTATATTTATTTTTTTATGTTTCTCATTTTTATAGCAAATTATTCTTAAATTTTACAATGTTAATATAATTTGCAAGGATCAATGAAAATGTTTTCGGCTTAAAAGCATTACACATTTTCTTATTATACATGTAATAATTATGAAATTAACGATAAATTGTTGTACGACTATTAAAATTACATCCAAGTAAAATTAGTTACAATTTGCGCTATCCCTCGAATGGTTATTAGTCCTTCCGACAACAAGATGCCTTTCAAATTGAATTGGAGGCAATTTCCTGTTCAAGTCTGCTTTGCTATGACCATCAATAAAAGTCAAGGTCAGACGTTGTCTCAAGTTGGTTTGTTTCTACAAAAACCAGTATTCTCACATTGCCAACTTTATGGAGTTGTATCACGAGTTAAGAACAAGAACGTATTGAAGGTTATTTGTTGTCAGAGAGATGACAATTACACTAATTCAACAACAAATTTCGTTTTCAAAGAAGTCTTATTTCGTCTATAAATTTTCTTTAACATTTATTCATGTATCAATTTTTGTACAAACTTATCATTACAGCTATGAATTCTTATGTCAATTTAAAAGTATTAGTATTTGTTTTTATTTTTCTTAAATATATGTCTCGAAGCATGCTCGCCCAGTGGGGCGGGCTATGAAGCTAGTATTGTTATATATTGATGCAGTATTTATTTGAGGCTGCCAAAAGTTTATCCGAGCTCGCTGAAAAAGATGACCAGAAATAGAAAATAAGTTAAAAAAAAGAGTGAGAGAAAATAAAGGTATTTTAGACGTTTTAGGTTAAAATGAATGGAAAAAAAAAATCATAAAGATTAAATATAATGAGAAAAGGTTTAAAAGTAAAATCGTAAAATTTAGAAAACTAATAATTTCTGTAATTTATACTCATTATATTTATAAGATTGGCAAGTACATTTAAAGTTATGTTCAAAGAAATCTTTGATTTTTATAAAGTCCTAAGGAAAAAATCTCAATTATTAATTAATTATAAGTAATCGTCAAGATTAATCATATATTTTATACATGGAGGGGTATTTTGGTCATTTTAATTTTTTTTTTATTTTTTTAGTTTATTATTATGTTTTTAAAAAAGAATTATTATTTTTCATTAATAACACATGATGTGGTTGCATACTGAATCAGATGTGATTGTACTAAAACATCAAATGTGATTAAATATACAATCACATATGATTTTATACTAAAATCACATGTGATTAAGTAATTATCAAATAAATAATATTTTTTAACGAAAAGATAATAAATAATAAAAATAATAAAAAAATAAAAAAATAAAAATAAAAATAAAAAATCGAATGTTTTTTAAGTACCAAATGACCAAAATACCCCTTCATGTATAAAATATGTGATTAATCTTGACTATTATATTTTATTGATCAATGATTGAGATTTGTTCATCAGGACTACGTAAAAATGACGAAACTCCTTGAACGTTTCTCAGTACATTTAACATTACATGTATGTTTAAATTGATGTATACACGATACAATTATTTTTATTTAGAAAAAAGTTATTTAAAATAATAATATAAGCTCGTAACTAATTTCCATTCAGTAATATTTACCAAAGGAAGCAACTACAAATCTAATATCATCCCTCCTGTATACGATTTTTTATTCCGTAAATATCAAAATAAATGCATATTATAATCGTTAAATTTTGATATTTTTTTTAACAACAAAAGGGAATTATATCACACCCCGACAAAAGTGATTTGCGGAAAAACGGGCGTGCGACTATCATGAGTAAACATAGATATGATTATCGTAAATAATAAATGTTTGATAAAAAGTAATGTCACCAAAATTTAATGTAAACAAAGTACTTGAACCAAAACATATATAGTTTTTAACTAAAATTTGGAGGTGACATCTTTACAAAACGAAAACTTGATTCCAATGCATGTGACTCAAAACTTAGCTTAGATACCTAAAAAACATAAGTAAAAGTATCAACGAAATTATTGAGTGAATTCACAGGTTTTATTGAGTTCAAAATAGTTTCATAGTTTTCGTATGCCCTTGGCAATAATAGTTTGGTGATATAAAACATTTAAAAATAGTCTACTCAAAATCAGTAGTAGAAACAATAGTTTTCATATGCCATCGTTGGAAAAATAGCGTGATGGTACAAACGTTTAAAATAGTCTGCTAAAAGCAGTAGTAGAAATAATGGTTTTCGTATGCCATAGTTGGCAAAAATAGAGTGATGATACAAACGTTAAAATGACCTGCTCCAAGAGCAGTAGTACGATTTTACTCGCGATAGTAAAAATAATAGTTTTCGTATGCCATCTTTGTCAAAAATAGTGTGATTGTAACACCACAATCTTAGAGCCAAATTTTTTTATTTTTTTTATATGCATACGGAAGCGATTTTAGAAAACTCTAAATCCTAATTATTACACATCATAAAGGCCATTTAAATATTAAACAAATATTATAAAACTTTTATAGGTGTTACTAAAACAGGCCTGACCCGGTTTACAAAATCAGAGTACGGTCAGACTTCCAAACCCGACTGTAGTCAAGCTAAATCCACAACCTGAAAAGAGTCAACAAATGAGGGATTAGCACAAGTTAAGTGAATAGAAATAACAATCAATTTACATAACCACAACAAATTTACTATATAACATTTACGGTGGGATGAACAGTGGCTTCTCCATCGATCTTCTTCCAGCACCTGCTTCAATTACGTCACCATCCTTCCAGCACCTGCTTCAGTTACCTCACCATTTTTACGCCACCTCTTACTTCTGTCCTTTGCCAATTTCTGCCACGGGCTCCTATCTACGAAACCTACCATAGCCATGTTACTCTGTATACAAAGCGAAGGTCAATCTAACGCATTCGTTGCTGTTTTTGCTCCTCCGTCTTCTTCTATGTCAGGTAATTTCATTCTGGTTTGCTCACTTTTGAATTAGGGTTCCCAACATTCTTACTCTTTCTTCGTCGGCTAGGGTTTAATGTTGTTCTTTTACACTTTTCATTTTTGATTTTGGGTGTATCACTTTTGAATTAGGGATCACTTCATACGTGTTAAAAAGTCGGGTTTTCGTCTGCAACAGGATTTCAAATCGTCTTCTTCAGGTAATTTCAGTCACCTATTACTCATTTTTCGAATTTTGGGGTTCAATTTGTGGAATTGAGTTTCTTCAGTCAACAATTTCCATGTTACTAATGCTAAAGCTAACTTTGATTTACTACTATTAACCTTGATTCATATACACCCCTGCTACCACCTGTAAAGGTAACTTTCCTTCGACACTTCTTTCTTTTAAGTTTTGTTTGTTTGATTTTTAGGTGTGTGCTTTCAGATTTTGGAATTAGGGTTCCTTTGCCAACAGTTTGCATCTTCTTTTATGTACGTGTCTGCTGCTATTAGTAAAGGTAACCTTCGTTCATCATTCATTTCTTTAACTTTTCTTTAATTAATTTGTTGGTTTGTGCTTTCATATTAGGGTTCATAATTTTGCACATATTCAGATTGTTAAAAGGTTCAATTTGCATAAATTTGCATCAATTAAAATACCCAATTCAAATTGTTAAAAAGTTCAGATTGACAACTCTTTTGATTTCTAATTTTTGCAAAACTATTGTTTCACATAGCAAGTCTCAAAGCTGGTCAATAACCTATGATAATATCAATGTTATGATTATATCAATTGGTTTTAAGAAGGATTTTTTAATTGAAGGGTATCAAACAACTTTCATTTTGTTTAGGTTTTTTTATTATTTGCAAATTTAGAGAATTTAATGTTAAATTGGGACATTACTCTGTTACAATAACAACTTGAATCATAATAAATTTTACACAAAAACTTAATGCCGGAAATTAAGGGGAAACTAACTACAAAGAATAAGGAAATATGAGGTTTTTTCTTATTTTCCAATTTAGAATATTCAATGTAAAATAAGGAAGATTTGAACTTAAATGTCAAAACTATTCATCATTTTAGTAAGTTCATTTGTAGTTGATCTTAATCTGCAAATTATAAGCGACTTCTATCTTTGTAAAATGCTAGGTTACTCATTTGTAGTTAAACTTCCGCTGCAAATTCTGTGGTCCAATGTGTGAATTTAATTTGAATCACTAACTACTAAAATCTGCACAAATAAGTTCATGATATATCTAATTTCTTTTTACTATTATATCTTCACTAACAGATGCAAGTAATTTGGCATATTGATTTCTTAATTACATCAGGAGGTTCAAACATCTTTCTAGGATTTGAGATTAATGTAACATGTCAGAATCAGATTTTAGATGCAACACTTCTATCTACCATTGTGCATAATATGAGAATAAGATCAACTTAGATCAAGACTTTTAAACTTTTATTTCTCTCCATATGATATATGAGTCCTGATTCATTTTTGCTAATTTAGTATATTTTTTTAAATCATTTATATAATTGGTTATGTGGTTTTGTTGTGCAGATTAAATTAGATTTTGGGAAGACATATTAGTAAAAACTAAAGTATAATATTAGAAGCTGAAACAAGGGATCCTTTACCGAGCCTTTTGGTTTTGCACAATTGGCCAACGTCAACATTTAAAACTTGCCTGTGGTCTTTGGTAATTTTTTTTACACGTCTTTTGGTGTTACTGGGTATTCCTTACCTCATGATCAAATTTGTTAGTGAAAATTGTAACAAGGGTCAAAGCATAATCTAAACAATATTTTGAATGTCATGTAAAAGTCGGCATACAATATTTTAGCTGTAATGTAAAAATTAATAAACAATCTTTTGGTTGTAGTACAAACCATCTTTTGCGTATCGTATGAAAAACCCCGCGGCAACGCGCGGGTATCGCCAACTAGTTAAAGACAAGATAAATCAATCTGGAACCCGTCCAAACTTCCACAAGCAATTGGACGTTATGAGAGTATCGGCGGACTTGCGCAGAACCTGCAACTGTTGTTGGCCGAACAACAGTTTACCGATGGCTACTTTACTATTGGCACGGTAGTCCCCCCTGATAGAACACATCCGTAGGAGTCCGAGCACCCCATCCAATAGTAACGAAGCCTAGCCAAAACCCACTCATAGCTAAACTCTAGAAAACATGTGCACATACTACCATTAACAATCCCACAATTAATGGCACCACTGGAAAATTATTAAAACCAAGAAAAAATGAATTTTCCCAAAATCAGCCAGGATAGCGCCGCTATCCTAAATAGCGTCGCTATCTTTCATGGAGATAGCGCCGCTATCCGAAGATAGCGCCGCTATCTACCAAAAGATAACGTCCGCTATCTAAATACCAAACACTATTTCGGGTCGCTGTTCAAATTTTCCAAAACGAAGCAGAGATAACGCCGCTATCTTAGAGATAGCGCCGCTATCTCCTACAGACCAGCCAAAATGCTGCATTTTTCTCCTACAAGTCTACCATACCAAAACCTTTGCACATCATACAAGAAGAAGGTTAAATCCACTCACCTTAGCTTCCCTTGTGAAGAACTCAGTTGTCGTATATCACTGAGTTTCTTTTCCATTTCCTGTAACAAAACGAATACCGAATTAGTTACCCGAAATCACCCATTTTGCACAAGTACAAACTATAAGTCAAACCATTATTTGTGTACAACCAATTGACAACTTAACACTTGCATTTCAACACATATCAATCATTAAAGCATAGAACTTGATCTAGTTAATTCCTTATGCATCTTAACCAAATTACACCTTTGGCCCAAACGGGTCAAAAACGAGAATAATGAATCGGGGATACAACATTATCCAATGAGTTAGTCTACTTGATCAATTATCAAAATCACATAAATAAGACACTACTTGCATCCAATTGCAAGTTTCACCAACTTTGACCTTATTTAGGTCAAATTGCACCAATTATCAAACAAACGGGTCAAGACCCGAAATCAACATAATCATACTTCCAAATTAGCCAACTAGCACATAAATGACATGAAATTGATAATTAAAGTTTTCAAGCTATACAAGACTAAAGTCAACTTACAGGTTTGACCAAAGTCAACAATCTACAAATTAGCTAGTTTATGACTAAATTCCAATCTAGCCAAACACTACTACTAAATTGTCAATTCATCAACAAGATAACTAGCAATTTCTACATTATCAATTATCATCCTAACATGCATAATTTACCTAACAAAACTTCAAGAACATCAAGATACACATTTCACCAAATTAGGGAAGAACTCCATCTTCTTCCCAAGAACACCATTGATGGAGCTTCATGAATACTTCACCAAATGAGCTATAACTAACAACAATCCATACAATACTTGCAAAAACTCATATAATCACATATTCATCTAACAATTTTGGATTACAAACAAGATTTGACAAAAACTTCATAAAAACCCAACAACTCAAGAACCCTAGTTCATCCAAGCTCAAGAACAAGAAACCCTAGCTATGGAAGAAGAGAACTTACTTAGTCTAGCTTCTAGATTCCGAAAATCATAAAGAGAATGCAAGAACTTCAAGTAACAATCTTCAATTTAGGAGAAAAAGCTTCAAGTGAGTTGTGTGTGTGTGTGTGTGTGTGTCAACTGGCAAAGGAGAAAGGAAAGAAGAGGCAATTTTGACACATACCCTCAAACACAACACGTACACCCCACCCCCTTTTTTAGAAAATTTCATTTAAACACAGTACAAGATATTAGGTTCGCAGATAAATAAGTTAGACCTAACTAACTCCAAATTTAACAACGAATATATTTTTAGAACCCCGGTTCAAAAGTGAACCCAAATATGTAAAAATCATTTTAATATTTAAATATCTCAATTTTTACTAATTTTAACCCCATGGTTAAAATGTAATTAAATATAATTAAATCAAATAAATTATATAAAACAATAAACAATTAAATTACTTACCAAAAGTAATTAAAAATTATAGGCCGGGTCTCAGGATGTTACAGTGATGATATAAAACGTTAAAATTGGCCTGCTCCGAGAGTAGTAGAAGAAACATAATTGATGGTGATCCCCCAAAAGGTTAGCTATACGGCCTATACCCTTTTGAGTTAAAATGCTGACCCTAAGTCCATAATCAAAACAACAACCTTAAACGTGCTAGATATACACTCCTCGTGGTCGGTAAACACCAATAAATGATCAATAACGTGGGAGGGTAGGTCTCCGCCAATAGTATTATTTGCAAATCCAGTGCCTAGTCGCAACTAGCTAATGATTATGTATGTAACATATACGCACTTCCATGTACATCTAAACTTAGTCTAAGCAAAATGATTCGTTGTCTAGTTTCCAAAAAAAATTCATCACAACAAATTAAGTGATTATAAATAATGGAAATTATTTATAAAATAATTGATATGATGTTCACCCCAATTGTAAAATAGTTAAAACGTAGTAAAAGAGGGGTTGTGAAATCATAGTCACAATAAGATTTATAAAATACGTTGTGATAAATAATGCAAACATTTGTAAAAGCATTTGTTATGTTTTTCCACCCCAAAGTTGTAAAATAGTAAATAAAATGCGGTAAAAAGTGGGGCTGTGAACTCACAGTCACAATAAGAGTTATTAAATATGTATTGATAAATAGTTGGAACATTTATAAAAGCATTTGTTATGTTTTTCACCCCAAAGTTGTAAACCAGTACAAATACAGTAAAAAGGGGTTGTGAACTTACATGATGCGATATTTTCAAAAGACTCAAATAATGAGATGATGTTTCCAACTAGATGCGAAATGACACTAGCTTCTTATATGTAATAGAAATAAATAAATGAGTGACGATCTAAATGACACGTCTAAACTAAATGATGCACATATGATTCTCTAAGGAAATTTGACTCGAGCGATGTATTGGTGATTCGTTTGAGTTGGTCCCATTTTCTTTAAATACATTTGATAGATTTAGACAAGTTTAAAAAAAACAGTTATACTTTCGTTTGAAACTAACCAATTTGTGATCCATTAGATAATATATAAGTAAAGTAACTTTAATTAATTATGAATAATTAATTTGTAATTCATAAATCGTATATATAAATTTTATTTATAATTATCCTTTATAATACATCTGATTTGTTTTAAAATAGCTGTTGGACTCAAGTATAAGTTTAGTGGGCTGAAATTAAATTGATGGGCCAGCACATAATGAAAGGATTAGATACTAAGGAATCTGGGCTAATAGTTTAAGTTAATACTGGGCTTATATGTTTACTGGATTGGGTTAAATGAAAGGCTGGAAATATTGGTGTTATGATTTTGAACGAGCAGAAAAGAAATACCAGACTGCCGGCGACTGCAACTTTTGCCGGAAAAACAGTTTTCACAACCAATATCGTGACTCGTGAGGCACCTGTATGCATCACTCGAGACACCCCAAATACACACAGTACACACACTACCATACGAATGAATACCCGCATGTGTGTGTGCACGATGAGAGACAGAAACAAGATCAAGACAACATGAAAATTAACAAAACAGTTCAAGCGACTATAGCTATCGAGCGACACGAAAAGAGACCGAACGCCGGAGATTGTCTGAGCTGCGGCTGGGGAACCAAGGAGATCGCCGTTGTTTCTGGTCACTGGAGATGGCGAGCGGTAAGACGAACCGCAAACGTGTATAATTAAAAGAAACGATTCGAGTAAATACCTTCGTCTGAATATAGTTGATCACCGGAAAATGCAGAGAAAAACGAGAGAGAAGGATCAGTGAGATATCGCCCGAAACTTGCGGGATTTCTTGTTCGTGTTGCCTGCTTCGCGTAAGAAAGATAACGAGCGAGAGTTCTATTGTTGTGCTGCTTGGTATGATATCACCAGTGATCGAGAGATGGGATGTTGCGATGGTTCGGTAGAGATAGACGGTATTTTAAAGTAATGTTTGAGGGATGATTAGATTTCATATACGTATAAGAGAATGTGAGAATGGTGATCGTTGGTATCTGTTTGTTTCAGAATGAGGGATATTTGGAATATTTCATTATTTTATTAAGGGAAAATCGGACTCTTTGTTGCATATGGCAGTTGCACGTGTGGGATAGAGTAGCAAGTAAATAGAGTTTAGAATTTATTATTTAGTTGGTATAAGATATACATGTGTACGTCGTATTTAACTTACGTTATTTATTAAATCGCGTATATGGTGATTTGTGAATAAATCTTCGTATAGCTTTAGCACTTTGAGCTAAAGTATCATTATAATGTATAACAAATTTTATAATTTCAGGTTCGGTTTGAGTTTACATTGAGTCACCAACTCGCTAAATTATAATAATTGTATCGAAATATAGACAACTGACACGTGCCTAATTAATGGTGTGTACTAACAACATAAAATGTATGGCATTTTCTAGACTTATATGCAAAAATGAATGCTTTTATTATTGACATGATTGTGGTAAGACAAATTGGCTTATAATAATCGACGGGTCAAATACCCGATTGCGAGGGTTGTCACAAATTAAAACAGGAGATTCGATAATAACATCACCCCGCCAGAGAACCCAACAAAACTATACATATATATAAACGAGCCAAAAGGCAAACACCAGATACAAAATTTACAATCGATCTAGCCGACTCAAAGAAGGAGAAAATTAAAATTTAACAATAAGAACAAAACCATATGAGTGATATGACCAGGAGTGAAAAACAACAACTTCATTGAGATCACGCCTTTGAACAATAACTTAAAGATCACGCCGTTAAATTTTCATGACACTTGAACATTTTAAAGTTATGTGATTAAGTTATATACGATCGGTATATTCTATTTTTCTATTAAAATATATGGAATATACTAGTACGTCTATACCAAAAGATACATTAATTAAACTTATTTATGTACGGAATAGATATTTTATCTACAAATATATGAAATATATATTTTAATTTTCCATAAATATATGGAATAAATCTTTTATATTTTTCATGAAAATATATTTACTTATTTTATTTTTAGTAGTCTTTAACGTTTTTAAATGATACATTAAACATTAACAACAAAATTAACTTTACTGAACATTTA
This sequence comes from Calendula officinalis, assembly GCA_963853835.1. Taxonomy (NCBI): domain Eukaryota; kingdom Viridiplantae; phylum Streptophyta; class Magnoliopsida; order Asterales; family Asteraceae; genus Calendula; species Calendula officinalis. Next base: position 25,148,642 of record OY970831.1, read on the forward strand.
ACTTTTAAAACAATATGTTTTGTTAATACTAGGATAAAACTCGCGCGATGCGGCGGGCTGCGAAGTAAATATTACTGGCGATTAAAACTTCATTCGTAACATATTTTTAGAACGAATAAAATACATAATTGCAACGAACTGTATGTTTTTTATTTCGATTGGCAGCTTGTGCTTGCTTCTGTCTTCACTTGAAGAATTAAGGCTTTCAACGACGCAAATTTCTCCGATTACATCTAAAAAAAAGTTCATTAATTAGTAGGGGTATAGGGTTATATAACATATAAATCCTACATAGTAAAATGGAGTTAATTTTACCAATTGACTTCGAGGCTAGTAATGAGTTATTCAAAATGTTCTCGTATGCAGCAAACTCAAAACCATGTAATGGACCAGACCACTCAGCGCATTCTTTAATCGTTGTGCTGGATTGAAATGAAAGTTTTTCATTCATGCCAGTAAACGTAAAACTTGACTTGGCCTGCCACAACTTACCTCCTCTGATATAATCTCATTTTTATTGTTGAAGTTCGTGTGGGGCCACATTCGTAAAACCCTGACCTTGAGGTGAATTTTGTCCTTGAAATCATGAATGTTTCTTATATAGTGTGATCCGATTGTTGTCATGTTAAGAATACATTACATAAAAAAGATTATGAAAATCATACACGGTAGGAATAACATATGTATCATTTGTTAAAGAATAGAATGAAAAAACAGACTTGCGGGTGATAACTCATACCGTTGTTTATGAATGTTTTCTCGGTTTTGGATGAAAACAGTGACGGGTTTTCTCGGTTTATAATACCGTTGTTTATATAGAGTGGAGGTAATACGTATTTTAATTTAACAAATTAAATTAATATTAATCCAAAGATTTAATGGGTAGTTATAGCATGAACAAAAAAAACGTATAGGTTAAAATTAAGTCTTTATATTGGTATCTGAAATATCCATTTGGTTACTATATATTCTCTCTCACAGTTCATAAGGATGAAAAAAACTTAAGCTTGAAAAAAACGTATACATAATTAAGTCTTTATACCTAGTTATAGCATTGACTGACCGTTTATGTTTTAAGACCTGCTAAAAATGAAAAAAAACGTATATCGTATAATTAAGTCTTTATATTGGTATCCGAAATATCCATTGATTACTATATATTATCTCTAACCGTTCTTAAGCATTGAAAAAACGCAAGTATGAAAAAAACGTATACATAATTAAGTCTTTATACCTAGTTATAGCATTGACTGACCCTTTATGTTTTAAGACCTGCTAAAAATGAAAAAAAACCGTATATCGTATAATTAAGTCTTTATATTGGTATCCAAAATATCCATTGGTTACTATATATTCTCTCTCACAGTTCATAAGGATGAAAAAAACGTAAGTTTGAAAAAAACGTATACATAATTAAGTCTTTACACCTAGTTATAGCATTGACTGACCGTTTATCTTTTAAGACCTGCTAAAAATGAAAAAAACCGTATATCGTATAATTAAGTCTTTATATTGGTATCCGAAATATCCATTGGTTACTATATATTATCTCTAACAGTTCTTAAGCATTGAAAAAACGTAAGTATGAAAAAAACGTATACATAATTAAGTCTTTATAACTAGTTATAGCATTGACTGAGCGTTTCTGTTTTAAGACCTACTAAAAATGAATAAAAAAACGTATAGGTTAAAATTAAGTCTTTATATATGTATCCGAAATATCCATTGGTTACTATATATTCTCTCTCACAGTTCGTAAGCATGAAAAAAACGCAAGCATGAAAAGAACGTATACATAATTAAGTCCTTATACCTAGTTATAGCATTGACTGAACGTTTTTGTTTTAAGACCTGCTAAAAATGAAAAAAAAACGTATATCGTATAATTAAGTCTTTATATTTGTATCCGAAATATCCATTGGTTACTATATATTCTCTCTCACAGTTCATAAGGATGAAAAAAACGTAAGCTTGAAAAAAAACGTATACATAATTAAGTCTTTATACCTAGTTATAGCATTGACTGACCGTTTATGTTTTAAGACCTGCTAAAAATGAAAAAAACGTATATCGTATAATTAAGTCTTTATATTGGTATCCGAAATATCCATTGGTTACTATATATTATCTCTAACAGTTCTTAAGCATTGAAAAAACGTAAGTATGAAAAAAAACGTATACATAATTAAGTCTTTATACCTAGTTATAGCATTGACTGACCGTTTCTGTTTTAAGACCTACTAAAAATGAATAAAAAAACGTATTGGTTAAAATTAAGTCTTTATATATGTATCCGAAATATCCATTGGTTACTATATATTCTCTCTCACAGTTCGTAAGCATGAAAAAAACGCAAGCATGAAAAGAACGTACACATAATTAAGTCTTTATACCTAGTTATAGCATTGACTGAACGTTTTTGTTTTAAGACCTGCTAAAAATGAAAAAAAAACGTATATCGTATAATTAAGTCTTTATATTTGTATCCGAAATATCCATTGGTTACTATATATTCTCTCTCAGAGTTCATACTTCATAAGGATGAAAAAAACGTATACATAATTAAGTCTTTATACCTAGTTATAGCATTGACTGACCGTTTATGTTTTAAGACCTACTAAAAATGAAAAAAAAACGTATATCGTATAATTAAGTCTTTATATTGGTATCCGAAATATCCATTGGTTACTATATATTATCTCTAACAGTTCTTAAGCATTGAAAAAACGTAAGTATGAAAAAAACGTATACATAATTAAGTCTTTATACCTAGTTATAGCATTGACTGAACGTTTTTGTTTTAAGACCTGTTAAAAATGAAAAAACAAACGTATATCGTATAATTAAGTCTTTACAAGCATTTAATTTTCATTAAGTTGGACGGTTACTATCTTACTATTGAATGCGTAAATTGGAACAAGAATTATTTTATGAAGTTAAAAATCATACAACTTCCTTATTAAGTATCACACTAAATTGAGTAGTTGTTTTCACGTTATATTATAGTTATATTTTAGTAGAACCGCTCAAAATCAAGGATTTGATAGTTATACAATCATAATATAATATATTTATATGGTAATTTTTATTCCATTTGGTCGGCAATAATCGCAATTTAAGAACCAAAAAATGTATATATAATTGTGGGATGAATTACAATTAGTTCATATAATTAATTTGTCCTCTTTGCAATAAAAACGTATATATAAAACGTTGCTTTAAAAGGTATGTTTAGTAGGGGTATTAAAATTATATTTAATTTGAAAAGATATAGCTTAATTTTGGACTAATAGCGTTGATTCGGCGTTTTTATTACAATTTTGTATAAATTTGGGAATCTATAAGAGCATTAATTTTTTAACTGAAAAATATATAATTCACAATATGTCAAAATATAATAACAGTCAATCTTCATCAAGTTGGATCAAATATAATTTGTTATGTTTGTGGTCAAACCAAACATATTCAACTCGAACATATTTGCATTTGTACCAGTAATGTGGATGCCAGAGGTCTTCAAAGTTTTCAATCGGTTCATATCCATCAAATTCATTCGAAAGAGAAATAGAAAAATATTAGTTAACACCGAATTTATGATTTTAAAGTAAGAATTTGAAACTCTGAATTTAGTCAAATAGACGTTACCTCTACTTCTTCAACTGGTCGTGGCAGTGGCTGGAGCACTGAAGCACCATATTAGGTGATTAAAGCCATGTAGAAGATAATATGATTGTAAGTTTTCACGTCGGTTGTAGCTTGCACAACAACCCCATCGTAAGTTCGTGCACTATATATATATGGCTAAAAAAAACGTCAAATTATTAAGGAATTCAATGAAAAACGTTCAGTCAAATGTTGAATGATTTAATTATGGCTAAAAAAATGTAAAATTAATGAGGAATTCAATGAAAAATGTTCAGTCAAATGTTGAATGATTTAATCCATAAAAAACGTATGGTTTTTATGGTGCTAAATATAAAAACGCTTTATTCACCTTACCATTATGGATTCTTGTTTCTAACAATAAGAGTAGCATAAAAGTATTATTTGTAAGTCAATGCCGGTTTAAATGTATGAATCAAAAAAACGTATGAATTAAATGATTGTTTCAATGTTTAAATGATTTCGATGTTAAAAAACGGATAGTAAAATTTTAAAGGATTTCAATGTTACAAAACATAAGTAATTTTAACGGCTTTTAATTAAGGTGTTAATATTAAAAATGCCTTAAATAGATAACATTATGGTTCGTTGTTTCTAAAAATAAGAGTAGCAAAAAGTCTTATTTGTAACGGCTTTTAATTAGTTGTGTCCGGACATTTAAAGCATACCGTATTAGTGTTTCGGTTTTGCTTCAAAAATGTGATGTGGTTAAGTGGTAAGGTGAATAAAAAGGAGTCTAGATACCCAAGTTCGAAACCTACGGATGGTTTTTTTTTTTTTTTTGCATTTAAGACGTGGGTTTAAGACCTTCCAGAAATAGTAGGCCAATTTTAAGACCTGCTATAATTAGAAAGTTATTCACTCATTATAGATAGTAGAGAAGATAAGCACATCTTACAAGTATTGCAAAGCGATTCGGATCCATATTAAAAAAACACAAGTATTAGATGCCCATTAATGATTTCTATTTTTTATATATATAAATAAATAAAAATGCGATTTATCTATTAAGATAAACACCTTAAAATAATGGGTTTTGATAATGACAGCCCTAAGGGCTGTCATAAGACATGTTATATAAACTTGTACGTCAATTTATAACAAACTCCTGAAGTTTAGGAATTACTCTATCATAAAACTTTTTATGCACTTAGAGACACATTATCAAAACCATAAAATAATTATATATGTATAATGAAAAATGATTGGAAAACCTAATATATATACTACCTATGTATTACAATAAGTGATACATGATGAGTTTCATGATTTTTTAGACAACTTTTTAATGAACATTTAGATAGATTAAAATGGATAGTTAGTGGAAAACGTGTCTAACTTCATTTTAATAAAGTGATACTAATGATATTTAAAAGTAAAATTAAGGGTAAATAATCATTTCAATGTATTAAAGTGAAGGATGTGTGTCAAATGTCAATTTTTTTTTATCAAATAAGATAAATTTGAAATATATCACTTATTTTGCAACTCAATATAACTCATATAACATTTTAAGTTTTTTTTTTTTTTAAATGACACCTAATCTGCTCCAATTTGTATACGACGAGAATTCAACTTATGATCTATAAGTCATAGACAACACCTTACACCAAATTATATAGCAAATTTTTAAATGAATTAAACTAACATTTAAGTTAATAAATTTAATGTATAATATACACGATCTATTATCTGGGAAGCAAATAAGCATTTTAAATAAGATTTTTCAAACAATCTTTCCCGTCGTGGACAAAAAAAAGTAGATTAAGTGCCTTTAATAAAAACCGTAATTAGGTTATTAGTATAGAGATTTAATTACTACAACAAAACTTTTAAAAATTATACCACACTGTACAAATATTACCGCGAACTGTATAAACATATAAAACAACAATTGTGATGTATGTATTAAAATATATTGTGTAAAAATCACAACCTTATTAGTATAAGAAACAAAATAAAAAATATATATTAAAGGAGAGTAAATCACTAAATTTTATAGAAAATTTTTAAATGAATTAAACTAATATTTAGGTAATGAATTTAATGTATAATATACATGATGTATTATTTGGGAAGGTAATTCACTAATTTGGCGTTAGTATAACTTTATGGCAAAATTGCCAAAATATGAATGTACATTAATTTTCGGTCGATTTCCGGTGAGAATCACGTCAAATTTCTACACGTGGCAAACTTCTATAGGCTACGACGCAACCCAGAGAAGAAGTTATAAAACATCCTATGCATACAATGCGCCTATCACGCTAACTTACGCGTCATCTTCCTTACTGGATTAGCCCACATATTCACAGAGCCATATATTACTTCCATTACCAAAGAAACCAACTTCATTCTAACTCATTCTATCTCTACAAATCAATCAATTTCGTCGTCAATTTCTTCGTTTAGTAACGTTTAAATCGAATTTAATCAATTTTATAGTGTTATTCGACCTTACATCAGTTATATATGTTTATTTGAAACCTAGGCTGAACGGCGGCCTCACGCTTGCGCAGACGAGTCAATGGAGAAGGGGAATTACATGTTTTATCAGCCTCGTGTTTATGTTTTAGGTTTAATTTGGGCCTTTTTTTGGTTTTGCTTATTATTCTTCCATTATGGGATTTTCGAAGGAACAGCTTTCTGGAGCAATAACCTGCAAATTAATCTCAGTTCAAGTCAATCTAGATCTCCCAAATCCGCACCGGTTGTTAATCGTGAGTTAGAGAATGCCGTATCGGTTAAATCTCGATCCATAAACCCTAAAAAATTCCCTTTTTTGACGGCAATGAGAAGTATAAACAATAAGAGTGATCCTTGTGGTGGAAGGTACGTTTATGTTCACAATCTTCCTTCACGATTCAACGAACAAATGATGAACGAATGTGGAAGCATTGTCAAATGGTTCGATATGTGTAAATTTACAGCGAATTATGGGCTCGGACCACCGTTAAATAACACCGAAGGTGTGTTTTCAGATAACGGATGGTACGCCACAAATCAGTTTACAGTTGATGTTATCTTCAACAATCGAATGAAACAATACGAATGTTTAACAAACGATTCGAAATTGGCTGCCGCCATTTTCGTCCCGTTTTATGCAGGTTTTGATGCTGCAAGATATCTTTGGGGGTATAATATTTCTGTTAGAGATGCAACTTCTATTGATCTTGTTAATTGGTTGCAAAAAACAGATGAATGGAAGATAATGAATGGAAAGGACCATTTTCTTGTTGGAGGTAGAATCACATGGGATTTTAGACGATTTACCGATAACGAAAGCGATTGGGGAAATAAATTTATGTTCTTACCCGCTGCAAAAAACATGTCGATTCTTCTTATCGAATCGAGCCCTTGGAATTCAAACGATTTTGCAATCCCGTACCCCACTTATTTTCACCCGTCTAAGGATTCCGATGTTTTCGAATGGCAAAATCGGGTAACGAAATTGGATCGGAAATGGTTGTTTTGTTTTGCGGGTGCTCCACGACCCGGAAACCCTAAATCGATTAGGAGTCTTTTAATCGAACAATGCAAGAATTCGAGTGTCGGGAAGCTTTTGGAATGTGGGCTTGATAGCAAATGTCATACTCCGAGTAGTGTAATGAAAATGTTTCAAAGTTCGGTTTTTTGTTTACAACCTCAAGGTGATTCGTATACACGAAGATCGGCTTTTGATTCTATTTTAGCGGGTTGTATTCCGGTTTTCTTTCATCCGGGTTCGTTTTATGCACAATATACATGGCATGTACCCAAAAACTATACAAAATATTCGGTATTTATCCCCGAGGATGATATTCGTAAGAATATAAGCATAGAACAACGTTTAAGTCAAATCGATCCGGATACAATCAAGATGATGAGGAAGGAGGTCATAAATTTGATCCCGAGATTGATATACGCTGATCCTCGTTATAAATTGGAGACATTAAAAGATGCATTTGATGTATCGGTGGAAGCAGTTTTAAAAAAAGTGACGAAATTAAGACAAGATACGATTCACGGGCGTACAAATGATGACTTTGTTGAAGAACTTAGTTGGAAATATGCGTTATTAGAAGAAGGTGGACATATCGGTGTTCACGAATTCGACCCTTTTTTTGCTAAAATAAAACCGAATAGCGGGTAAGAACTCTCATGGCTTTTTAAACAAACACATCGAAGAATTCTTCGATCAACGAGTAAAAAGAGTGAAATTGTGAGCTCGGATAGAGGTATGATTGTGGGGTTTATGGTTCTTTTGAAGTAGGTAGCAAATATATTATAGTTTTTGCCCTAAATACAGATTATTCTTAATTTTCTTGTTTTAATTTTTCATTTTCAATGAGGTTACATAATTTTCCATCATTATAAAATAATGATATTCCCGTATGAAGTTATATTTATTGAAGTTGTATTTAAATTTGTCCTTGAGTCTCAAAGGATAAATTTTAATTATTGGATAAAAAAAAGTCAAACGGTTAAGATTAATCTCTTAACTACCACCATCATCAAATCACATGTGATTAAATACACAGCAACCATCGCCGGCCACCACCACCATCGTCGGCCACTGCCACCGCCGACCACCATCGCCGACCGCCGCCACAATCACATGTGATTGGATACACAATCACATGTGACTAAAAGCGGTTGACCATGGCAGTGGGTTGTCAGTGGTGGAGACGGTGGCGGGCAGTGGTTGGCGGTGGTGGTGGTGGTCGCAGTTAGGGCTGTCAAATCGTGCCATCATTTCTTGTTTTTTGTTAACATGACACGACACGACACGAATTCGTTCAACACGAAAACAACACGACAAGAAGTCGTGTTTTATTTTGATAACACAAACACGACACGATTGAAAAACGATAAACACGACAACACGAGATAAATAACAAATATATCAAATTTCTTACTTACTACGTGTTAAAAACACGACAAACACGACAAAAATATAACATAAATTTCTAAATGTTCCAAAAATCATAACTATTGTGTCAATTTCGTGTTAATCTCCGAACACGAACACGACACGACACGACACGACTTTATGTTTGTTTTATACGACACGAATACGAATTCAAATTTCAATTTCGTCTAAATTTCATTTTGTTACGTGTATTTTTGTCGTGTCGTGCCAGATTTTGACAACCCTAGTCGCAGTGTGCAATCACATGTGATTTAATAAACAATCACATGTGATTGAGAGCGGTCGGAGGTGGTGGGAGGTTGTCGGTGGTGGTGAAGGTGGGCGGCGGGGCGGTGGACGACAGTGGATGTGGGCGGTGGGCAGCGGTAGTGGGGGTGGTGATGATGTTGATGTATTAAATCACATATGATGGTGGTTGTGGTTGTTTGAGGTTAATCTTGACCATTTGATCCAAGAGTTAAGATTTATCACTCAAGACTTTACAAAAAATAATAAAATATTTTGAACGTTTCATTATTTGCAGTTAAAAAAAATAAAAAAAAAAAATCAAACGTTTCACTCATTAATGATCAATATTTATGGTGTAAGAATACGAACATGTTCAAAGTCATATGTATTATTTTGAAATATTTATAGAAAAAACTATTGGTATGGTAGATTATTATATTTTAATTATATTTTTTTTATAGGCAATAATATTACTACTCATTAATACATAAATTGTTTTGATAGATACTATTTGTGTCGGTTTATATACATACTCACTTAATTAGGGTATGTCAAAATCAAGGAATAATATGAGGAATAAGAATGAGTAGATTAAACATTTCATCTTTTAGTGATGATCAACATAAAGTAGACACAAATACTAGTCATCAATATTATTTTTCTTATACATGTTTATTAACCGTTCTAAAGACTGTCATTATCAAAACTTATATTATAAACATCGAGGTTTAAAACGATGGATCTCAAAATGGTAAAAAAAATACGGGTTTTGATAATGACAGTCTTAACTCTTAAGTGTTGTCAATAAAAGTGGATTATGCATTTGAAAAAATATTAATTAATTTGAATTGTTAAAAACATTATTAGAGGAGGTTTTAAATGGAGTTTGTTGCATGAGTTGTTTCTAAATATAAAAACGATAAGTAAGATAATTATGGGTTAGTGGTTATAGTTTAACTAGGTTAAACCCCGTGAAAAATCACGAGCCAGGTTATAAAATTTTTTCATAATATCTTACTTTCTATAATAATACTTTATTCATTAAGAATTCTGTATTTTTGAAATAATTTCATAGTTATAATAACTACAAAGATTACAAATTCAACAACAAACAAAAACACTTCATGTAAAATCAATATAAGTACAAATTTAAAGTAACAAACTATTAATTCCAGAAGTATATTATGTATTTTCATAAAAAGAAAAGAAAACAATGAATTGTGGAACATCAAATATTTTTTGTAGTGTTCTTTAATTTATTAAAAAAAAAGTTAATTGCCATTACCTCCAATCTCCAAAAAGACTTAAACTCACGACCTCTTAATACCTAAATTGCCTTACTTAAAAAGGTTAATATCATTTAGTTACTTATAAAAGCATGCATTTTTAACCTTACATGTTCTTTAATGAAATCAAGATAAAAGTTAGCAATCAGGAAACACGTCAAATAAACAAAATCAGGACAACTATTAGCCAAACACGGAACAGTCAAATGGTTACCTTGAATTATACTATATTATGATAATTAACACACATTATGTTAATATAGAAAAGTTTAAAAAAACAACCAAAATAGTGTAACGGGTCAACCCAATCTGACCCATTTCAGTTTGCGTCAAATTTTGCAACCTTTATAACATCCACTGCATCATTATGTGTTACATGTGCAGAAAAAAATTATTTGTAATTTCACTCACTTGTGAGTGTAATCATACTTCTTACTTATTCTTCAAGATCATCTTGGTGGTGATATCAATCAGTTTAAGGTTTCTAAACCCACTCATGTAAAATAATACTACAGCATAGAACTTCTTAGTTACTGATTGTAAATATCCAATACGAATACTAAGCGAATAAGAATTTGTACCAAATGACAACTTATTTGTTGATTGCAAATAAATACTCTGATTGATTGATTGCCCGCACTTTCACGTGTAGCCCATGGAACACGATTCATGGCAGCCATTTCAACATCAAATTTGATTTCCAAACCATTGACTAATGTAACTAACGAGCACTATTTGGCCCGCGCTCCGCAGCGGGATTTAAATAATTCATTTTTTAAAGACAAAAATAAAGATTTGGTTTATATCAACTCTGATTTTTCATCATTATGGTATAAAATTAGTAGGATCATATCTAATAAAAAGATGGATGTTTTATAAAGACCTGCTACATTACATGCTATTATCATGTTCACCACAATTATTATGACATCACTAAAATAGCATTGTAATCTATAATGTGGTGATTTTTCACCACAACTTTTATTATATTAACCATAATTATTGCTACATATAATCGTATAATTATTTAAAACTGTACAATTACCTAAAGCAATAGTTGTGATGTATCATTTAAAATTGTAGTATATATATCACCACCTATTATAAAGTATTTATATTAATTTTCATATTATATAAAAAGGGAATTTCTAAGCAAAATTGTAAAAAGAACATTTCTAAGTAAAATTGCGAATTACACTTACCGAAAAATTGCATGTGGCCCACAACCCCACTGGCCCGCCATCAAAATATAAAGAAGATTTTGGTATGGCTTTCAAATAATTGCAATCCATTTAAAAGTTGCGCTATGGATGCCTCATTTTTTATTATTACGAGGCAGCATGGCCCGTGCGATGCACGGGCTTTGTTCACGATAAGGAGTTATTGGTATCACGTGGAAAGTAATAAGAAAGGAAAGTTTTTCCGAGTTATTCCAATCCCTAATTTTTGTGCAGCTGAGGATGATCCTAAATTATTTTGTAAATTTATAAACACTACAAAATGAGCACAATGCAACCTTTTAGAAGCATGATGCATATAGACTGAAATGACCATTGGGCTCACAAATTGGTCTTAAACGCTAATAGGTTTATAAATAAAAGTTAGGCCCCTGTTGTTTAAATAAAAGTTCATCCACCTGCGTATCGTCATCTTCAATCTTTTAAACATGTTGAGATTAATGCAAAAACTAAGATTGTCAAGTGTGCAAAAACTAAGATTATCAATTATGTGTCCCTCAAGCTTATTATTACAATCACAAATCGTAATCAGTGATCAGCAAAGAAAAAAAATTTATAACCAAGTGGATATGCAAAGTTAAAATATTTAAAAAATGGGTGCTTTACATTTGATTTATCTATATAAGTCAGTTTATAAGGATTGGAGGAAATTGACCACTCAAATTATTACTCAAGCCCTGCAATACAAACTTGCTTAAAATCATGTTGAAATGTATGGATTTCGGGTTCTGATTGTTGAAACTGAGATAATATGATATGATAATTCGGATACATAATTTCAATTCAAAGTCCGTGACCTAATATGCATGAGTCCAATCACAGACGGAATTTCATCTTAAAAAATCATGGTTGAACATTTGTTGATAGCATAATATGGTTACCATAGTAATCACTAAAACTACTGTTCTCACGACTGTGTAAATGTAAATGATGTGTAACCTAATTAAACCAACAAATATATTAGTATAAAATCCAAATCAATATGATAAAAAAAGTAAGTAAGCAAATATTTATAAACTCAAATTAGATAAACGAAGAAATCATTATGTAAATGAAAATGTCTCCGGTTAACATATTGGATGATAAATCCCTAATAACACAATTTGATTCAATCTTTAAGGTGGCACAATATAATGAAAGATAAAATACCAATTAAAAGAAGATAAAATACCAATGAAACAACATGTGGAAAAAGTATTTATTAAATCATTAAACTTGATATGGAAGAATATAAAAATATTGCACATTTTTACAATTATAATGAAACAAAATATTATATATTCTCATATGGTACATATTTCTACTTTTCAAAAGGGATTACCTCAATATCACATAGGCCTTGGCTTTTGCAATAATGACTTTGTTACTATCATTTTTATTGATGTTCATGTTAACCTTCTAAAAAAATCTTGCAACTCTTAATGTATGTACAATTAAATTATTGAATCGATTGCAATTGACACTTCAACTTTAGCACTATAAACCAACTTATTTACCTATAAAAAAATATAGATAAATTATTAGTTACTTAATTTATTAAAAATACAGTATCCACATTATACTAAAACTCAAGAACATGGTTGAACATTTGTTGATAGCATAATAATAGTTACCATAATAATGTACTTTTTCTAAAAAAATAATATCATATTAGTCTCTCATTTCAACCACTTTATCTGCAAAAACATAAAAAAGCTAAAAAGAATGAGGATCGTAGAATTTACAACAGTCAATAAAAAATAACATGAAGATTCAAACTTTTAAAAGAATGTCTTCAAAGATAATAAACTTCAGATTATGGTTGAGCATTTGTTGATAACATAATAATAGTTACCATAATAATGTACTTTTTCTAAAAAAATTAATATCATATTAGTCTCTCATTTCAACCACTTTATCTGCAAAAAAACATAAAAAAAAGCTAAAAAGAATGAGGATGGTAGAAGAAAACTTATAACAGTCAATAAAAAATAACATGAAGATTCAAACTTTTAAAAGAATGTCTTCAAAGATAATAAACTTCAGATTATGGTTGAGCATTTGTTGATAGCATAATAATGGATACCATGTACTTTATCTGCAAAATTAAGATCATATTAGTTTCTCATTTCAACCACTTTATCTGTAAAAAAACATAAAAAGGCTAAAAAGAATTATGATAGTAGAAGAATACTTATAAAACCCAAAAATAAACATAAAGATTCAAACTTTCAAAAGAATGGCTTGAATGATAATAAACTTAAGATCATGGTTGAACATTTGTTGATAGCATAATAATAGATACCATGTAGTTTAAGATCATATTAGTCTCTCATTCCAACCACTTTATCTGCATATAACATAAAAAAGCTAAAAAGAATTAAGATGGTAGAATAAAACTTATAAAACCAAATAAAGAATAACATAAAACTCAAACTTTTTAAAGAATATCTTGAAAGATAATGATAGGTTCGTTGGGTGCTTAAGCATTATTTGTATGGTTATACTTTTACACATGGATGATTATAGATGGAAACTAAATACACTGGAATTTTAATGCATGTAATTGAATCATTTTAACGCTTGGATGGTTTGAAAGTTAATACTACGTAATAAAGTCATGGTAATAAGGTATGTGGAAAGACTAAGTGATCAACCGAAGACTAAGTGATCAACCGTTTAACAAATGAGAAGTTTAAAGTGCAAAATGAGGAGTAATATAGAGTATTAATAATATGATTAATGGCAATAACCGTTTCTTGTATCTTGTAGAGGAGTAATATGTTAAAGTAAAATTAGGAGTAATGGCAAGAGTATTAATGGCAACATCTATTTTGAAACTCAATTTTTATTGATATATAGATTTATGAATAGTAATTTAATATTTTTTTATTAATGACAAATGTATAGCACGAGGATTATATTTGTCCGCGCGTTGCAGCGGATCTTTAGTTCATACTTATTTTTATTTAATATTTATTTTCAAAAATTTCTTCTAATAAATTGGCTCACTTATATTAAATACCGTACATATAAATGTGTTTGTATCATATTTTAAAAAGATTGAAAGTTCATAAATCTAACTTTCATTTTATAAATGGATATATAGGAAAAAAATATGCGTAGGATAAAGTTACACATGTTTCAAGAATGTCTCTAGAATGGTCAAATTTATTTAATAGTATATAATATATCATGAATATAATTTATTTAAATAATAGTATATATTGTCCACTTTTAGATACAAAACGGAACGGAGTTTTTTTTCCATCAAACACTGTTTCAGAAATCTTAATGAACAGTGTCTCCCCTACCGTTAATGTATTATATATAAATATAAATGCTTTGGTTCTAACATTAAATTTGGTCCAAATTAAATCAAGAAATAATGATGGATTATATGTCAATATAAATATGCACCCTCTGCCCCAAAATAAATGCACCAATTACTTTAAACTTTTTGAAATTTCACAAAATAAATGCAAAAATTTCCTTTTTTTATCCAAGAAAGTGATTTTGGTGGACTTAATAAAAGAGTTTGCTTATTATTGGATATGTAATAGGCGTAAAAAAATTTATTTCTCTTGGGTAGATTGGTTTTTAAATCCATTAAATTCTTTGTAATTTCTTTGTACTTTTTCTAGCTTCTCGCTAGTTTTTTTTTTGTTTTAAATGAATACCGTTCAAAAAAAGAAAAAAGAAAAAAAGATTACCAATTTGCCAATTAGTAATTGTTTTTGGTCCTCAAGTTTTCCTTTTAAGTGATTATTGACCATATTTTGGATATTTGGTTAATGGTAAACATGTTAATGAAATCATTTTAACTAACATACCACATGAAGATGTGCAATCTTGATATTCTTTAAAAGATTCAAACTTGACCAAAAAGTCAAACTTGATATTCTATATGTCTACCAACTCTTCGTATCAATTGTGCACTAATTTGTAAATCTTAACCGCTTGAACTTGGTAATAAAACAGGCGGAGGAGGTCTGTAGCAAGATTGTAATGTAACACAGTTTTATTAATGTAATCTTCGATAACAAAAATCTCTTGAATAATTATTTTTATTACAACCATATTTAAGGTTTTAATGAGCTTTTATTATTATGCAATTTGTACATTATAACTCAATAATCTTCAATAGAGAGAAAATATTTGACTGTTACCTTGGGAAGACTAATATTGAAACCAACCATTATGGAAATTGTAGAAGAGCACACAAAAGCTGTAGAACTTGATAGGCCAGATCCTGTTTGGGCAACAAAAAAAAAACAGTAATTGCTTAAAACACAAATGGGGTTTTATTCATTAAACTGTATTTAAGGAATCTGTATAACATAATTATAATTACATTTTTCAAATGTAACTGAAAATAACTATGATATGTAGGAACTGCTCATCAACCATAACATCAAGTCCTACGGGTGAAACTTAAATCCAGCCCTTCTGATTTACCATGTTCATAAAACCTTTGTATATTCACATTACCAGATCATAAAAATATCTTAGACTATTGAACTGAAAAAACAATATTATTTTTGTCTTCAAATAATAAGCGTTCTAATTATGGAATATCAATTGTTTGACATGACTTTAGGCAACATTCTTTGAAATTTACACAACCATTTCTTTAAAATTATATTTTTACTCTTTTCTAATTCAATTTAATCTTAAAAATATATATCTTAATAAAAAAAGTAATAATGACGGAGCATGACTGCAAAAATAATCTACCTGAATGAGTAACTCGAAGCTTGAATTGAACAAAAATACAATGAATGTTGTATAAAGTAAACTTTCTTTTTCAGTCTTCCCCCTTAAGCAGCCTACAATGTGAATGCCCTACATATTCCAGAATTCATGATAATTTTTATATCAACAACCAATGTGAAGACTTTATATAAACCACTCAATATTATGAAGAGAAATTCTACCCCTAAAATAGATAGAGCCAGCTTATAATTGTATTTGGTATCATGCCCAATGACATTGTCATTTTCATCCGCCAAAATGCATCTGAAGCAATTTAAGATACAAAAGATATTACTATCTAAAAAAAATGAAAACATTTAACTTCAAACTTTACAAAAATCATAATAGATACAAAAGATGTCAAAAATGTTTGCAAAGGTTGTGTTTAAGTGCAGTAAGATGAGGTTTCCATTGATGAACCTAATTATTACATAAACAACAACAAAAGTTAACCAAAAATAAAGTCATAAGACAATAAAAATCACCAAAAATTACTCTAGGGACTGTTTCACTTGATGCCACAGTTGGCGTTTATGCATTCTGATTAGCTCTTTCCATCATTTCCAAATGAAATTCGGGAATTTGGGAGTGCAAAAAATATTATCCATCGATTAATTTCAAAATTAAACGACATCTTCTACTTTAAATTCCCCTAAAATTTCCCAATTTAACAACTGTTCAAACAAACTGAGGAGTATGTAAACCATAATTCAAAGACGTAATAAAGTGTCAAAATAAGATTAGGAAATAGGATATGTACCAGAGTAATGTGGACTTGCAAGCTTGAAGGACGATGTGATTGAAATTCTGGAATTTTGGGAGTGTTTCTTTTCATAGCTGGTGATGTGAAAGATTGAAATTATTTGATTTTTAATAAAAATCATCGGAATGTAACGCCCCGAAATTTTATAATAATTTAATATTACTTTTAATAAATTTAAATTAGGTATTAATCTCATATATAATGTAATAAACGTGTGACGTTTCGTCTAGACAAGCTAGTTAAATATGTGTCGGTTCCTTGAGACGTTTATTAATGCTAATAACTATTCAAAAGTCGAGAGTACGATTTAAATAGGCGTCGTATGAAATTCCGAATCTTGAGTGGATTGGATCGAGCATGCTGCGGGTTAGGAAGAACCTCGAGGCCCGGCCGATAGGCCAAGGGCCGAACTCATTCTTTCTATGTTTCTCTCACGGGTCGATCTCTAGCTGGCCTCCTATACCTTCCTTGGACTCGGCTGATGCGCAAAAGGGAGCCCACGTGTGAAGGCCCATTGTAAGTGGAGCCCAAAGTCCTCATCATAGCGGTATTAGTCTATTACTAGTATTATTTTAAGTTAGCCCTAATCATCCCATTCTAATCTATTCGGCGTGAGAAGAACCCCTTCAAGCCTTCTGCTATCCGTCGCCGAGGAAGAGTCCAAGCAAGAAACGTTTCTGCATTCTAGCCGTGATCGTAAGTGGTGCCTTCGTACCTTGCAATTCTCGTTCAATCTTTAATCTATCCGTCTAACCTATTCTCGTTTTTCTCTGTAAGTGTCGAGTGGTGTTCTGGACCGGGAACAGATTGTAATCACTTTGAATTGGTGATCGAGAGCAGGAAACAGTGACGTATTGGTGTAATCGACGCAAGCCAAAGCGTAGTGGTAATCTCGTTATCGACTAATTCTTGTCCTTCTTAAATTCTGCGTTAATATTAACCAATGATACATATTTCTGTGTTGCGGGAATTATCTTCATCATTCTTGCAGTAGAATTGTTATCGTGACGAGTCGGAGGGAGGGAGAAATCGATCGGGTTAATCAATCGAACCGAGTAAAGCAGAATTTTGGTCGGATTCGGTAGTTCTTTAACCTTAACTTATCATATTCATTTTTTTTCCATTACTCGACTTGTTAAGTAATTCGTGTAGGGGTCTAGTAGGGCTGCTGAGTTTGGGGTTTTGGTATCGAGCCCGAGTCGGGTACGGTTCGATTTGAGAAATTGTGGAGGTTGTCTTGTTTATTAGGTTTTGCACCGAGAATTTACTCGTTTTGTTGTTATGATCGTCAACTGTTTTTATTCAGCCTAGTCTCGTTTTGTAGTTGAGTTTATCATCTGATTTTTAGGAGTTTCGGGTCTCGGGTTGGGGAAAAACCTTTTGTCGATAACTAGACGTTTTACTAACCGAAAAACCCGGAAACCGAACCTTTAGGTTCTTGGGTTCCTAAACCGAGAAGGATTTCCAACCAAACAAGCTAGATTACTTTAAACTACAGTTTCAGATATAAAACGATTTTCGGGACTGTCGGGTGCCTCGAGTTATACGGGTTGATGTCGGGATTGTCAAAAGGAGTTTTAAACATAATTAAGTTTTTGGACAGAATATGTCTTCTATCTTTGAGTCTGTTTTTAATACACTTAAGATACGTTTTTGGATTTTTGGCCCGTGCTGGTCACTTGTTTTCTGAGATACCTTTTCAACGCCGCAACTCACTCGTCAATCCGATTTACGGTTTAAAAGTTATAACCATTTTAATATGCTGCTGTTAGGGAAATGACCTGTGCAGCTATGCTGTTTTGTGAGCCTGTTTTGAGACATTTAGAATCTATTTTGGCCAGTGACCGTCTCACAGTAAATTGTAGTTCTGATTGTCTACGTTTCATGGTAAAAATATGGGATAAATCTAATGAGTCGTTTAGTAGTTATGGCAGTTTCCGTGAGACTGACGGGTGCTGCCAGTTTTCTGAAATAAGCCCTCAGGTAGGATTTTAATTCAGGGTTTCGTTTTTTTTTTTGGGTTTTAGGACCGTCTAGGAGATAACGTGCTGTACCTTCTGATTTTCGGGAACCTTTGGAGCTTACGTTTCTCGAGGTGAGTATTCTCACCGTGTATTCAGTTTTAACGTTGTACATGCATGACTTATGTGTTACAATTCTTGCACCATAATTGTTATCTGAGCTTGAGCTGTTATCTGAGTTTGATCCGCTATCTGAGTTTGATTTGTTATCTAAGTTTGACATGCTATCTGAGTATCTGAGCAGCTGTTGATTTATTTTAATCTGAGACATTGTGCCTGGGTAACCGAGCTCGGCACAGGGTCATTCTGTGCTACTACTTGCTAGGGCATCTGAGATAATTATGTTAAAGAGATAATAAAACATAATAACACACATCTGAGTTTTTGGCTATATGCCTGGGATCACCTCCCGTCTGAGTTTTGGGATTATTCCCGTCTGAGTTTTGGGATCACTCCCGTCTGAATTTTTGGCTTATGCCTATCTGAGGTGTGAGGAGGGGCGAGGTTGATCTCTCGTCCCAAATCACACAAGCGCGCTATATAAATTAAAATCTGAGTAATAAAATCTGAGAAATAAATCTGAGTAATTAATCGAGTAGATTCTGAGTAGGAGTACACCGATGTGCCCTCATGTGTTGTATGTTATGATTGTTTGCATTTTGTGAATTATTCACTCAGCTTCCCCAGCTGACCCAAACTTTCCCCCACATTATTTCAGGTACGAGCAAAGGAAAGGAGAAGGTGGACGGTTGACCGCTGTATCTTTTCATTACTGATGTGGACATCATTTAATATTTTAAAACACTTAACTTTATCTTAACTATTTCCGCAATAAATACGTATTGAATGTTAAATATTAATATCTGAGATTTATTTATGGGACCTTTTGATTATAATTTTATTTTCAAAAAATTTCAAAAATCTTGTAAATTTTTGGGTGTTACAAGTTGGTATCAGAGCTCTGACTTGAGGGATTTGGGTTCGCAAGGGGCGAATTCAAACTCAAGTTTGAGTATCGAGTTTTTTTCAAACGAGAAAAGAGTCAAATATTTTTCTGAGAAAAGTTTCCACATCGAACATACAGCATGTCACGTCGACCTCTCGCTTCCTACTGCCGGTAATATTTAGAGTATTATTTAATTGAGATTTTGCTATATTCTGAGTATAGACGAGTAGCATATTCTGAGAATTTTCGGTTTATATCCTGAGAGAATTACTTGTGATTGTATGGCTAAACATATATGTATATAGATATACTATTATGAGATTCCATAATTTTGTGAATAATTTAGAGCATAATTCTGAGTAAAATTCGGGATTTAATTCCCAGTGTTTAATATAGTTATGCTTATACAAATACGCATACTAGAAGAATTATAAATTTTAATAATAATAAAAGTTTCCAGTTTAGAGGAACACCTAATAGAGTTGAGATGAAATTTTATAAATTCTGAGAAATTCGAACCAAAAGTGTAATAAGGGGATATTAATTTATTATATAAGATCCATAAGCTGTGTAATGAGAAATGAGGAAATTATTAACATTAAAGATGAGTACTTAATATTCGTATTGGGAGCATATTAAAATCTTTCATATGGGAGAAAACACTTAATAGACTGAGTCAATTAAAACGAGTAAATCAGAGATTAGTAAATCAAATTGATTGAGAATATTTTTAAGAAGATTTACCAAGTTGAGTAAAAGAAAGAATTATTAAGTCAATAAAATGGGAAATAATTACATTTAGCTAACGAGAATTATTAGCAGGATCTAAAAGAGAATTATTGATCAGGGTTAAAAGAGAAGTTATCTAAATGAGAAATTTAAAATTTTCGTGAATACAACGAATCACGAGATATAATAGTAAGCAGATTCCATATTAAAGTCAGCAAGTTAGTATTTAATTAAGAATCATTAAATTGAGATAAAATGGGAAAAATATTTCGAGTAAGTAGGTTAAATTGCCGAGTGCAAAACTAAATGTGGATGACAAGTTAAGTGACAGATTAATGAGTTCACACTGATAGCTTAAAATAAACTATGTAGGTTTAATAGAGTAATTAATTGAGGAATTGCTGAGTCAAATTAATCAGATATTATTGAAGCTCATCTTAAAGAGTAATTATATAAGAGGATTAAGAGAAAGCTAACGTCATCAATTTGATGATGATTTATTTAAACACGAGTTAAAAGAGCGATAAATTGAATCAAATTAATCGAAGAACGCAATAACTGAGAACTCCGATAAAAAAAAGATATTAATAGACATGCTCACAAATTACAATAACTTTAATATAACTGTTAAGAGGATATAAGTTATATTTATGAGGAATGATAAACGGCATGTCCAAATGAAAAGTTTAAAAAGGAGATTTGTATTGTGAAAATAACAAAGTGGAAATATTTCTATGAATCTGAGTTATCCGAGTATCGCGTACGAGACTAAATGTACGCATGATTTTCTGAGTAATGGTTATGAGATTTTGAGTATGCACTGTTGAGTGCATATCTGTATTTATCAGATATTGAAAACAAACTTCCTTTCTCCTGAGTGTGATTAAAACCTTTCTTCTGAGTTTGTTGGTGGGTTTATATGTGGCAAGTTGTAAACTTTGGGATTTACTCGTGACCAAACAGAAGTATGTGTCGAAAGTAATAGAGGGCCCCTATTATCGTACACACCGAACTTTTGGTTGGTTATGGGGAGATTTTGAAGGGAACGATGGACCAATGCTTGTTATTGTGAATTTAGTATGTGTATCCTAATTGTTGGTGTGACTTCATACTTGCTTGTTTATTTTGGTAGACAATAATAGTTCCAAACTCGAGGACGAGTTTTTCTTCAAGTGGAGTTGAGTAGGGGTAAAAAGGAAAAATTATCAAGAAATAATTATCATTAATTATTATTTATAAATATTATGAGCATGATGCTTGTGCAGAGAGATTTTGTCGGTATGAATTTAAAGTGCGAAATCTAGATACATGTAATTGATCAAATAAATTATAAGAGTAACTATCAATCAAGCAGTTGAGAATAACTAAATTCATTCTATGGGTAATTATAGAGTTTTCAACAAAATGATAAATCGGGTTTACTGGAGAAATTAACAAATCAAGTTAATTGGGTTGAATGAGTATTTTACAAAAGGGAAGTAGTAATACTACCATTATATACAAAATAAGACAGTATACTTATTTTTGGGTGGTTATAAATGTGATAATGAGAAATCATTAAATTAAAGTGATGAGAACTTATTAATGAGTCGAATATGAGAAAACTGCTACAATGAAATTTTGAGGAAAATGAGTTAAAATGAGATCGGTAATTTGCTGGTCATGAGTTATTATTAAAACGATCTAAATGATAAAATTTTATTTTGATTAATTATGGAGTAATTTTGAGTTATAAGAAATTTGCAAATCGAGTTACATAAGCAAATTAATAAAATGAGTCAAAAGAGAAAAGTATTAAATTAACGGGAGGTTTTATTCAAATTTTCGAAGTATTATAAAGTGTTATGAGTTTTGAGGTATTATAAAATTATATGAGAAAACTCTATTTATGAATAATTATTAAACTTGAGATGAGAACAACTATTCAATAAATTATATTGAACTTAGGAGAAATTTCGAAAAGACGGGAAGGTACTGAATTGATGAACCATGAGTAAACCGTAAGATTTAGAATAAAGTGTAACTGCGAATTGAGTAAATGAGAACTAAGGAATTAATTCGTAATTTGAGTAACGAGAAATCATTATAAATAAGAGTATGAAATTTAATTGAAATTTTTAGTGAGTATCATGAAATTACTGAGTAGATATGGTCAAAATATTTAAGAGACATTTTAAATTGTGTAAAATCAGTGAAACGGTCTATTAAAGGATCGTTAAACTAGATGAATGAGAAAACATCTATTAAAATATTATCGAGAAACCACTAAATGTAATAGAATGAGAACCTATTAAAAGGAATTAAATGACAAGATCGTTAATTTGAGCTATTTAAAGGGTTATCAACATCGGTAATATGCAAACCTAATAGAGTAAGGTAACAATATAATGTTAAAGAAGAGTTATTTTGAGAACCAATAACGCGGTTGGGAAAGAGTATATTATTCCAAGTATTGTAAGCTGGTAATTTGGAACACGCGAGTAGTAATAAGAATGAGTAAAAATGTGATTTATACCTAATGCTATTACTTGTAAATATTATTACCTTATGAGTTGTTACTGAGTTAGAGTTTTAGGTTGCTTCTGAGTTAAGATTTATAAGTTTGCTCCTGAGTTATACATTTTTGAGTATTACTCCTGAGATATGTTTTGGGTTTATTTCTGAGTGGGACTTCCGAGTTATATTTCCGGATCATATTTTGTAGTTATATACCTGAGTATATGAGAATTACGTGTGATATGTATATTCCTTGTGATTTATTTGCATGGTTTTTATATTAATTGATAATGGTGTAAACCGCTAAATGATTTATTATGCTGTTAACAACTGTTGACCCATAGAGTAGAGGACCTTCCGAGTCATTTTGGTGGAAAATTGTCGTTGATGAAATTTTTACCTGTTGCTAAAATGTGTAAGTGGTCATTTAATGGAGTTGTGTGAGAAGAAAATTTTCCATAAAAACCTGTTATCGTCATGAGAGATCCGAATGTGATTGTGCAAATGGTTTGGATGACCTGGTACTACGTTGAGCATCTGGTATCGTCAACAAATTAATAGTAAATTTCCAAGTGGAGTTGAATCGGTGATTCAACGCGACGTCAATCGCTGAATGCAACGACTGTATCCAAATGCGCGAGCAAGAAGACGCCTTCAGTAGAGTATCGTGGTGTATTTTATGCTCATTATCAACATTTTCTTTGCATACTGAGATCCATAGTGAGCATCCTGACCTTATTTCTTTTAGCCTTATCGTTTGCGCCACTAGAGGCGGATAATTGTATGAGCACCTACGTGATCTGGAGTTCATTTCCTATTGAGTAAATTCACCATGAAGAGCTTCTTTCTATTCATAACTTTATCGTTTTTTTTTTATTTCTTCTTTTCATTTGAGTATGCATGTCGTAGGTCACCCTAATGAATTTCCTTTTCATTCTTAACCTTATCATTTTGTTTTCTTTCCCCTTTTGGGACGTGTGTCGTTGGAAAGTACGAGTTGAGACGCGAGATACTACCCTGAGTTCTTCCGAGCAATGACTTCGGGGACGAAGTCTATTTCAAGTGGAGTTGAGTTGTAACGCCCCGAAATTTTATAATAATTTAATATTACTTTTAATAAATTTAAATTAGGTATTAATCTCTTATATATAATGTAATAAACGTGTGACGTTTCGTCTAGACAAGCTAGTTAAATATGTGTCGGTTCCTTGAGACGTTTATTAATGCTAATAACTATTCAAAAGTCGAGAGTACGATTTAAGTAGGCGTCGTATGAAATTCCGAGTCTTGAGTGGATTGGATCGAGCATGCTGCGGGTTAGGAAGAACCTCGAGGCCCGGCCGATAGGCCAAGGGCCGAACTCATTCTTTCTATGTTTCTCTCACGGGTCGATCTCTAGCTGGCCTCCTATACCTTCCTTGGACTCGGCTGATGCGCAAAAGGGAGCCCACGCGTGAAGGCCCATCGTAAGTGGAGCCCAAAGTCCTCATCATAGCGGTATTAGTCTATTACTAGTATTATTTTGAGTTAGCCCTAATCATCCCATTCTAATCTATTCGGCGTGAGAAGAACCCCTTCAAGCCTTCTGCTATCCGTCGCCGAGGAAGAGTCCAAGCAAGAAACGTTTCTGCATTCTAGCCGTGATCGTAAGTGGTGCCTTCGTACCTTGCAATTCTCGTTCAATCTTTAATCTATCCGTCTAACCTATTCTCATTTTTCTCTGTAAAGTGTCGAGTGGTGTTCTGGATCGGGAACAGATTGTAATCACTTTGAATTGGTGATCGAGAGCAGGAAACAGTGACGTATTGGTGTAATCGACGCAAGCCAAAGCGTAGTGGTAATCTCGTTATCGACTAATTCTTGTCCTTCTTAAATTCTGCGTTAATATTAACCAATGATACATATTTCTGTGTTGCGGGAATTATCTTCATCATTCTTGCAGTAGAATTGTTATCGTGACGAGTCGGAGGGAGGGAGAAATCGATCGGGTTAATCAATCGAACCGAGTAAAGCAGAATTTTGGTCGGATTCGGTAGTTCTTTAACCTTAACTTATCATATTCGTTTTTTTTCCATTACTCGACTTGTTAAGTAATTCGTGTAGGGGTCTAGTAGGGCTGCTGAGTTTGGGGTTTTGGTATCGAGCCCGAGTCGGGTACGGTTCGATTTGAGAAATTGTGGAGGTTGTCTTGTTTATTAGGTTTTGCACCGAGAATTTACTCGTTTTGTTGTTATGATCGTCAACTGTTTTTATTCAGCCTAGTCTCGTTTTGTAGTTGAGTTTATCATCTGATTTTTAGGAGTTTCGGGTCTCGGGTTGGGGAAAAACCTTTTGTCGATAACTAGACGTTTTACTAACCGAAAAACCCGGAAACCGAACCTTTAGGTTCTTGGGTTCCTAAACCGAGAAGGATTTCCAAACAAACAAGCTAGATTACTTTAAACTACAGTTTCAGATATAAAACGATTTTCGGGACTGTCGGGTGCCTCGAGTTATACGGGTTGATGTCGGGATTGTCAAAAGGAGTTTTAAACATAATTAAGTTTTTGGACAGAATATGTCTTCTATCTTTGAGTCTGTTTTTAGTACACTTAAGATACATTTTTGGATTTTTGGCCCGTGCTGGTCACTTGTTTTCTGAGATACCTTTTCAACGCCGCAACCCACTCGTCAATCCGATTTACGGTTTAAAAGTTATAACCATTTTAATATGCTGCTGTTAGGGAAATGACCTGTGCAGCTATGCTGTTTTGTGAGCCTGTTTTGAGACATTTAGAGTCTGTTTTGGCCAGTGACCGTCTCACAGTAAATTGTAGTTCTGATTGTCTACGTTTCATGGTAAAAATATGGGATAAATCTAATGAGTCGTTTAGTAGTTATGGCAGTTTCCGTGAGACTGACGGGTGCTGCCAGTTTTCTGAAATAAGCCCTCGGGTAGGATTTTAATTCAGGGTTTCGTTTTTTTTTTGGGTTTTAGGACCGTCTAGGAGATAACGTGCTGTACCTTCTGATTTTCGGGAACCTTTGGAGCTTACGTTTCTCGAGGTGAGTATTCTCACCGTGTATTCAGTTTTAACGTTGTACATGCATGACTTATGTGTTACAATTCTTGCACCATAATTGTTATCTGAGCTTGAGCTGTTATCTGAGTTTGATCCGCTATCTGAGTTTGATTTGTTATCTGAGTTTGACATGCTATCTGAGTATCTGAGCAGCTGTTGATTTATTTTAATCTGAGACATTGTGCCTGGGTAACCGAGCTCGGCACAGGGTCATTCTGTGCTACTACTTGCTAGGGCATCTGAGATAATTATGTTAAAGAGATAATAAAACATAATAACACACATCTGAGTTTTTGGCTATATGCCTGGGATCACCTCCCGTCTGAGTTTTGGGATTATTCCCGTCTGAGTTTTGGGATCACTCCCGTCTGAGTTTTTGGCTTATGCCTATCTGAGGTGTGAGGAGGGGCGAGGTTGATCTCTCGTCCCAAATCACACAAGCGCGCTATATAAATTAAAATCTGAGTAATAAAATCTGAGAAATAAATCTGAGTAATTAATCGAGTAGATTCTGAGTAGGAGTACACCGATGTGCCCTCATGTGTTGTATGTTATGATTGTTTGCATTTTGAGAATTATTCACTCAGCTTCCCCAGCTGACCCAAACTTTCCCCCACATTGTTTCAGGTACCAATAAAGGAAAGGAGAAGGTGGACGGTTGACCGCTGTATCTTTTCATTACTGATGTGGACATCATTTAATATTTTAAAACACTTAACTTTATCTTAACTATTTCCGCAATAAATACGTATTGAATGTTAAATATTAATATCTGAGATTTATTTATGGGACCTTTTGATTATAATTTTATTTTCAAAAAATTTCAAAAATCTTGTAAATTTTTGGGTGTTACACGGAATGATTTTATTGATGATATGATTCTTTACATTTCGGTTGACTGGTTTGCTTTAAATTTGGGAATTTTTGCCATCATTTCTTCTTCACAGTGATATGGATGCTGCGTATGATGAAGAAATATGTTTTAGTAGCGATGGGAAACAATGAAATCGACGGAATCAACTATTTTAATCATTAGTACAATAGATTAAAACTGGAACAACAATCAATAATAATATGTTTAATCTACATTTAGAGCACTATAGCAGTTACATTGTATAACTTGTGGAGAAGGTTACCGACAACGATTTTCATCGCACAAGCCATCCGAATTAATTTCCGATCAGACTGGATGTTGGTGTTGAACTCCGGTTCTCTCTTTTCTTCTCTGTCTCTCTACTCAATTTATGATGTGGGCTACTTCACCATCAAAACGCTTCTTACTTTTAATTCGCCCATGGTTTTTTTACACTACGTTTTGAATTAATGGTGAAGATGGGGAAGACTATTAAAAAAAGTAGGTTGTAGACGGTTTTGATTCTTTGAATGCCCTCCAGATTAATGGCCACGATTACGTTGCAGTTTCAAAATTGGGTTAACTGATATACTTTAAACGCAGGAAAAAAAAGTTTAAAATAGCTGAAATTAATCTGGGGCTGCCATATGTCTTGCTGGATTTCTAAGAAGGGCCACCTGTCTCTTAAATAGCTTTGTTTTATTATAAGTATAGATTAATTAATATTTTTTAAATTGTATAATCTCTTTTTATTGACCGTCCTACCTAACTATTACTATCAAAACTCAAAAAACATCTTCAATCATGTGGTCCATGTCCAAAAGCCTCTGAACATGTGGGATAGAAAACATGAGGTGTAGTTTAAAAGTGCGTACAACTTAGATTTGCTATAGTACTTCACCACTTGTTGGTATAAATAGACCATAGTTGTCCGTACAAAGAGTAAAGAACGTGACAATTCATTGCGTTTTATTTGCAAAAATTTTCAAATGTATTAGACGGGTGCCAACGGCCCCGCCGGTTGACACCGTCGGTTAGGGGTACCGTTGGCACGCCTCGTTCCTTTATCCGCTGGTTTGCTTCTCGCCGGTTTGGAGACGGGGAAAGGAAGTGGCGTGAGTTGTGTGGTGGGGCCCAAAGAGATATTTTGTGTATGTGTGTTTTGTAATGATGGGTTCCCAAAAATTGAAGGGAAGTGACATTGTTGGCATTAGTACGTCAGTTTAGTGTCGGTTGAAGGGTGAGCTGACGTGGCGCTGATTTGGCAACACCTGACGGCGTCAGTTTCCACCACAGTTGGGAGCGGTCTTATAAATACTAATCGTTTGCTCGTGGCAATGCGCAGGCTGAAACGGCCCAACTGTTGATATACTATATCTTTTACAATTATCATTATCTCCTAAATCTTATTCAAATCTTGAACTTCATATTATCGACTTAGGTCCTTGTAGTTTAATAGTTTTGACTAATCAAATCTTTAATGAATATTAATTAAAATATTCCTAACACCAACGGGTCAAATGTGCATACGGAATGAAATTTAACTAAAAAGAAAATGGGTCAAATGAGTGAACATGTCAAATGAACATTAACAGTTTATAGTTAATAGTTAATACTTAATACTTAATATACAGTCATACAGATTAAAAAAGTTGTATTGAACACACTTACAGGCTGATAATGAAAATTCAGATACTCATAATCCTTTTAATAACATCTTATTTCCTATAGAGATGTAAAATGCATACGTATGCAAATAAATTAACATATTGCCCACGGGGGGAAAAGATGACAATGTAAAAAGATGATAATCGTCAACCCGTTCAAAATCGCATAATAAAAAAACTATTTTACATGTTGATTCAATACAAGTGATTGCATGTTTTTAGTTAACATGAAAGACTTGAATCATGATTCCATGAAGCCAACTGGAAACGAAAATGACAATCTGCAAAATGGAATAAGATTTGACTAATGTTATTTTGATGTAAATTTTGATTTCATATTAATAGTCAACCGAAAACTGAGTATATTGATCACAATGAATTTCATTTCATTTGATGTTTTTTTTTTAAACAACAAATAATACAAATGAAGCCTACTCACAATATTCCAGCGACCACCCCGGATTCGAGCTCTTTTACAAGGCAAACTCAGCTCCCATATGGATCTCCAGGGAAAAATCTCCCATATTTGACACCACAAAGAGACGTTTATAGGATTTGAACTCCAGACCTTACGCCTCATATGTGTGTAAAACTCATGCATCAATCCAGCTGAGCTAGACATCATTTGCTTCATTTGCTGTAATAGATCGTATAAACCTATCCAAGTCAATTACAAATTAAAAGTAAGAATTCTGTTAACAATTGAAATAAAAAATATCAAAATTATATGTGCAAATAATGAAACTTTTGATGCTTTTGCAGATAATCTATCATATTTCATATCACGTAATCTGTAAAAGCAGAACCCAGAGTTAAAAGACCAGTTAAATTCATTTAACAACGAATCCCTAATATCTGCAGCGAATTGGGAGGGAAATTGGAAACTTAATAACATATCTTGGTTGAATAAATATCTTGTTAAGGTTATAATTTTAAGATTATATATAATACCACTAGCAGGGTACCCGCGCAATGCGGCGGCGGGTACCCAGGCGGCAATTGGTGGGTGGTGGTGACGGTGGCTGGTAGTGGTGACGGTGGCTAGTGGTAGTGCTTGTCACAGGTGATGCAGGTAATTTCAACATTTTAATTTTTAAAAGATTAATAAATATAATTTTTATCAAATAAAGAGAATATAGTCTAGTAGCTTAGTTGGCTAAACATTGTGTTAATGAAGCAGAAGTAGGGGTGACCACAGTCTAAAAACCAAACCGAAACCAATAAAACCGAAACCGAAATTGAGAGACATAAAAAAAAATACCAACCCGCCTTAAAAGCAGCGATCACAACTCAACTGGTTACAACAAGATAATACAACTCAATTAGAGTTAAAAAATTATATTAACCAATAGGTTAATGTAATGATTATACAATATTAGGATTCAACAAAGAATTTATTACCTGTTTGCACAGCCTTGATCTTGATCTTCAGCCACAAATCAAAATCCACAAATCGTACCTTTAATGGATGAGACTTTGAGAAGCCTCTCGCTGACTTTCCGATCGATGTTGCTGTCATCGACAACATGAACATGAAACTCTTTAGAATTTTGTTGTGCAACGCATGGGATTGTGCAATGGTTACCCATATTCGAGGCAAATTAGGGAGAATTGAAGATGAACCCTTGATTTTCGGCGAATTTCATTCAAGGAGGTCGACCATTCAGGCACTTCTAAGCTTCTGTCTGTAAGCATGGACCGGTAAAAAGTATTATCCAATAAAAGGATGATATAAGAGATTGAACATCCAAAAACATGTAAGATTGTATTTGCCCCGAATCAAGTTTATTTACCACCAAATAAAAACAGTCATGAAATTAACATCAATTACTTATCCAATTGCCATTCATTTTATTAAATGGCCCAATCTGGTGTAGTCATTCATGATATAGAATATGAGATCACATACATTAAAGTGCAAATTGTTCATCCTCAATGGATGAAATACTTATAAATGATCGTTAACTTCAACAAAAGGTAATCAGCCGAATATAGCACAAAAATCACGCACAAAATCATGATTTCAATCAACGAAATTATCATATCAAACTAAAAATAATCAGATTGAAACGAATAGTACCTCTGTGTATTACGAGTTGAATTGAGTAATGCAGATTCAACCAACTTAGGAATTTAAGCTTGTGACATGATTTTAAGTTCTGCAACAGATACAAAATGATGAAAAGAAATCAAAATGAAATAGGAAAAAAAAATAAATTGATTGAACATCATAAGAGAGTTGGCCATGGAGATCTCATTGCCTTGATTTGGATCGAGCACTGTTATGGTTAAACAAGATTTTTGCGTCACAGTAGCAATAGCTCAACAATTTACAATTAAACACGATGAATATGTATAGATGCTCACCACACAGTAGCAAAATGGTGAAGATACTACTCGAATCCGGTGAACTGGAAAAGATACGACTGGGATCCAGCGAAGATACGGCCGGCCGACGACAGATTGTGTGTCTGCCGGCTGGCGGTCGAAGATGAATCACCGGTGGGCGTAGGCAACAGTCGTTAGCTGCAAAAGAGAGAGATTTTAGGGTTTTCCCGAAAAGATTTTCCTCAGTCGCTGCCCATGTAGGAAAGCATCGAGAACACGAAATGTATTTACCCGATGAAAACATAGCTGGTGAATTTTGATTCCCAAAGAACCTTGCTCAACTTCCTTTTAGTTGCAACCTTTGAAATGCCCCCAGGCCCCAACAAATATTAAGGATATAATAAAGAAAAGTAACGATAGAAATTCATAATCTGTCTATTATCTCAGTGGTTAGCATGTTAGTTAATGGTCTAAACGTCTAGCGTTCGAACCCTGCTTCTTATACTTTTTTAATAGACACAATTTTCTCCAAAAATGGAAAGAAATTGGCTGAATTTCCAGTCGACTATTTGAGGAAAGGTCCCAAATGCATTATAAGTAGTAAAGAAAAGACTACCGGTCAATGCGGCGGCGGGTACCCTATAACTATATTCTTCGGGGAACAAATGTAGCCTGGTAGCAACATATCTTCTTTAATATTTTACTTTGTAAGCTTTATTGCACAAGTGAATGGTGCAAACAACGTCGAAGGGTGAAAGATCTTCTACAACTCTCTAGAAAAACTGAGGTGTTTTGACTTAGTACTGAGAATGAAAGGAAAACTATGAGTCCTCCTTTAAATTGCATGATAAATATATTGATCATTTAAATTGTAGAGAAGCTAAAAAGACTGCGTTTTTTATGTTAAGGGCGAGTCTGTGCTGCTTACAAGGACAACAGTCTGATTTATATTTTTAACTGTTGTATAGATTCAAATTTTGGTTTTTTTTGTTGTAGTGAGTATTTTGCTTGATTATCTCGTAACATTATATATTAGTTTGAATTAAATGATCATTTGAACTATTGGAATTGTTTGAAAATGGATTAGGTAGTTGGTATCGGGTTCTCTTGATAAACTCAGTAATCAAATTAGCTTTATAAGGTGAATGGAAACTGTTTAGCATCTACATTTGACAACATTTTCACAACAACAATTATGAGTAGGAACTTTGAGATTGAAGAAAAATTCTCATCAAAAGTAGTTCTATTACAATTCACAGAAAGCTGTCATTTGACATTAAAAAAAGATGAATTTAATAGGCAATTCAATATAAACATATTAATAATCAGTATTGTCTTCAATAGACTATCGAATAACAATACTATGAAATCCGGTCAGTCGATACACTCAAGTCAGTCAATAAAAATACAGAAACCTTAAAACAATTTACAGTATTCTCATTCCCGGTTACTGTAATCAAAAATTTATAGCACCCTCAAAACACAATCACATTTTATACATACATAGTTACATTACGACAGAATCAGTTAAGTATTCTATTTTGAAAGGGTGGTAGAATGGTAAACGGTTGGTTCTAAATTCTAGTTATGCCAATGATACAGTTTACAGAAAATAAAGCAAGGCTCCTGATTTTCCGGTTGCATACCCGAAAAAATCAGAACTTACCCAGGCCAAAATCGGTAAACCAGAAATTGCCATAAAAAAGGGAACACGCAAACCAGAAAAACCGAAACTCGAGTCCACTTGGTTCCGGTTGGGCTTTTCAGTTTTTCTGCACATGCCTAAAATTCATCACAATATATATATATATATATATATATATATATATATATATATATATATATATATATATATATATATATATATAACAGAATACAATGATCGTAAACAATAACGAATAATCACACAAATGACAACAATGGTACCTTTAAACATTTCTTCTACATTCGTTTATTTATTAGAAACGCCATCTTCTATATCCAATTTTTTTTCCATTGTTACCTTGAAAATCACAAGTCTTTTAATAACCATCAGTAAATTCATCTCAAAAATATATAATCACATCTAGGTGACTTACATATGAAAATCCATAAATCATACTAATGAATCTTTTGAAATTATTATAATAGCTAAATCAAAATATGCGATAAGCGATACGTGATCGTAGATCTCTGATAAAAACCTCGTTATATAAGAAGGATTTACATCTTTGTCATCTTCCGAATGAGTAACAACTACAGTATCGAGATTAATAGAAACTAAAACTGTAATGTTACATTTTTCTTAAAGTTTAATTGTCCTTATCGATTCTCTACTTCCATGGGGTGATTGAAGTACCCGAGAAGGCTTTATGCGGCTGTATAACAAGGGATGCCTAAAATCTGCATGTGGAATAGCAATGGTCGACTGGTTATTGATATTATCATTATTAGTTTAAAAGGAATAAGAACGAAAGAGACAAGTGAATGATTATATGTACCTTAATCAAAATAAGTGTACAGGAAACAGAAGGGCATAAGAAGTTGAAATCATATCCACTATTAACTGCCCAAAAAGTGTTGAGAGTGACGTTGACCACCAATACTGTAATTGAGAAGTAGAATTCGACTTCTTATATGTAATATTCAGTGTGCTAATTATGTAATATTTGATTGCTTGAATAAACAGCCAACAGAAATAGTGAATATTATTATCTCTGCTTGAATGGTTAGTATCACTGATGAGGCAAGGTTGAACGTTCATCATGTATATGTACGACACAAGGTTGAAGGCACATAGGGTTTTGCATAGACTGAGTGAAGTTTGAAGTAACCGAGGCAATGGAATCGAAGAGGTTCCGTGGAATTGAAGAGATTTCGTGGAATCGAGGAGGCGGATGATTAGGGTTACGGGGAACTGAAGTTTGAAGCAATCGAGGCACATGACTACGGGGTATTCAGGCAATGGACGGTGGATGGGCATCTGATTAGGATATATTTATTGCGATTTGCGTATTGCAGACAACCGTAAGCCAGCGCAGTTGGTTTGAGTGTTTGCGTATGACCTGCAGGTGCTGGGATCGATCCCTTGGTGGTTCATTTTTTTGAGAAAAAGTTGAGAATTCTGAAAATGGAAAGAAATTGGCTGAATTTTCAGCTGGCTATTTAGGGAAGGTGTTAAATGCTTTATAAGTAGTAAAGATAAGATATATTAAAAATTGGATCCCTATAAAATGCGAGCCTTTTACCTTCTACATCTTCTCAAAGATACTACTACCTCTGTATCACAATAAGTGATACATTTGGAATTTTATGAATTTTTAGATAAAAAAATAAAAGTAGTGGATGATGAGTCTCTTTTTTTTAATAAGTTATAATGATGATATTTAAATGTAAAAATAAGGGTAAAACGGTAATATCACTATATTAAAGTGAATATTTAGTGAAAGATGAGTCTCATTTTTTTTACCAAAATAAAATTAAATAAATTTTAAAGTGTATCATTTATTTTGAAACAACTCTAAAAAAAAAAGATAATTCTTTAAGTGGTCCTTCATCTATGTAGGTGGTCCTTCCTCTATATCTATGAAAATTGAAAAGTAAATTATTCCAATTTCAATAAGTAGAGAAGACTATGCGTAATGGGTGACCGATATCATATCGGTCACCCCTGCCACCTCTGCGCCACATCAGCTTTCTCTCTCCTGATCAAACACATGACCAAATCGCGACCAAACACACATAATGGATAACCGATATCTTTTTTTTTTTTTTTTTAAAAAATTTCATTAATAATTAAAAACATTACGGTTGAGATAATTACGGTTGAGGTAAAAAGATTGGGTATTTATAAGGTTAAAAATGTGATAAAAAATGGGTGTGAAAGGGGTGTGATATAGTTGTTGACTTGTTGGGGGGTATTTTGAAAATTGGGAGCAATGCAAGCGTCGATCTTTATCGGTCGAGTAGTCGACCATTCAACAGGGGGGACGCGTCGGTGGGTTTGACTATAACGGGGAGGGGACGCGTCGGGGTGAGGAGGTGGCAGGTCGCGACCGATAGGAGGTCGCCCGTTACGGGCAGTCTAAGACGCCGATATCGGTGGTCCTTCTGTTGTGCATTGTTTCATTTTTCATATTAACCATTACATAAAAGATCATTGATAAATGCACATTTAGAGTTTAACGTGTGTAATATCTTTTGTTTTCTTTGTAATTATTATAGTAAGATGGAATAAAACAACCATGTTGCTTACAAATGATGTTACATATATGAGAAACAAACATCAAATTTCAAGTTTTGTATGGGTCATATTACTTTCGTACATATGGGAGGTTTCACGAATTAAAAATATTCACGAATTTCTTAGTTTCAACCTGGTTAACTTTATTAATTTTGTCATCTTACATTTTTGACCTGTAAACGATAAAGCACAAAACATAAACTAGTTAAATTAACACGTTCATTACTTATTGCTTTCGAAATTCTAAATTCTTCGATAGTATAAAAATTGAAATTTAATTGTTTAGCAATGATATAGATAATAAGATTTATGATAAAGAATAACAAATCCTAAACTCTTAGTTTATATCTTAAATGCATAATCTTTCATGCTTCATTCTTTAGGTGGTCCTTTGTCTATATCGGTGGTCCTTCGACTATATCTTACGAAAGTAAATCTTCAATTTCAGTGAGACGTCTAGAATTAGAGATGAACTCCAACAACGAGTGGAAGATTGTTAAAGTTCTGTTGTGCATTTTTTCAATTTTTGTAGTAGCCATTATAAAAGACCAATGATCATAATCCGCATTTTCCTTGTGGCCGTTTTACATAAGTAGTATTGAAGGGTAAACCGCGGTAATAGAGAGCGCATTTAAAACGAGCATGCCTGGTATCTCCACCAACTACCATCATCCACTCCTCCATGTAAAATCGCCGGAGATTTCTATCCATATCGGCGATCTTTGCTGTAACAAAGTTACAGACGGCGTAAAGTTCACGGATTTTATATGTGGAGTTGGAGAAGGCGGTCAAATGGTGTTCTCATGCTCATGTTAAATGTCCCAGTATCTGGGACGGGTCAATGTCAGGGGTGATTTCGGTGGGTATTATTGGGGCGGGTGTAGTAGGTTCCGGGGCACGGGCAGGGGTGATTTGGGTGGATACCGGGTCAAGGGCAGGGTTGATTTGGGTGGGTACCGGGTCAAGGGCAGGGGAGAGTGGATGGATGGTGGTGGTGTTTCTTGAGACATGAATCTCACATTGTGTGATTTCAAAGGTGATCATCTCAAGATCACTACCACTATCACTCTCCATAGACATTGTTGGGAATTATCTGTGGGTACCGGGTCAAGGGCAGGTGTGATTTCGGTGGGTGGCAGGGTAAGGGCGGGGGTGATTTCGGTGAGTACCGCGAGGCAAGCTCGGGGGAGAGTGGATGGGTGGTGGCGATGCTTCTTGAGACATGAATCTCATATTTTGTGATTTCAAAGGTGATCATCTCAAGATCACTACCACTATCACTATTCATAGACTATATAATTGGGAATTATATAGAAAGTTTTGAAGGTTCAAGATTTTGTTGTTTTGTTTAAATAAAAGATAGGAATTGAAGTCATGAAGCGCAGCACTAACAAGAGAAGATCGAAGTGAGAGATGGATGGAGTGAATCATGAATGATTGGAAATTGAAATGTGAATATCAAGTGAAAGGGAGTGAGTCTATTTATAATGGAAATTCAAGATGCATTGTTATGCATTATTGGTATGTTTTCTAGTTTTGCCATTGGTTCCGATATTTGTGTTGTGCTCTAAATAGTATTGCACACCACGCGGGTCATTATTATACATGACATAGGAGGTATGGGCTGGTATTTCACTTTGGAATCATGGCCACAAATTAGATTATTCACAATAAACTGGTCCCCTCATCTATTGTGACATAGCTATGTGTTCGTTATTTTACACCTTAGAATCATGGAAAATTTAATTAGACCAGCTGATATATTTGAGTTATACCAATGTGTTTCCTCAATATATACATATGACAAGTACGTAATTATATGAATTGTTTCCATGGTAGGATTAGGGATGAGATTGCCATAACCCACCTGGATGGACCAAAACCTGAAATACTCGAGACCTGAGAATCGAAGTATTCTACATAATAAGGTCCTGGTTCGATTCGGGTAAATCGGGTATGATCGTATAGACTATAGACCAAATTAGAACCGAAATAGTAATTGGAGTTGGTTTCGGGTGTTTGTATTATATTTGTTACTTTATATATATAATATTAAAATGATTTACAAATAACAATTGTGTAATGAACATTAACCGAACATGCACTACGTACCAATAGTAATATGCCAAAACAAACTCCATGTACATAGTTAATTAATTTTCGGTTCCAGATCTTTGTCTATACTCGTGGTACCCGAACCTGATGTACCCGGACCCGAAAGACCCGATACCAAATTTCACGAAAAAGTTAGACTAAATACCGAATCAATTTTTAGTATTCCAGTTCCAATCGATTACTGTTCAGTACATGTACGGGTTTCTTGTAAATTATATAAATTGTTTGATGACCCAGAGATTTTTTTTAATTTAAAATACTTGTAAATTACTCACTCTGTCCCACAAAAAGTTCTAATTTCTTCTTACAATTTTGTCCCACAAAAAAATTATTATTTCTTAAATTTGAGGGTCCACTTAATAAAATAATATTATTATCAATGATTCCATCAATAAAACACTTTATTTATCCGATCTAATATTATATTTTAATCAAAGGTAATACCAAGGACCCACCACTAACTATCACCTAAAAGTTTGTGTACAAGAGAAATGATAACTTTTTTGTGGGATGAATGGAGTAATTAATAAAAACCAACCCCTTTGAATTTCATTAAAAATCTTTAATTAGTTATGTTTCTTTAATTGGTAAATGTTCAAGGTAGTCTAAGAATTTTAGCTAGTCCCAAGGGACAATTAATAGTCATTGGATCAAGAAAAAGTCAAAGGTCAAGATCAAGATTCAAACCATACAAGCACATGTGCTTCAATACATCAATACCCCACCCACCTCCGGCGGCCGGAGACGGCGGCCAACGGCGGCGATGGGCGGCTGTCGGCGGCGGACGGCGGCCGGAGGTGGCCGACGGTGGTGGTGGTCGTGACTGGAAGCACATGTGTTTGAAACACATGTGTTTTGAAAATAAAGGAGTGTATATGTACAGCCAAGCACATGTGTTTCATGACTTGAAACATATGTGTTTCGTTACTAGAAACACATGTGTTTCACTAATAACAGTTGTTTTGAAAAATAAAGGAGTGTATATATACAACCAAGCACATGTGTTTCAAGTAATGAAGCACATGTGTTTCATAACGTCAAGCACATGTGCTTCGTGATTCAAACATAAATGACTTGCTTGTAAGTTACATGTGTTCAGAAATAAAAACACATGTGCTTGGCTTTATGAAGCACATGTGCTTCATAATGATATGTTCGTCACTTGTTTTGATTTTTTTTCTTGTTAGTGAAGCACATGTGTTTCATAACGTCAATCACATGTGATTCGTGATTAAAACACAAATGACTTGGTTGTAAGTTACATGTGTTCAGGAATAAAAACACATGTGCTTGGCTTTATGAATCACATGTGCTTCATAATGATATGTTCGTCACTTGTTTTGATTTTTTTTCTTGTTAGTGAAACACATGCGTTTCGTTACATCAAGCACATGTGCTTCGTATGCTCCCTTGTGTGTTTGAAACTCATGTTTTTAGTGACTTGAAACACATGTGTTTCGTAACCTGAAGCACATGTGCTTCGAAGTAATATGTTGTGTTTTAGTGAAGCACATGTGTTTCAATACATCAATACCACCACCATCCCCATTACCACCAGCACCTTCACTGTCAGCCACCACCACCGCCGCCGGCCACCGGCGGCGGACGGCGGCGATCGGCGGTGGTCGGTGGCGGCCGGCGGTGGCCGGAGGCGGCGGCCAGCGATGGCTATAGGTGGGGGATTTGATCTTGACCATCTTGATCCAATGGCTAGGATTTGTCCCTTAGGACTATACAAAACCCTTAGGGTGTGTTTGGTACAGAGATTTGAAGGGAGAGAAAGGGAAATAAAGGTAAAGTCTCTTGTTTGGTTACATTGAGAAAAGAAGATGGAGAAAAAAAACTTTTCCTTTTCCCTAATTTTAATTCCCTACTAAATAAGGGGAAAATGAGAGAATGATATATCGAGACTTAAAAAAAAACACGTAGAGAATCACAAAGCCCTCTTCTTTTCTTTATACGTTTGCGCAGAAACCCTTCGTCCTCAATTTCGTCCGCTGCAATCTTCGTCCACTGCAATTCCATCGTCAATTGTCTGCCACAATTCCGTCCAGCAACAATTCGTCCGCCACTTCTTCCAGGTTAATCTCGTTATCTGTCTCTCGAACCCTATCTCTCTGTCTTTCTATTATACATTATTTGATGAATCACAGATTAATCTCGCAATTCCATTCAGCAACAATTATGTATCTACGTTTCAATATTTAATGTATCACATGGTTCCTTTTGATTATATATATGTTTTATGTATCACAATCGTCCGCCGCATGTTTTATGTATCAATTTTGAATTTTTTTTTTCTTTCATTGAACGGCATCAGCATCATATTTACATATCCATTATACATAGGGTCAAGTATCTATATGTTTTATGTATCACATTCGTCCAGCAACAACTATGTATCTTTTATAAATTATGTATTTATCAATAGGGCCAAGTATTATGTTGCAGGTTATAATAATTTGGAAAAATACTTTCAATTGACTGTTTTATGAATATTGTGTAGTTGAGATGACAAGATTACCATTGAGAAAAAGAATGGTTGTCATAGGTGCATTTTATGCCATGTATGTTATGATTCGTTGGTGGATGATGTGTAGTCATCGTTTCCGTCGTTCGATTGAATCAAGATCGTTAAATACAAAATATTTAATGAGTTACCATAATAGGCGTGATAACATGGAGAGGATGGTGTATGAAAGTGATGCTACGAGTGTTGTACAATTCTCTACTGAACGAACTAAGAGTATTAAATGTTTTAGCTATTTTGATTAATTTTTTTATTGAACGGTTACCCGTCGGGTTACCCATACCCGGCGGTGATTTTTCTACCCGAACCCGACGGGTATTTGACCGGGTACGGGTATGGGTATAGCGGGTCGGGTATGAGTACGGGTTTTGCAGT
This sequence comes from Calendula officinalis, assembly GCA_963853835.1. NCBI lineage: Eukaryota > Viridiplantae > Streptophyta > Magnoliopsida > Asterales > Asteraceae > Calendula > Calendula officinalis. The sequence goes on from OY970831.1 coordinate 25,188,810, forward strand.
ACCCGCTACTATCCGTACCCGTTTACATCTATACATAGGCATGGGTTGGTTATTTAACTTCGGAATCATGACCCGACAATGGATTATTCGCGTGCAATAGAGTGGTCCCTCATCTCTCTTTTTCGAAGGACAAATTATAATTCACTTCTAATTATTATATATGTCTACAGCGGAAATTGAACTCCTGACCCAAAAGGATAAAGGGCAAATACCATACCACTAGACCACAGACCTTTTGGTTTGCAAAGTAGAGTTTGCATAATCTATTCATCTCGATCAATCGATCATACTATTAGAAATACGCCGGGTGAGTAGAAAAAACAAGTTAGCGGAATTGGAATTGGAACTGGAACTGCTTCAGAACCACCGCCGGACACGGGACCGCCTAATTGGTTCTGGATCCGATTCCGGTTCTCGTAATTAATGAATCTCTACCCACTGGGTAACCGTTGGTTCTAGTTCCAATATTCACATTTTTTGTTTTGGCAAAGTAGAGTTTACATCATCTCATTGGAAATTGAAGATGTACGAACGGTTATGCCTGTATTCAAGATACTATATAATATATCACGGGTTGATAATTAGAGTGGTCCCTATTTTATTAGGCTATGGGGTATGGGTACCACACCCCACATCATTTTTTCCTGTCACATTATCGCCACCTCAGCCACCACACCACATCATTTGGTGGAAATATCCACCACACCACACCATTTTATTTTTCATCTCATCATTTCATTTCTATTTATTTTACACACAACTAATATTTTATATAATTTAAAATTACATTACTTTAAATAAAATTAAAATGACAATACTTTAAATTAAAATGACAATACTTAAATTAAAATTAAGATTAAAAATTACAATAATTAAAATAAAATTATTACTCTTCATCATCGGCATGTGCGTTGTTGTAGAGATGGTCCGCCAAGTCCCGTCGAAGTCGTTCGTGTGTTGTTTGGTCTTGAATGTCGACAACCCTGTGCAAATATTCAGGCGTTCCCGGTATATACAACGCATGCCGGGGACCGTCCGACACATATGGAGAAATCATCCGACCTTTATCTTCGACAACCATATTATGCATTACAACACATGCATACAAAATATATCTTAATCTTTAAAGGTCATGTGGACGGGCCGCGTTTTTGACAATGTGTCACTTCGCCTTTAAAACTCCAAAAGCCCGTTCCACATCCTTGCCATTCACCGTATAAGGAGCATCGGATGCCTTTCCTGATAACAAGTCGTTGAATATTGGTGATTGATCAAGCACGTTAATATCATTATTAGAACCCGCAACCCCAAAGTAAGCATGCCAAAACCATAAATCTTGGGAAGCAACAGCTTCTAATATCAACGACGGTACTCCATGATGTCCTCCAGTGTACTCACCACTCCACGATTGTGGATAGTTCCTCCAATCCCAGTGCATACAATCAATGCTACCAAGCATTTCAGGAAAACTATGTCTCTCTTCGTATGCCTCGTATAATTTTTGAACATCGGTTACTATTGGTTTTCGCAAATAAATAGGTCCGAATATTTCCAAAACACCTTGTGAAAAATTATACATACTTTCCCTAGCAGTTCTTTCAGACATGCGTAGGTACTCGTCAAGAGAATCAGGGGATGACCCGTAAGCCATAGCTCGAACTGCTGCAGTACATTTTTGCAAAGCAGAGAATCCCCGCCTACCTCTAGCATCATATCTCAATTGAAAAAAACGATACATGTTTTCTAATGCGTTACATATGCGCATAAATAAAGTAGACACAAATACCAGACATCAATATTATTTTACTTATGCATGTTTATTAACAGTTCTAAAAACTGTCATTATCAAAACTTGTATTATAAACATCGAGGTTTACAATGATAGATCTCAAAATGGTAAAAAAACAAGTTTTGATAATGACAACCTTAAGGGCTCTTAATAATAATGGATTATGCATTTTAAAATATATTAATTAATTAGAATTGTTAAAGACATTATTGAAGGAGGTTTTTAATGGAGTTTGTTGCATGAGGTGTTTCTAAATATAAGAAAGATAAGTGAGATAATTGTGGGATAGTGGTAATAATTTAATTAATTAATATTTTTTAAAGGGTTTTGTTAATGACAACCCTTAGGGTTGTCATTAAGAGGTGGTTACGTGCATAAATCGTTTGGAGTTTCAGTAGTAGGGGTTGATTCCTAAAATGCAGGGGACGGTTATTGATTATTCTACAAGTTTTTTATGCGTGTTTTGACGTCTTATTGACAGCCCTTAAGACTGTCATTATCATTTTCCTTTTTTAAATTACATAATCCACGACAACATTAAGAACTCTTATTATTATAATCTAGATAATATCTCGAAAGGGTCATACTATTTGAACACCCCTCTATATTATTTGGACACCCCTCTATACCAAATACACGCACTAATCAAAATTAAACTTGAAAATTTGTATCACAAACAATTAACTAAGAGATTATCCATGTTTTTTTAGAACTTAAAACCGATGGTGGGAGGTGGTGGTGGTGGTGAGCGGAAGATGTGATGGTGGTGGCGCAGTTAGCGGCGTAGTTAGTTGGTGGAGGCGGAATGAGCGGCAAAGTAAGTTGGTGATGACAGAGTGAGCGGTGACGGTGGTCGGCTGATTCCGACGCGGGTGAGTTGGTAAAGGTGGTGGTTAGCGGCGGAGTATAATGAGGACTGTATAAGAATTATTATGAATTTTTGGGGTGTTCAAATAGTAGAAAGGGGTGTTCAAATAGTCAACCCCATCTCGAATCATGTGGTCCATGTCCAAAAGCCTCCGAACATTTGGGATAGAAAACATGAGGTGTAGTTTAAAAGTGCGTACAACTTAGATTTGCTATTGTACTTCACTATATATTGGGAATTCATTTTCGTATCATAATTTTTACTTTCTATACCACACAGCACAAGTTTTACAGCTAATTGTACAAACGTATCAAACAATATTTGTTGTAGATTATACAAAAGTTGTGGTGTGAAAATAACCCACTATATTCATAAGAGGGTGATGTTCATACCACAACTTTTACTTCATCTACCACAACTCTTGTTTTATATATACTAGTACAATTAGCTGTAAAACTTCTACAGTGTGATATAAGAAGTAAAAGTTGTGATGCACAAATGAAATCCCATATTCATATAGTATCAAGGTTCTAGAAAGCGTAAGGCGTGGCGTGGCGGCACCATCAAGGCTCAGCCAAGGCGAGCCATGGCGGGTCATGGCGTTTTTCAAGGCGTGACTTAAGGCGGCAAATTTTTTATATAATTTATAAATATACGTATATTAAATTAAAAAAATTATATACATCTATTGATTTATATAACAATTCATATATAAAGCTCATAAAAAAATATTACATCTAAATTTATAATTATATATTTTATCATTTTTTTTAAAAAAATTCATTTTTCACAGTCGTCTTCAAGAAAAACTCGCCATAAGGCGCGCCTTATCGCGCCTTATCTCACGCCACGCCTAGCCTAGCCGCCATGGTCTGTTTCGTAACGTCGACGCCGCGCCTCACGCCTTGGCGCCGCCATGGCGCGCCTTTTAGAACCTTGTATAGTATACATAGTTGTCCGTACAAAGAGTAAAGAGCGTGACAATTCATTGCGAAGGGAGGTTTTATTCGCATAAATTCTCAAATATCTCCTTGGCATAGGACTACCATAGAGTATCATTTTCAAATGATTTATCATGAAAAAAATTTCATTCGCTCTGCTCTAATCTCCATGTTTATTAAAAAAAAATTGATATTGATACTACAATTTTTATGACTATACCACACAGTACAAATTCTACATATAAGTGTACAAATAAATTAAATATGGGGTGTGATACATACATTAAAAATTATGGTAAGAAAATCACCCCTATAAAAAATAACATGTCATGTCAACTAATCCATGTCATATTTGCCACCTGATATATCTCATGCCATATCACCTGCCACGTTTGAATTATGATTTTCTAAGATTTTGGAAGTGATTTGCATTATATAATCAGTTTTAAAACCCGGTTTTTGAATCAGTCCGGTCGATGCTTTAAAAACGATCGGACCGGTTGAACCGGATTACACTATCATTCTATATTTATAATAAATTAACAATGTAAAGGTATATAAATGATAAAAGAACCCTAAAAATAATAGGATTTTATTATGAGTTTTTCTAACATGTGCCCCTAGGCACATGTTAGAGTGCATTAATTCAATTGAAATTTCCTAATGAAGTCTTGTTATATATTAATGAAGTTCATGGTTTACATTTTCAAGAGATGTGTTAAATGTATTTTTGATTTATAATGGAAAGTTAATGTGAGTTAATACACTCTAACATGTGCCTAGGGGGCACATGTTAGAAAACCCCTTTTATTATAATTGTAGACAAAATAAGCCTGAATGTTATGTTATGCAAGAGGTCTCAAGTTCCCACATTGCTCAAAACATGTATTCTAGCTAAATCCCTTCACTATAATACAAAACGTATTAGCTCCTCCCTTTTCTTCAATGAATCCCACATTGGCCCAAAAAAATTCTTGGTTCCTTTAGCTGTCTTATTAGACTGTAGTATGGGGGTTGGGGTCACCAAATAATTTATTGGGAAATAATGAGAGAGGGCCACCAAAAGAGGCGACCTAGGTTGGTGGAGAGAACTAGGTCACCAACAAGGGTCACCCTTTTTATTATTATTTTATTTTTGAATAGGATGTGGATTATTGTGATTGGTTGGTTTGATTGGGTTGGGTTGCGTTGTTAATGAGAGTGAAAAATAAGGTTGGATTGGGTTGTGTAGGTGGAAGAGAGAAATATTATTTTTTTTATTGAGAAAGTTGGGTTGGGTTGTTAATGTGGATAGTCTAAAGCCAGATAAGGGTTTCGTTTTTTAAGCAAGCTGAAATCCGGTTCACCCCGGTTGGTCGAATTGTATTGTTATAGTTCTACGTGTTATATAAGAAGTTGGTTTGCTAGTGCGGGTTGCATTAGGTCATGTATGGGTAGGAGATGCCTACGGTTTATAGAATATGAGGAAAGAGAACTCCTAGAGACCAACTTATTACTTGGTAACTAAGATATGGTAAAATTTCGTGAAAAATTGTAGAATGTGTTGCGGTAGAGGATCTAATACCGATGTTTGAGAATAAAAAGTTATGAAGTTGATCGGTGGGGTACAAAGATGGTTGAAGGAATACTAAGCGATAGTATGAGTGACCAAATGAAGGTCAAGAAACGGTAAATGTTAGTGTGACCTTTAAGTAAAGGTGCTACTCTCGGATTATTTGGGGAGGAGCTTAAGTAAAAAGGAAACGGGAACAATTATTAAGAAAATAATGATGAGTAAAACCGGAAGAGATAAATTGCGGGTAGTACCTCGTGAGTAGAGAAATTGTTAGTGGGAGAAGTATGGTTGACTTTATGCAAAAGTCAAGATTTATCAATTTGTGATTGGTTGACTCATGATGATCGGGTGAAAGAAAAGTTAGAAGTTTTAGTAATAATAGAATGGATCGAATAAGGACGATTGATAAATGAGTAGATTGGTGGGAAGCACTAGAAATGATTATGTGTATACCGTGTGGTATGATGTATAAGTAGGAAAATTGAAAGTAAATTGTAAAAGAAAATGATAGCATGATGCTAAGTGTAATAATGCATACATGAATTGTATGCAAGTCGGAATAGTTTTGTATGAGTCACTTTGGATTGGAGGCTTTCCGATCATTGTGACAGTTTGGGCCCTGATGGATTGGAGGCTTTCCGATCATCTCAGTGGCATAATTAAGTATGATTTGATGTATCAAGAATGTGAGGTTATATCTGTTGTATGTAGAACTTTATGGTTAATTATCATTATACTTTTATGGAAAATGAGAAATTGTGTTGAAAACGCGGGTCGTGTTTAAGTATGAGTATGAGTAGGGGATATCTACAAGTTAATGGTTCATGAAAAAGGAATGCTTTAGAAAGCACAGTGGTTAGTAGCCAATGAGTGGTGAAAGATGTATATCGGGTGGTTAGGCCACAATTGGATATGATTGAGGCTCTAGAGCCGGTAATCGGGAAATCCAAGTATGGTATGAGGATGCTTGAAGGAAATTATAAAAGGTATAAGTAATTGGATGAAAGTTAAAAAGTAATAGAGATTTGGTATTGATTTAAATGGAAGTTGTTAATCGATTGTGGAAATCGAAATCGCAGAAAAAAAAGGGAACAATTGAGAAAGGAAATCTAAATAGGAAATCGGGAATGAAAAGCTTGGGAAGCGATGCCTTAGTAATAAAGAATATGTGGAATTTAGCAAGGTAAGTTGACCTTATTCATAAAGTCAAGGTTAGTCAACTAGTAGATTGTTGACTTTAGTCAAAATTGAGTTTTGACTTTCGTTTAAAATGGTTAGCCAAGGGTAAAGGCATAATACATCATCTACATGGGTATAATAGTGGTTAATGGATTAATGGAAATAATAGTAGTCAAAGAGTACGACTTCGACCGCTGGGTACTTCGGGTTGAATTTAGGAATCGGGTATGATTGTTGTCGGACCATGAATGTAAAGTCGATTGTTAAGGAATTGATGATTAATGGAACCACTAGTGGGTAAGAAATTGTCAATATATGGTTGACTTGTGCTTAAGTCAAAGATGGAACGATGTTGACAATTTGGTCAAGGCTAGGCACTGACTAACATTTTGGTCAATTGGTTATTAGTAATGATCGGGTCATATCATCCCAATGGGTACAAAGAGTTGGTTAAATGATTGGGTGTGTTAGGGTCGAGTCATGAAACTTTGACCTGTTTGGGTGTTGTCAAGATTGAATTTGGGGATCGAGTATATGATTGTAGATAGATCATAAACTAAGGGTAAATTGTGAAGGAAAGGAAGATTTATGGGATCCTTTAGCGAGAAGGGAAAATGTTAAAGTATAGTTGACTTTGTTCTTAAGTCAAGGGTTAGACAAGGTTGGATTATATCGACTTGGTCGAAGCTAGATTTATTTTATTATTCAATCAAATAATTGTAATGGTTATGTCATGTTATTGTTTTGTGATTAGAGTGATCGGTTAAAGGATTTGAAGCGTTATGGTCAAATTGTGGCATCTTGACCCGTTTGGGTATTAAGGGCCTAAAATTGATTCTTTTGACCCGTTCGGATCTAACAGAGTTAAGTGAGTGTTTTTATGCATGTGGTTGGCTAAATTGGAACGAGAAAATGTTGATGGCAATAACCATGGGAGAATGAGAATGGATGCTCGGTAGAATGGGGATTTGAAATTTTTGAGTGATTCCGAGGACGGAATCCTTTTAAGGGGTGGATAGTTGTAACGACCCGAAATTTTTGGTATTAAATAAATTGTACAAAAATATGTTAAATAAGGATAAATCGTTTAAAACACGTAGGAATTGGTTTCGTGTCGTTTGGAGTCCGTATGTGAAAGTTATGGACGAAACTGGGTTGAAACCTAGACCGAAAAGTGCAGCCCTGCTGCACAGGCAAGTTCGCGGCGCGAGCCTGGCGCGAGCGAAACGCGAGGTTGAGCAGAGGGACCAGAGCTGGAACGCGAGCATCTCGCGTCGACTTCGCGTCGACTTCGCGGCGCGAGCCAGGCGCGAACCTGGCGCGAAGTCTGGTAAAATCGGCTACTAGCGGGCAGACCCGCGTCTTCTCGCGACGCGAGCTCGGCGCGAGCGGGGCGCGAGCTCTTCCGACCAGAGCAATAAATACGGGTTTTAGCCATAAATGCATTTCCAAAAACCCTGGTTTTCTCTCTTCAAGTGTGTGAACGGTTTTTGAGTGTAAGGCATCGTTTGGAGCTCAATCTTCATCAAATCTTGGTGATCCTTGCTCCTAAGTTGAAGATCTAAGGTAAATCTTCATTTCTCTTGAGTTTTTAGCCATAGATTCAAGTAGGGAAAGCTTGAATCTCAAACCCTAGTTATGGAATTGTTCATAAATGGTTAAAGGGAAGTAGTATAACTTAGACCTATGGTATTTTGTCATGGAAAACGTGGCCATGCTATGAATACATGAAAATGTGGTGATTTATGAAATTAGGGTTTGGTAACTTTGGGGAAAATGGTGCTAGTAGTTAACTAGCCATGGATTATGTAGTTAGTGTAGATGATTAATGCAAACCATTGTATTGGTTTTGATAATAGATTGTCGGTTGGAAGATTTGAGGCATTCAAATCTCGAGAAGTGATATTGGTGATTAAAGAACGCAACAATTGGTTAAGCTTGGCTAAGGTGAGTACATGTGAACTTTCAAACTGGGTACATAGCTAGTAAATGTTTTTATAATTAAATGATTTTTATCGAGTCTTTAAGTAATTTAGTCATTTATGTGATATATGATGAATTGGTTGTATGATGATTACATGATTGATTGAATAAGAAAAGATGGAGTTATAAGCTCATAACGATAAAAGATAAGAAATGATGACGATGATGATATCCCTAGGGCCGTAGTAGATTGGAGGCATTCCGGTTATTACGGTACCTTAAGGTTAGTGGTAGATTGGAGGCATTCCGATTACCCAATACCTATGAGTCCCGGTAGATTGGAGGCATTCCGATTACCGTGGAAATGATGGTCTTGATAGATTGGAGGCATTCCGATTATCTTGACATTGGCCAATGATGAAAGTGATAAAGTGACCCAAAACAAACTTAGTAATATTATTTTAAGATTAAATGATATTATTTGACTATTTGTTTATCGGGTCTAAAACCCATGTATCTCACGAGGCAATTTTGTCTCACGTACTATGTTTGAGTTTTTGCTATGTACTCAGGTTCGGGATCGAAGATCTTGGAGGCCCGTTTAGAAGAGGCCTTGTTGAGATTAGCTCGGTGTTGATGATTAGAGTCCTTATCCTATGGTTAAGATATAATTTGTAACACCGTTTTTGTAAACTCTGATAATCTCGAACAAGAAACCTTTTCGTTTTTGTAAAACCGGTAGTTGACACCGATACAATATTATGTATTTTGGTTTAAATGTTATTTAAATATTGTTTTGAAAATTGAGGTGTTACAATAAATAAATCATATTTATAAACATAACACTAATATATATATATATATATAAATCAATTATAAGATAAAAAACAATTTAATAATTATTTTAGAAATCTTAATAGGTCGATTTATTAGTTTTATTATAAACATACATGAGTTTATTACTTATATTAATTTACTAATATTAAATTTATAATATTAAGATAAAAATTTAAATTAAATTGTTATAAACCTAATATATAGGTTTTAGTTCAAGTAGATGAAGTGTTCCAGTTTAAGATTAATAAATTTAAATTAAATTGTTATATTTAATATATAGGTTTTAGTTTCTAGCATGTGTAAAGACACATATTAAATGTATTAATTAATTAAAAAATTTCATACAAAATAAAAATGATACATTTAGTATAAATAGGCAAGTGTGGTTGTTAATTTCATTCATCTATTCTCTTATTATTATGAATTTCTAAGTGATTATTCTCCTATTATGAAATATGTCACGATTGTTTTCTAAGTGATTTTTGTGTAATGATATATCGTTTAATTTAAGTTTGTTTATTTTGTAGGATCGACTATCTCCGGCAGTGCTATTATGAAGATTTCAAAATATCTTATACTCAAATCGGTATGATTTAGTTCCTCATAATTCTTTGATGATATCGTCTAATTCTTTGATTATATAATTCTTTAATTATATCTTATACTCAAGTGTTAAAGCCTAGATAGTATATATGACACACACCAATAGTTAAACATGTGGGTTGACGATATGATTGTTGGGAAACTCAAGGCACGATGACCATGCAAATGGGAAAATAAAAGGAATAAGTGAAGATCAAAGGTGAAGGCAAGTCACATTGTACATTACTTTAATAATCAATATGTAGCAAAGTTTATAATAAAAAAGATCCTTTATTTTCATATAAGTGATCGCTTTGTAAATATAAATAAATTAATATATTTAAAAGTTGAGTTTTGTCATAAAACTAAGAATTTAATGTAATAAAAAGATATAGTAAAAACTAATAACTTTATCAAAAGTCTTTAAATAATATTATTAGTAAATGAATATAAGTAATAAACGCATGTATTTATAATAAAATCTAATAAATTGACTTATCATGAGTTTTAGAATAATTATTAGAAAATGATTACGAGTAATAAACTAATGTATAGTTTGTCATAAATATGATTAATATATTAATGTAATAAAAAAGACTATTGTAATAAAAAAAAAATATATAATAAAAACTAATAACTTCATCAAATTGTAAAATCAAAAGTCATGAAATAATGTGTAAACTAATGTAGCATTTAATTACATTTATTTAATATATAATAAAGTTGAATTTTTATCATAAATATGAATAAGAAATAATTATGACTAATAAACTCAATTTGTCACATGAAAAGTCTTGAAATAATTATAAATAAATTAATATAAGTTATAAAAATCATTTTATAATAAAATTATAAGTAGAATTTAATTATAATTATTTAATATAATTAAAAGTTGAAGAAATAATTATGACTAATAAACTCAAATTGTCATATGAAAAGTCTTGAAATAATTATTAGTAAATTAAAATAAGTACTAAAAACCATATAAAATAAGTAGAATTTAATTATAATTATTTAATATATTTAAAAGTTAAAGAAATAGATATGACTAATAAACTCAAATTGTCATATGAAAAGTTTTGAATTAATAATCAATTTATCATTTCAATTCAATATTAAACATCCTCATTCGTTTTTAGAAGTTCAGAGGTTGAATGGTGCTAGATAGGAAGAATTACAATAAATATAAATATTTAAACCCAATATACAATAAATATCCGAATTAAAGGATGAAATATTGTATAGTATCGTTTCACTTCATATACAACCTAATCAATTTACCGTTCAATAACTGTTTCACTTCATATATACAATAAATAAATATCACAATCTACAATAAACATGTACCTTTTGTTGGATTGGAAGAACTAGATGTTGCATTTAATTAAAAACAAGTTCGAAATATAAAAAATAATCAAGTCTCAGTTAAATAAGACAAAGAGTTTAACGTAAATAATAGTAGTAAATTCAATTAAATAATAGTCTTTTCATTTAATTAGAAATTACATATTATAAACTATAAATAGCACACTATGAAGATACAAATGGTGTTGAGTTTTCAATTGATTTTAGCTTATTACCCCAATAAAACATCCACGTAAAAAAAGAGTGTGATGATAATGATTTTATTAGTATTTTTATTAGAGAGATACATGTGTTTTTGTGTATTTGTACGAATTTCTAATTTTTATTACGTACTTTTGGAGAAAAATGTACAAGTAGAAGTCTGACATAATGTTTGCATTAATCGACATTAGTTGAAAATATATTTTTATTGATTCATAGTTTCACTTATAAAAGACAAACCATGAAGTTTTTCATAGTACCACTTATATGTTATAAATAACATGTTTTGTATTGCACTAATAAAAAAATGATAACGGTTTTGTTACTTTGTATTTTCTTCCAACAAATTTTGCTTATTTAGTAGAGCACTCACAATCAACCTAAACATGTTAGCGATCTTGATTTTAGTACTCTGCCCGTTACACCAATACAATGTATTCGATTTACCTTTAAATAACGTTTTATCATGAACAAAGCCCGTGCATCGCACGGGCCATGTTGCCTCGTAAATATAAATATTTCACTTCTCATACAAGTACTTATGCAACCATGTCGAATTGGAATATAAATATAAAATACAAAATTAGACTGAAAATCATTACAGTAAAACACAAGACAATACCTGAATATAGTATAATATTATGAGAATTGCTATTGACGCTTATTATTTGTGCATACTTCATGTTGCTACTCACCACAAGGTAACATGTGTAATCCACTAAATCTCTTTCCTCATATGATCTCTTAATTTTAACACTTGTTTTGATATGTAATTAGTAGGCACAAATAATAATCACCAATACCATTTCTCTAATATTATTTAATACGTTTACATTTTCCTTTTGGTTTTACATAAGTACTGAAGAGTAAACCTAGGTAAGACACACTAGAGGTCTATCCATATTGGCTATCTTTGATGTATATAACTTCTTCTTCCCGTAACAAAGTTACAGACAGCGTAAAGTTCACGGCCAGAAGACGGACATCTTTGGAGATTTTATATGTGGAGTTGGAGAAGGCGGTCAAATGGTGTTCTCTGCGCTCAGGTTAAATATCCCAATATCTGGGACGGGTCAATGCCGCCACTTATTTTAAAACTAACTTTAGTAGTATCTAATGATACTGAATTATATATTGTTTGCGTCGAAGTTGCCATCCAGATTATGGATGCCAAGTTTGTCTAGTTTTACCTCGATCTCCTACGTTAACAGCTAAATTGGTTATTAGTATGTAGGCAAACAAACACATGCAGGCCAAAGATAATAACTATGGCTCGTGGAGGTCTGTTGTCGTTGGGGGGTGGACACCATTTCTAGATCACGTTCCATAGACATATTAGTTGGGAATTGTTTCCCAACTATGTTTAATGACGCGAGCAGTGGGCACCGAGGTGGTGGCAGTGGCAGGGGCAGGGACTGTGTGTGTGGAGGCAAGCTGGATGGAGAGTTCTCGGAAGGTGGTGGTAGTTGTGATGCTTCGTGAGACAATCTCACCATCTCTAATCTCAAAGGTGATGCTCTCAACATCACTATCACTATCACTATCACTATCCATCTACAATGTTGTTGGGAATGCCCTATTTCCTGAAACCATAAAAACAAACGAGATATATAAGCAAAATTATAGGTGGTGATTTTTACACCACATAATTTAACCTATATACCACAATATGTGCTTTATATGCTTGTACAGTATGCAGTAATACTTGTACAATATGGTACAAACATCAAAATATGTGGTGTAAGAATTAATTCCCCAAAATTATATATGGTTAATGGCATTTGAAAAGAATGAAAACATTTTATGAATACAAATTGGTACTGAACAGTCTTAATTTACCGGTGGTTATTTGAATGCTAAAAAGATGTTAACTAAATGAAATTTTAATTCATGCATGGCTAAAAAAGAGTATTTATTAAAGATTTTGTTAATTTTCTTTGAATAAAAGATAGAAAGTGAAGGAGCACTTACAAAACAAGAGTCAAGAGAAGAAGCCAGTGAGAGTTGAAGGCCGGTGATTGCGATTGAATTCTGAACGTACTGAGAGATCGATCGATATTGGTGAGTGAATGATATGAAAGGTTTGTCCGGCCATGTATTTATAATGGAATTCATGACGATGTACGAGGCGGTGGGTACCGGGTCAAGTGCAGGGGTGATTTGGGTGGGTACCGGGTCAAGGGCAGGGGTGATTTGGGTGGGTACCGGGTCAAGGGCATGGGAGATTTCGGTAGATACTGAGGCAAGCTCGAGAGAGAGTGCATGGGTGGTGGTGGTGCTGCTTGAGACAATTATCTCACCTTGTGTGATTTCAAAGGTCATCATCTCAAGAGCACTACCACTATCACTATTCATAGACATATATAGTTGGGAATTATTTGATATCTGAAAGCAAAAAAAAAATGAGATAAGCAAAATTATGTTTAATCGATCGCTTTGGAAAAGAAAACTTTGATGTTATGATTTAGAAATCTGAACACAAATGTAAGCTTAGACATAATGAACCGTGTTAGTTTACTGGCTCAGTCTTTGGTTTTTTTGAATGTAAAAAACATGTTAATGAAATTATAAGTCATGAGAAAAATGACTATTTTAATTAGAAAGTTTTGAAGGTTCAAGATTTTTGTTGTCTTCTTTAAATAAAAGATAGGAAGTCATGAAGCAGCAGCACTTACATGACAAGAACTGATGAGAGTTGAAGATGCTAGCTAGCTTGGGATTGAATTTGAACTGAGATATCGATGGAGTGAAATGAAATTGAAGATGTATGTAGTTGGTGAGTGAATTAATGTGGTTGGGAGGGAGTCTTTATTTATAATGGGATTTGAAGATGAATGGCTACGCACGCAATGCAAGATTTTCTAGTTTTGCCATTGATTCCTTTATTTCTGTTCTGCTCTATATAGTATTAGCATAGCACGGGTCATTATTACATGAGGTATGGGTTGGCATATTACTTTGGAATCATGGCCATTATTCACATGTAATAGAGTGGTCCCTCATCTTACTACTTACTAATGCATTTAGAACTATCATTTTAAGGAATTTTATGGAGCTCCTTAATTTTAAGTTTAAGGAGATTTCCACTTTTAGTAAGTTCTTCAACTAAAATAAAATCAAAAAGTGTTGCTTACAGGATTCGAACACAAGACCTCTTCTAAGTAATCACTATGTGTTAACCAATTGCTATAAATTACACTTTATTTCAAACCACCAAAACAAATTATAAGAGGATGTACATCATCGCATTTGACCAGCCCTTTTATTTCCGTTTCATTTTATATTTCCGGAAACTATTGACTATACTAAATTGTCTTCCCATCTTTTATTTCCGTTTCGGTTTATATTTCCGGAAACTATTAATTGTCTTACCACCAAATTAATTGACCTTATGACTATACTAAATCTTCTTCACGCATATCTTAACAATATAGAAAGCTTTTGTTCATAACGCCTCGACCAAAACGCCTCGACCACAACCTACACATAAACACAACCTACACATAAACACGATGCTACAAATCAGGCGACGTTATACCCGCCTGCGATTTCCGACAACAATTTTACCCATGACATATGCTCCGGTGTTAAGGTTTGTTGTCCGTTTAAGATCATATATATATATATATATATATATATATATATATATATATATATATATATATATATATATATATATATTAACAATCGATTGTTATCTTCTCATACTAATTTTCTTTAACTTTGTATATTTATATTTCAACTGTCTAGGTGTAAGCAACTAAAATGTCTTCAACCACACATATTGGTACTTCAATGCTCACTGCACCACCACATCCACATGGCAGGGGATTCAACTTTTGAGGCTCAAGAGGTACAACTTTCATAACAAATTTTGAAATATTATTATGTCACATTTTGATCAATAGGTGTGTATTACGCCTGGGGGTATTTTATTCTAATGGAATTTTTTCATTCTATTTTTGCAAGGCTTTTGGACCATACGAGACAATTGAAAACTTTCAAGACCTCTGGAAACCTCAGTACTGGTACAATTGCATATGTGTACGCGTTGAATATGTTTGGTTTGACCACAAACAAAACAAACTATATTTGTTTTTGCTTGACAGATTTGTAAGTAACTAATTGTGCACGTTAATTATGTAACGTTGAAATAAGGAAGTATTCGTATCTTTAGCAACGTTGAATTTTGTATTTAAAGACGTAATAAATATTCAAATTTAACAAATTTATCTATATCTATATCTATATCTATACTATCTATAAAACATTTAGGACTACTAAACATAGGAACTCCTTAAACTTAAACTTAAGGACATTTCCACTTTTAGTAACTTCTTCAACACCACAAAAATAAAAAAGTGTTGCTTGCAGAATTCGAACACAAGACCTCTTGTGAAATCTGACTGTGTGTTAACCAATTGCTCTAAATGACAATTTGTTTTACAACAAATAAACAACCAACTTTAAATATAAAACATATTGTATCGAACTTTACATGATCAAGGTATTTGTTTGTGTGCTCACATATTCTATAATTATAATCCTTAAGTTTGTTGGTTAACTTGAATGTATTATTATGTTCTAGATGATAATTATTACTAATTGCAATTTTTAAAGACGGAAAAAATCATTCATTTGCGCAATTATTGTTGGAAAAACCGTGTAAACGAACAACACTTGCTCGCCACGAAATATAGTTTCTGGATACCCGCCGCCGCATTGCGCGGGTACCCTGCTAGTCTCTTAAATATACGGACTACTTCTTTAGATTACCTTTTTAAGTTTACATCATCTCAATCATATTATTGGAAATAGGGGTGACCAGAAATAATAGGTAACCGAAATTTGAATCGGAACCGCTAGTTCTAGACACGGAACCGCCTAATAGGTTCCAGATCCGATGCCTAAAATCATGGAAGTGGTTCCGGTTCTCATAATTAAGGAATCACTACCCGCTGGGTAACGTCTGTGGGTTCTAGTTCCAATGTTCACATCTTTTGTCTTGGCAAAGTAGAGTTTACATCATCTCAAGTTATTGGGAATTGTACGAACGGTTATGCATGGATACAAGATAGTGTAGATATATATGCATGCAATGGGGTACGTTTTCTAGTTTTACATTTGACTCCAACATTTCTGTTAAGCTGCATATAAGTATAGCACGGGTCATTATTAAGATAATTAGAGTTGTCCCTCATCTATTAGAAGTTCTTGTGATATTATGACATAGGTATGGGTTGGTTATTTTACTTTGAAAATTAATTTTTAAATCACATTTTTTATGCATCCACATACTGTACAAGTATTAATGCAAATTATATAAATATATAAAGCAAATATTATGGTAGATGGATTAAAAGACATGATGTAAAATTCACCTCCTTTTTACTTTCGAATCATGCCCGAACAACACATTATTCAAATGCAATAGAGTGGTCCCTCACTCTTTATAGTTTACATCTTTCTCTCTTGGCAAAGTAGAGTTTACATCATCTCATTTTATTGTATAAAATAAATTATTAGCGACATTTTATCATTGTTTATTACAACAATTTTAATTAATGAATTTAAAGATAGAAATTGCTACAATGATAACATTTTTTGTGATTCACAATTTTTTTTTGTATGTTCAAGTCTTGTTATGCATGAAAATAATACTCATTCCGTCACACAAAAAGGTTTTCATTTCTCCTCTACATTTTGTCCCATAAAAAAGTTCAAATTTCTCCAATTTGAGGGGTCCACTTAATAAAATAATATTATTACAAATTATCCCACCACTAACTACTCCCCCCGTCCCTTAATAAAGTTCCTATTTCACTTGGGCACATGTTTTTAGGAAATAGTTAGTTGTGGGACCTTAGTAATAAATTTGATTAAAATATAGGGTTTTTTTGGAGAGAGAAAGTGTTTTTATAAGATAGTTAGTAATGTGGTATATGCTAATAATATTATTTTATTGAGTGAGTCCCTCCAATTTGAGAAATGTGAACCTTATTTTGGGACAAACATTTAGGAGAAATGAGAACTTTATTAAGGGACGGAGTGAGTATTATTTAAAGTACATTATCTCTCCAATATAACCTTATATTTTATTCAAAATTATTAGCATTGACCCCACCACCAACTATCTCCTAAATACTTGTGCCCATGAGAAATCGGGACTTCCTTGTGGGACGGAGGGATTATATATTTAAGGGTGTCTCTAAAATTTTGAAAGTATTGTGTAAATAGATGAAAATGAGCCACCTAAATACAAGATTTATATAAAATGTTAGATTTTCTAAACTTTTTTCTACTTCCTCTGATTCAAAATAAGTGATACACTATCTATATTTGGGTGTATCAAAATAAGTGATATATTTTGAAATTTTACCTTATTTGGTAAAAAGTAGTGGATCCCACACCCACTAACTACCTATTTTAATAAAGTGAAATGGTCATTTTACCCTTCCTTTTGGTTTTAAACATCATTAATCTTATTTTATTGAAAAATTATGGGATTCATTCCGCACTAACCATCCAATTAATCTAATTTAATCTTCATTATAATTTTATGCTTCAAAAGGTGTGAAATTAAGAATGTATCACTTATTTTAAATGGGAGGAAGTATTAAAATATTAGGCTGACTTATTGAAAATTATATATACGAGATATACTACCTTCATTTCAAAATAAGTGATACACTTTCTATAGGAGTAGAACAAAATAAGTGATACACTTTTAAAAC
The DNA here is from genome assembly GCA_963853835.1 of Calendula officinalis. Lineage (NCBI taxonomy): Eukaryota > Viridiplantae > Streptophyta > Magnoliopsida > Asterales > Asteraceae > Calendula > Calendula officinalis. Next base: position 25,206,784 of record OY970831.1, read on the forward strand.
TTACCTTATTTGGTAAAAAAGTGGGACCCCTTCTCCACTAACTATCTACTTTAATAAAGTAAAATTACCCTTTTACACTTACTTTTACTTTTAAACATCATGAATATCACTTTACTCAAAAACGAGAAGTGAGACCCATTATCCACTAATTATCCACTTAATCTATCTTAAACAACCTTTCTAATCTTTTGCCTCAAAAACCGTTTTTCTTTAAATGTATCACTTATTTTGAACGGAGGTAGTATAAAGAAGGGTTTTGTCACTGACAATGGATAAGATTGATCAGTTTGGATTTTGATTGGTAGAGGAGATTGAATGTTGCTAGAAAAAAAGAAGATAATTTGACTAATGAACTTTAAAGGGAGTAAAGTGTAAATATTATGCATTGTTATTAGTCTCTATAAAATGTGGTTACTGTGCGACCTTCTCAAAGACACCGTAGTATGTATTAGTCTTTGAAAAGAAAGAAAAAAAGATAGTTCTTTAAGTGGTCCATCTTATCATCTATATAGGTGGTCCTTCCTCTATATCTATGAAAAGTAAATTATTCTAATTTCAGTAAGTAGATAGACTAGATAGACGCTTATATCGGTGGTCCTTCTGTTGTGCATTGTTTCATTTATCATAGCGAGTAACCATTATAAAAGATCATTGATAAATGCACATTTAGGTTGCGTTTGTTTTTTGACAGAGAGTTTTTTTGAGGTCTTATGTTTGCAGGTGGGAAGACATTTTAAAAAAAGACTGTTTGTTTTTTGGAAGTCAGAAGATGAGAAAAAGTCTTTTTAAGGTCTGCTTGGAGAAGACTTGGACCATAGTCTTCCAAGCTTGGAAGACATTTTACCTACACCTAAAAAAAAGTTTATCTACCACCACCACCACCACATACCAACACCGCCACCCACCACCACCTACCGCCACCACCAATTACCGCATCCACCTAATGCCACTAGCACCCACCACATACCGCCACAACCACGTACCACCACCCACCACCATCTACCGCCACCACATACCGCCACCACCACCACCATCTACCACCACTATCTACCGCCACCACCCACCACCACCACCACATACCGCCACAGCCACCCACCGCCACCCACACCCACCACCACCCACCGCCACACACCACCATCTACCGCCACCTCCACCCACCACCATCTACCGCCACCGCCACTCACCAGCATCTACCGGCATCACCCACCACCATATATCGCCACCATCCACCACCACATACCGCCACAACCACCCACCACCACCGCCACCCACCACCATCTACCGCCACCACCACCACACACCGCCACCGCCACCCACCACCATCTACCGCCACCACCCACCACCATGTTTAGCCACCACCACCCATTGCCACCACAACCCGCCACCACCCACACAAATACTGCTACTTAATTTTTTTTATTAACCTGCAGACATTAAAAAACAAACTGTCTTCTTCTATAAACTGCAGACGTTTAGTTCAAATATTCTCTGCAGATGTGGTACGCAGACTGCAGACCTTCTACCTGTTAAGAAACAAACAGCACCTTAGAGTTTAACGTGTAACATTTTTTTTTTCTTTGTAATTATTATAGGAAGATGGAATGAAACAGCCATGTTGCTTACAAATGACGCTGAATGAGAAACAAACATCAAATTTCAAGTTTTGTATGGGTAATATTACTTGCGTACACTATTTATGTTTATTAAGTGATATCACAAATAATCATATATTAAATGATAAACTAACTTCTTTATGATTTGGAGGTTTCACGAATTAAAACACAAAACATAAACTAGTTAAATTAACACATTTATTACTTATTGCTTTCGAAACTTTGAATTCTTCTATAATGTAAAAATTGAAATTTAATTGTTTAGCAATGATATAGAAATTAATATTTATGATTAAGAATGACGAAATCTAAACTCTTAGTTTCCATCTTAAATGCATAATCTTTCATACTATTTATAAGTTCATCTAGTTATTAAATCTTTTTAGCTTGTCGGCAATCTCGTTCGACACGTTTGTGCGACACACAAAGAAGTTGTTCTATAATTGCAATCGGTGTTTCGAGTTTAAGTTCCATAGCAAGCGGAAGTGGTATCTAGTATTTAAATGTCAAATAATTTTGTAGGTTCCAATTCTGTTATGAACAAAAATATTATAGATTTAAAGGATGTATATTAACTGTTCAGAAGAAAAAAAATTACATTCTTTAGGTGGTCCTTTGTCTATATCGGTGGTCCTTCGTCTATATCTATCAATACTAAATTTTCAAATTCAATAAGTGAGATGCCTAGAATTAGAGATAAAGTCCAACAAAGAGTGGAAGATATCCAAATTTCTGTTGTACATTGTTTCAATTTTTGTTGGAACCATTATAAAAGACCATTGATAATGCGCATTTAGAGTTTATCGTGTACTCATTTGTTTTTCTTCTCTATAATAATTATTATAATAAGATGGAATAAAACAGCATGATTGTTTACAAAAAATTTTGAACGGCAAAAGGAATAAAGGGAAAAGTTTCGGCAATTGGGCAATTGCTTACAAATACGCTACATGAGAAACAAACTTCAAATTTCAAGTTTTGTATGGGACATATCACATACCCCTTTCGTCCAGTATTTTTGTTTTTTTTATTAAGCGATCATAAATAATCATATATTATATGATAACTAACTTCTTGACTATGATTTAGGAGGTTTCACGAATTAAAATTACATTGTGATGACTTTCTAAGTTTCAACCTATTTCATCTTATTTTTGCCATTTTACATGTGTTACATGTTAAAGAAAAAGCATAAAAACATAATTTTATGAAATTGGTATTAGCTCTTACATTAGCATCCCAAATCTAATAACTATTAGACAAATTAACTGTTCTTTAACCGGTGAAGAACTTGAATTTGTCGAAACGATTTATCACAAAGCGATGAAACTTCAAGTCGATTTTTTCTCATCTCAACCGATTATTCAAAATACCTTTGTACCCTTAAATCGAGCTCATGAAAATGAAGAACAAAAGTACTAATTATTATATGTAACGGTTTTGATATGACATGTAGTGCTGTTGATTCATGTGCATTTCTTGCTGATGTGGCAATTATAAAATCATCAAAACTTTTAAAATCGAATGAAAATGAATTGGTTGTTGATGGAAATTTATTGGATAATCTTCGGGATATATGGAGTAGTCTTCATGACAAGTATGTTGAAGAATATGAACAGTGTATTTATAACATGCTTAGCAAAAAGGTATTATTATTATTTGAATTTTCTTTAAGAAAAACATATTCTTGAAAAGAAATGATATTGATGTTACTACTTATGCTTACTTATGTGTTTATCCACTTAATCAAAATAAATGTTAAAATTAAAGAATAATATGAGGAAAAAGAATTAATGTATTACACATGATATTTTATGATAAGTAGACATAAATATTAAGCATCAATACCATTTAACTTTCTTAAATGTTCCATTATTTGTATTCAATATAATCTTGAACTTTTTTAATCTTTTTATTTGACCGTTACAAAATTCAACTTTGAAAGCTTGTTTATAGCACTCGGGCAGTTATCATATATCGGAAAGGCGGGAAATTTACGGGTTGGTAGTTCGGGTGTTTTGAAAGGATTTGGATATGTATGACATTAAATGGGCTGGTGAACACGTTGTCCCTTTCTAAAATGATTGTTTAGAGTTTTTTAAAGAGATTCGAAAAGAGAAAAAAACGTTGCAATAAATGATCATATTCTTTCATATTGATCTCATTAGGTCAGGTTTCGGTCAGGTGCGTTTTCTCTCAAAGTACGGTTTTTTTAAGGGGTTTTTCTAACATGTGCCTCGTACAAAGTTTCCTAATAAAATCTTACTACACATTAATAAAGTTCATATTTTTCATTTTGAAGTGATGTATTAAATGTATTTTTTAGTTTTAATAGAAAATTGGAGTTAGTTAATGCACATTAACATATGCCGAGGGGGCATATGTTAGATTTTTTTTTTTAATACGATATATTTTATCTCTAATAATTCAAAATATGCACATTGAATAAAGAACCGGCCGGAATTGGCAGACCGTACCAGACCGAACCGAGCTATACCGGTCTGGTTATCAGTTTGAATTTTCTTGCAAAACCGGTTCTCAGTCCCATCCGGCCCAAAACCGAAAAAGTTGAAAAACCCCAGTTCTCGGTTCGGTCCGGTGCAAGAGTCACTGGTTTGGTCCTCGGACTAGATCAAATTATTTTATTGATTCTTGATCCTGTTCGGTTGCAACCAGGTCTGGTTTTTGAATTGTGTGCAGGCTAGATCAAATGGGTAAAAATATAAGAAGCTGGTAAAAATTGAAATCTGTTGAACAATGGCAAAAGTGTATTCTTCAAATGCTCGCAACCCGCTTAATTGCTTTACTTGATGAAGTTAAATTGTTACATTTATATCATTGTTTTTGTACATTTTTTTAGTTTGAAAATATGTTAGTATGCAAACCCGACCCGACTCATTTTGCCTAGTCTAGACGTCTAGTGATATAGCCTATATAGTTACATGTCACATGAGTGGGTATCCTTTTTTTTTAACAGCAAAAAGGGGCAAGTTTTGGGCCATTTTACAAGATGAGTGGGTATCCTTGAGGTGGGATATATTAACATTGGTGGGTTGGTTAGCGGTCCACATTATGAAAGCTATTTATTTTTCTTAAATAATTAATTAATTCATTTCAATATTTCCATTAATTTTCATTAGGTAATTCAGGTTTTCCCAGTGTCGATTCAAACGAATTACTCTTCAACGAATCAATTTCAACCGGATGGTTCTCATTTGGTGGAAGACTAATGTTAGTGAAATCCGTCTTTGGTGTACATGATAATTATTATTTTTCCATTTTTAAAGTTTCAAAATAAAATTCTTAAAAGACTTGAAACCATCCCTTCAAAGTTTTTTTGGCTTAAAAAATGGTGAAAATAAAACCAATTGGATTAGTTGGGGTTGGTCAAATTCACGCACCCATTGATATGGGCGGATTAAACGCACCAAGTGTAAAAGCACAAAATTTAGCATTACTATACAAATGGTGTTGGAGGTTGAAAAATGACGATGTGATTTTTGCTTTTCATAGTCATTCACATGTATAATCACTCATATATAAACCATATAAATCTTGTATCTTGACGGCTGATTATAGAAAAAGCCAACGAAGATTTCACAAAATCTAAAAAAAAAACCTAATTCATTCATATTAAATTCCTTAATTACAATATCATAGAACTCAAACTAGACAAAACCGGGTCCCACCAGAGACCCAAAAACCTGACCCACAAAACCAAACGCATCGATCAAACCACTTGTCTCTTTTTTACCGTTTTAACCAACAAGAATTTGGTTCGAGTTTGCATTCAACATTGTGTCTTTTGTTTTCTTGAAAATTCGGTGCTAAATTCATTAGAATCAGATTTTTTCATGATCCTAAGCCTTTTGACGGAAGTAAGAAACATCCTGAAAAAAAATACATGGAGTATGTCAACTTTGGTAAAATAAATTAAAAGTTGCAGAATGGGCGGGACGGGTAACTGGTCAAAATAGGTTGCTCGGGTTGGGCCGACCAAAAACACTTATGTCTAAAATTATTAAAATTTGTTTATTATCAGTGATAACCATAAATATATTTTGGAGGTTACATGCATTATATATACATTTTTTGGTGGGTAGCATAACGGGTTAAAATGGGTTACTCGGGTCTAGTCGAGCCGTAACACTTTTGTCAAAAACAATAGTTGTGCTATAGGTTATTAGTGTATCAAATATGATTAGCAAATATATACTATTACAAAAATAATCTAATCTTCTTTTAATAATATGTTTTTAGAGGTTATATGCCTTATATACATATTTGGCAACTTTGTACTTCTACCCATTTGACCCGTTATCCTAAAAGCTAGTTTTTTTTACCCATTTGTCTTGTTAATATACTTATAAAACATAACTTAAAAACGGCCCATTTATAAGTAAATGGGTAAAAATTGCCACCCAAAAGGCCAAAAGATAAATCAATTAAAAAAAATTATAAAGGTTAAGAAACCATACTCCCAAGGTACATCTCCAACAAGCATACAATCTCCATCTTTATCTTCGTAAGTCAGTACAAATTCAGATGTTCCATCCAACAATCTTGTGCCTGATCCTAAAAACATTAACGACGATTATTTGTATCAGCTATTTATGCAAATTAAAGTATAAAAATATCAAAATTTGTTAATTCAAGATTTAAGATCAAGAAAAACCCAATTTTTTGTGAAAATTTTCATCCGATTTGACTAAATAAAAATAATAGACAGACTAACGGCAGACATACTAACATCCATACAAACGAAAACAGTTTAAGTTCACAAGGGCGTGTTAGAAACCTTCTAAATATCATTTGTCATTTATTAGTAATAGTATTATTATTATTAGGCTTTATGTTAAAGATTATTATTATGAATTATGTAGTGTGTGCATACACACCCAATTTGTAATTGTAGCTTTTAGCAACCAACTATCACTTTGTTGCTAATTTGAGTAACAAATTATGTCTTTTTTGCTAAATTGGTCACTGAAAAGTCATTTTTTGCTATGTGGGTAACTAAAGTGTCATTTTGTTGTCATCCAAGTTTTTATGTCACACAAAATATGAGTAACCAACTAATCATTGTCATTGTCATTTTTGAACTTTTTTTCTATCTATATGGTCAATGTTTACCTACACAAAAGAATCGAACATGTGACCTCTCGAAGATCATTTAAAGGCGTCCTTAACTCCTTACTTTTAGTGACGTATAATTAAAAAAAATAAAAAAATAAAAAGAAAGACAAACTTACGATTTCCCCAAAACATTTCTTCTAAGGTTTTAGCCAACGTCTCATAAGAAGTGTGAGAATTAAGATCAACTTTCCTTCCGATTAAAGTTCCATCCATGTTGACTTTTACCGACTGAAATTTCTTGTTGGATTTCAAATTTCGTTCATTAGAATAATCCTTGATACCAACTGTTCTGTTCTTGCTTTTGTTTTGTTCGGTTATTGAGGTAACGTTTTCGTTTGGTGATTTTATCTGGTTAGCCAAATTAGGGATCCTGTGAGCTTTACTCACTGGAGGCCATCCAACAACACTTCAATTACACAAATTCAAAACACAAATCAGATATTAATTTAAATCCAAAATATGTGATTCAAAAAGAGATCAATTGCATTCACTCAAAGGTTTAATCACGCTAAGGTTAAATTAGTAATTTTGCATTTATTGAGTTTTTAATACAATTATTGAAAAAATTTAAAGAAAAAAATACAAAAATTGTTGAAAGAAGTGCATACCTTGTACCGTTGGGAGGAGAAACAGAATCAATTGCAGTTCGTTTGGTACCAGAAGTAGTTGAATTTGGGATACTAACAGAAGATGATGAAGAACAAGAATTAGGCTTAGAAACCAAAGAAGTTGGGAAATCTTTTGCTGTCAAGATTCTTGCATGTTGATTCCAACCACCGCCGGCCACCGTCTTTGACTTCAAACCACCACCGAAACTACCAATACTTAACCCAAGTCCCAATGCAAGATCATCTAATTTTTCATCAATAACAACAGGGTATGATGAAGTAACCTCAGTTGTTGACCCACCGGAGGGAACTCCGCCGCCGCCTTCACCGGACGGAGAATGAGCTAATAAACCAAGGGTAACATCCATTTTACAAAAAAGATTGAATCTTTACAAAGAAAGATTGAAACTTTGTTGGGAAGAAATGAAGAAAACAGGGGATATGTGTTTGGTGCAAAAAGAAACATTTTGCGGTGGACGGTGGGACCCACGTGTCGGCTTTGTGCGTCTCACAGTTTATCATCGATTTCTCTTAATTTTGTCCCCACGCACACAAAAACACACTTATTTTTATCTTTGTTTTCATTTGTATTAAACACTCCGTCCCCACCAATAAATAAAAACTTGTGGAATACCCATAATTATGACTATTTTTTTTTCATCTGAACCAAGGTTCTAGAAAGCGTAAGACGTGGCGTGGCGGCACCATCAAGCCTCAGCTAAAGCGAGCCATGACCGATAATTTTTTATTTAATTTATATATATACATATATCAAATTAAATAAAAATTATAGATATATTGATTTATATAACAATTCATATATAAAGCTTATAAAAAATGTTACATCTAAATTTATAATTAAATATGTTATAATTTTTTTTTAAAAAAAATTCAATTTTCTCAGTCGCCTTACAAAAAAACTCGTCATAAGGCGCGCCTTATTACGCCTTATCTCACGTCACGCCTAGCCTAGCCGCCATGGTCTGTTTCGTAACGTCGACGCTGTGCCTCACGCCTTGGCGCGCTTTTTAGAACCTTGATCTGAACTTATGCAACTTCTTGTAATTTTGTCTCAAACAAACATATAACTCTGTTAACAATACATGTTTATTTTCATCCGTCATTTTATTTTATACACGTATAAATAAATATGTATACAAATATATACACACAAGCTTAACCGAAGAAACATATCGCTTAACTGAGACAGCCTCTTAATAGTGATTGAAAATGACATCTTCAGTTTTTGATAAATCAGCGTCATATGAGCTCAAACTACAATCGACATTCAATACTTATTCTCTTCAATTTTTTAGGACCCACAATTACAAAATATACACATACAAAATGCCCCATTAAATTGCATTGGGCCCACATAATCCGTCAAAACAACTCGTCGGTTATGAGGAAGAATTCAACTGAAGACATCAAACCAAAGTGTAGTGACAATGAGGGATGCCTTCAATTAGAAGAGATGGAGAAACCGAAACAATGGTTGGGTGGTCTAAAAGAAAATAAACTTACGAAACAACAGACGGTGCCAACAATATGCAACAATTGTTGGCAAAAAGTACAAGTAATTCTGCACAGTAAATATGATTGAGTACAACACAATACAGCTGACTTTTGCTTCTTGTATTTCTTTCTGTGAAAGTTGCTTTCATAAAAGCAAATGTTCCTCTGTTTTCTTTTTATTAAATTGTTTTAATTTAAAGAATAGAATCCTATGCACCGATAAAGAAATAAAAATTAAAAGGAAAATAAGAATTTAAAATTTCACTGTTAGAGAAAATTTTAGATTTTTTATTGAACGACTATTCATTAAAACTAGCAAGTTGCAAGAAGATTACAAGGACAAAAGCAAACAAAACAAATAAACAATCCTAGGAACAAGACCTAGGATCAATACACCAATCGGACCACCTATTGTTAATATTACATGATTTCACCTTGTTTTTAATCCAAAAATAAGACAAACTTTGAATTTGGCAAAACACAAAAAAATCTTTTTCATTCGAGCCGGATCCGAATGCCTTCCCATTCCGGAACTTCCAAACAATCCACATGTAACAATATAACGCAGCAGTGATGGCCTTCAAAGCATCCCCTTTTATATTAGAATTTTGGCCCCAATGTACTAAACAAGTACTGTAACTGACGCGCTTCGTTGCGGATAAATTTCATGTTTTTATTATTTATCTATATAATAATTATCTATTCAAATTTCATAATTACACATTAACATATATTATATTTATCATTGTAATATCAAAGTTTTGGATCATGTATTTTATTTGATGCTTAATTAGATTTAGTATAGACATGTAACCCACTCAATGCTTCGATATATCCTCCTTATACTTATTATTTTAAATATACAAAAAATTAGTAATTACAATATTTTGAATCAAAATTTTTTAAGATTATTTGTGTTATACTTGGTTTAAATATTATTCAACTTTCAAATATTGATCTATGTAAAACATTCATAGAGTTAAGATTATTTACAACAAATAAGGGACTCCTGATGATATTTTTAGGAGTTAAAAATATGCGTTAAAAAGTTGAAAGGAAAAGTATTTTTAGTAACTAAAAATTCATTTAAATGTATAATAAAGTTCATTGTATAAAAATAAAAGTTAAAGGTTTAAATAAAAAATTACAAATAAGAAAAAGAAAAAGTGCTAATCACATAAGAACTATTTGGTATGAAATTGCACTTGTAAAAATAAACAAAAATAAGTTATCAAGGCTTGAACTTGGGTCTTCTAATTAAAAGGTATGGATCTTTACCAATCCATCTACATTGGCCAATCACAATCAAGTGAATAGTAACTCTTGAATGGCAATTATATAATAAGAGTAATGAGATATATTTTGGATCTCGTTGATCTCCAATGTAACACCTCAAATTTTTAATACAAAATATTTCCGTAAAATCTTTTTAAATTTAAATCATTTAGAGTATTGTCCCAAAATATGGATTTACAAAAACCTTGGTATAAAATAAAAGTCACTAGTGGTGTTACAAAGTATATCATAACCAAAGCCAGACGTAAATCCACCTTGCTATCTCTACTAACCCGTGCGCTTTCACTAGGAAACGCACCTAATCCTTAGCTCCCGAACCTGAGTACATAGCATCACAAACAAACATAGTACGTAAGACAAAATTATGTCGTGAGATACATGGGTTTTAGACCCGACATTAATATATAAATGATTACACATACTAAATATATATATAGACATACATATTTATATACTATGGTTACCTCCGCGGTACCCCCATTCATATACATCGATCACCTCCTCGGTAATCCCATCACATTCAATCATAGCCTAATCAACCCGTCAAGTTGTTCGGAATGCCTCCAATCCAACGAGACCCCATTTTTGTCCTACTAACCAGAATGCCTCCAGTTCAGTAGAACCCCCTTTGTCACCTTGTCCAAGCAAGGTGACCCATCTTATCTCACTAATCAGAATGCCTCCAATTCAGTGAGATCCAACATCGTGTTGGGAGATCGGAATGCCTCCAATCCACCAGATTAAAGATACCATGATAATTCAGAATGCCTCCGAATCTATCATGTACCTGTCCTATTTCAAACTACATGTCTTAACTATTTCATGTGACTATATGTCACATCCATCATCAATACCATAAGACCAACATACAAACTATCCATATACTAGTCTCACTTAGTATTCACAAAATCAAGCAACTAGTTAATATAGAGAAATTATATAACTAGTTTATCATTAATAGTCACATATAAAAAAAATATTTCTTTACCGCTATGTACCCAGTTTTAAAGTTCACATGTACTCACCTTAGCAATAAAATGCTCCAACCGTATTCCTTACGTCAATCTCCTTGCTTCACGATTCGGTCAACCTTCTAAGATCTCACCAACAGCCTAAAACAATAATCATAAGATTATCAACATCACATACTACTACTATTGTGTTCATCTATCTATAGATAACACTTATTAACACATTTCCCCCAAATATGGTGATTTACCAAACCCTAGGTTTAACCAACCCTTAAGATTCTTACAAATCATAATCATACACTTGTTTCCTTTGATAATACACCATCTATTAAGCGTATCCATCATTTATATCACCATAATCCATAACCCCATGAACTAGGGTTTCAAACCCTTACATCCAAACACATAGATCTTAAGCTACAAAGATCAAAGAGTGAAGATATACCTTTAATCTTCAACTAGGAGTGAAATCTACCAAAGATTTGTGAAGGATTCGACCTCAATCAGCCTCCAAGCTCGGAAATCGCCAAAGAAGAAGCTAGGGTTTCGATATGGCATCAAATGAGCCAAAACCCGACTTAAAGCTGTTCGACCATAGTTCACGACGCGAACTAAGTTCGCGTCGCTAACTTTCCCATGCACGCGAACTTCGCGATCGGTAACCAGTCGTGAACTACTTCACGCTCGAAAGCCCTTTTCTCTGAAGACAGTTCCCGATCGAGAACCCATCTTCGCGGCGTGAACTCTTCAATGCAGCAAGGATGCATTTTTCGGTTGTTGTCTCGACCCGGTTTCGCCCATAACTTTCTCGTACGGTGTCCAAATGACACGAAACCAATTCCTACGTTCTTTAAACGATTTATCCATATTTATCATATTTTTATACAATTTATTTAATACCAAATTTCGGGTCGTTACATCCAACCCCCACCATCTACCGAATTCCGCCAAGATTGAATGAGTTATCGGACAATGCACAAAAATATGGTCCTCCGTTTCGGAACCCGAGCCACACATAGCACAATATGTAGAAATAATTTGGATGTCACGATGCTGCAAATTAATTTTGGTACTTTGGTTATACACTTTCAGATTTCTGAGTAAAATATTACTAAATTTTAAAGAATATTTTGAGACGACTACAAAGACAGAGTATTTCTTAATTTAGAAATGGTAATGGATTGTGATTCGGTTCAACAAGTGTAATGGCCATCCGCGCGTTACTGCGGTATTATTTTCTTTATCTATTGTGTAAGTTAAATTAATAAAGATGTCATATTGAATTTATTTTATGTTGAAATCTATTTCTACTATATTATAAAGAACTTTCTTTATGTATAAATTGAACCAAAAATGTCAAATAACCTAACTTGGCACATTGTGTGGGTACCCTAGAGATTATCTAATATATAATTAGGTTAAATAAATATTATAACAGGTCACTAATAATTCAATATATATAATTAGGTTACACATATATAATTAGGATAATTTATATTTATTGTTCTCTCCGTCTCAATTTCATTGTCTATATTTCTATTTTGGTTTGTCCCAAAATAATTGTCTACTCCTAAGTTTTAACTATTCAAAAAATATTTAAGTGAAAAAGAGAATATTTGATTGGTGATATTGTATAATTAATGTACTTTTTTTAAAATTTTGTGTTTTTGTCTAGTGGACAATAATATTGGGATGGAGTGAGTATTAACATCATTTACCTCACTTGATTCAAAAAATTTGGGTCTCTACGTGTCGTCCCCAACTAACTATCCAACTTAATATAATCTGACCGTCATTACAATATTTTGCCTTACAAATCGTGAAACCAACAATATATCACATAATTTGAATCGGATGAAGTATATATCTTAAACTTTGATAAGATGTTTTTAATACTTTTCATAGTTGAGGGGCTAGTATTGTATTATAGGAAACATAAAGGGCTAACCATATATAATAAAGAATATAGTATGCTCTTTCTGTCAAGTTTAATTTAATATTTACTATTTGGTAAATAAAGTTTGAGATGGCTATTGTTTAATTAGTTATTTAGTAAAAACATTTAACGGCGTCTAAATTTTTCCGTCCTTTCATGTGAATAGTAACTTAACTGATTATTGAATCAGATTTGTATTATATAGTAATGTATAGAAATATCATTAATATTATCAAATTTTCCGAAAAGCTCATTAACATTGTAAAGATTGTTTATAAATGTGCCAAATATAACTTTATCTCATTATATTGAAGTAAGTTGAATTCTTGATAAACTTGTGAGTGAATTTTGAAATGAAACTTCATTCCTCTACATAAATAAATAAAATATTCATATCCCACATTATCAAATATGATATCCTTAATTATTTTTGTTGCTAATTTCTATCCATTGTAATTGAATATCATTACAAGGAGGTGCAACAGTTGTAGTTATATATGACTCATATTTTAAAGGAGTCCCAATTTTTATATACATCTTATATAGATAATCTTACAGTTTTAATTCAACTTAATAAATTAACTCGAAATATATTAGAAGGTCCGATTTTATTTATATATCTAGTACATTCCAGGCCTCATTTTCTTATATTCATATAAGGCCTTCAGCATCTTGAGGACGCTCCTGTTGAATATTGTATAATATTGTCTTCAAATTCATATCCTTTTTAAAGGATATCCTTTATTATAATAAGCTCTTATGGGATAGCCGGATTTTATTCATGATATATGTGAACTAATTTTTATTATAACTATTTATGATGATATGCATTATTGCATTTACTATATATCTTCAAGCAAAGATCTTGGTACTTATTGTATTTGCAAGATCGGTTGATCATTACAACCATACTCGTAATAAAGTGTCATAAAAGAACGTAATTAGATAATTGCTCCACAATAAATTAAGGAGAGTTTGCTCGTGCAAAAGAATAAAAAAAATGAGATATGTGTAAATGGGCGATTGTAACCTTTTTCAAAGGTAAAGGGGTAAAATAGAAATATAAGCACAAGAGAATTAGAAATAGTATTGATTGTTAATAAATCTTTTTACTTATCATTCTATCATTCTACTCATTTAATCAGTACAAATATTCAAATTAAAATATAGAATTAAGAAAGAGATAGAATAATACAATACAATACTACATCGACCGATCATGCCTACTCCACTCAACATTCAACCTATGTTTAATCTGGAAAAAAAAAAACAATTGTGCTTGTGCCTTGGTGATAACCGAATTGATAGAGTGACTAGCATGATTAAAAACTTCACCGTTCTTGCTTTTCCAAATAAGTCATGAGACTCTAAATATTCCGCATTGAATACATGGAACTTATGACTTCTAAGATTAAGAAATTTCTTCAATTTGAGAATATTATGCAAACAACGGATGTTACCGAACGAAATCTCCTACTATTGGCAGAAATCAATCCATAACCGACGGCCCAAAACCCAAATATCGGGTAGGATTGTAGGAATCATACATTTCCGGTTAACAATAAATCGTATGGAGAAGAAAAATTGACGAGAAGACAATGACAAAGAAACCAAACGACAAGCCGACAAGATGTGGGGTCCGATAAAGTCTCCTCTGGGCTCTACACTACAACAAAAATGGGGTTTTAGGACCTTTTTTGTGGTACACTTTTATAGTGGTGTTCTAAAAACATATTTAATAGGACCAACTAGTTTTTGAATCCTAATATGCTATAATCTAATAGGACATTTTATATGTGGATCCTATTAAACTATATTATAGGACCTTTATCTAGTGGAGTTTTATTATGATTCGATGTAATAGGACATTTGATATGCATGTCCTATTACATTAAGCTTTATAAGACATTTATTCGTTGATTTCCTATAATATTGTACCATATTAAGACAACCGATATATGGGTCCTATTATATTAAGTTTTATAGGACATTTATTCGTATAAGTCCTATTATAATGTTACATAATAGGACCTTGATACATAAGTCGTATTACATTAGTTTTTATAAGTCACTTATCCAATAATGTCCTATTATAATGTAATCTAATAGGACGCTTGTTCCTCGGGGTTCTATTACGATGACATCTAATAGGACACTCGATATATTGGTCTTATTATATCAAATTTCATAGGACTTCTATTTTGTGGGGTATTATCATGGAACCTAATATAACACTTGATATGTTGTCCTATTACATTATGTTTAAACAATGCTTATCTATTAGGATCTTATTATCATACAATCTTATTTAACACTTGACATATGGGTCCTATTATACTATAATTTTGTAAATGGATATTGGGTCCTCAAAAAACGCTTCAACAATGCGAGGGTGCTTCTGGAAGGTGAAAACTTCCGTTTGACCGGTGAGTTATACATTATTTGGGTGTCGTAGGGTCTTCTAGGAGCTGAGTTGTGAGCATTACCTTGTTGTGGACCTTATTTGGAGCATACGTATTTGAGGTGAGTAATCTCACCGTATAAACTTGTCTTTATATACATTTCGTGTTAATATGCAATATGATTAAATTGTTGAATTGAGATGTGCTTTAGTATTATTATATGATTTGAGTATGCTTTTATTTATATTGCATATTATTATGAGATATTGGTACCTGGGTATCTGAGCTCGGTATCGTGTTGTTCTGTGTATTGATCTGATTATGAGTTCCTTTAGGAAGTGGGCGATAAGTTTTTTTTTATTTTGCGCTCCTCGCCCATGGTTCACTCACTCGCTTGCCTGATTGAGATTGAATATGAATATGAATTATTTGAGTTGTGACTATTTTGAGTATGTGGATATTTGTGCATGGTTTTATTTGAGCAAATTATTGTAGAGTCAACATATCAAAAATCGTTAATAATTATACTGTTGCAAGAGGCGACGATGAGAGCTGGCTCTTCCCGAGAGCCAAGTGCATTATCACGACTGTCAACGTGGCACTTGGGACACCTAGAGGACGAGTGTTGGAGGGGGGGGGGGTGTCGAGTATGAGCGCATAGGCAGTTGGCGTTGCGTTGAGATCGTCTCAGCACCAGTGCAAAATAAATGAGTTAATAATAAAAGGCGAAATAACGAGAAAAGAGTAGATTCTTTTAGGGATCACTTATGCGGACATGCTTTGTATGTAATTACTGTTTGTACTTAGAGCTTATTCACTCAGCGTGTGATTGACTAAAAAATCCTTCGTTTTCATGAGTCAAACATTTTTAAAACATATTTATTTTTCCGCATTTATTACATTATGATTTTGGAGTTAACATTTATCGTGTGGGACCTTTGAGTTATAAATTTTGGGGATAATTACCTTATAAAAACATTTATCGTGTGGGACCTTTGAGTTAAAAAAAACTTATATTAACTTAAGACCTAATGACACATTTTTTGAATCCTGATTTTTGTAACACATTAATTTTTTGAACAAGTTCTTTCTTCTCCACCCCACTTCCGTCTAACTTCCAACACCTCCTTATGAACCAGCACGTCTCCACATCCAGTAGTTACTTCACGCCCCTTCTATTCTTCACACAATCGCACCCCTTCTTCTTCTTCTTCTTCTTCATCAATTGTTTTACCAAGTAGAAAAGTAATTTCACAATTAAACCTACTGATGGTTCAGTAGACTAACTAAGGGTAATCGGCATACCCTTTTTGGTTTCCCCTTCCCAATCGCATCATCAGTCGGCATCTTCATCCTAGGTATTTTCCAAATATTGATTTCAAACAATTATGTCTATTCAATTGCGTCTTCTCGACTTCATGAATAGTTCATGAAATCCATATCAATTTACTTTCATGAATCAGTTTTACTTTCACTTTTTTTTACAGAAAACAACATTTTCAATAGATTATGCTTTAAGAATACACTTCGTGTGACTTCCAACTAGTTTGACCCGTTTCCTTTTGGACTAATGTTTTCGATTTTGTGATGTTTATTGTGTTATGTGCAGGTTTTAGAGTAATCAAACATGTAATACTTGTCTAGTTTGACTTCCGTTTTTATGTTCTTATTAAAGTTGTTCAAATGCAAATGTTTAATTGTTGTTATTTTGGTATCTAATAAATAATTTGCACCAGACACTCATCTACATTATGGGCTTTAACTTTTAGTATACATTGTTTGTAAATTTTGTTTTTAACTGCAGCTGGTGCAAGCGGATCCGGAAAGTCAAATTTATTTCATGGTATGAGTATTTTAATTCATTATTTTCTTAATTTTGGTTGCTTATGTGAAGACTAACTTATTGGAAATTACATCTCAACTTTTTCAATTTATGCTTGCAGCAATCTGTTATATAATGAGCTACTTAGGGGTGTTTGTTAATGCTCTTATTAATAATCATGCTTTTGATTCATATACAAAAGAAATTTTGACAGCTAAACAAAGCCACTTTTGAGTCAATATGTGAACTCACAACAGAGTTCTTGAAAAAAAGGTTTGCAGATACAATTATTTTTGGTTATAAAATCATTTAATTTTTTAAATCAAGAAATTTAGTTTTTATTTTGTGATTTGTGATTTGTTTTGCAGTTGCCAAATCTGATATCGTGAATTGTCCGAAGACTAGTAGCTGGCTTTTCTTTCTTTTTATCGTTGCATTATGGATTTATGTCACAGGACCATCAACTTCTAGTTTTCTTTCCTAGTATTTGTTTAATTTTGGAAGACTTTTATCTTGAATGATAATATAAGTTAATAATGTTGTAAATTTTTCCTTAGGAAATGACTTTAATGCATATTTAAGTTATGTTTCTTTTATTTACTTGTCATTTATTCTTCTTCATTGTTTCATAATCTTTTACTTCGTATTAATATTCAATTTGTCAAATAAAAATGAGATGTTCTATGATGTTAATTATTAGGATACTAATAATTTTAATTATACATGTTTATGGTTGTTTTATGATGTTTCTTATTAGGACATTAAATTTGGTCCTAACAACACACATTTATATTAGGACCTTTTTGTTGGTATTTAAAAGAGACTTGATGCATTACGATTACGTCCTATGAATATATTTTATAGGACACGTGAATGTGTCCCAAGATATCATACTAGGGTAAACATATGTTAGAACACCATAAAACATCCTATTACGTGGTCTATTAGGACTTCATTATGTTGCGTTAGGGTATTTTATAGGACGCGTCAATGTGTCCCAAAACATGATAGAACGGTAACCATATATTGAAACACCATAAAGTATCCTATTACATGGTCTGTTAGGACACCTGTTTTGTCGTAAAAACCAATTTTATAGGACTTAAAAATTAGTTTCATAATATTAGTCTTTTATTAGGACACTTATAAGTGTCCTAGCGCCTATTACAACCCCCTTATATGTGACAATTTTATTTAAGTCCTATTAGATTAAAGGTCCTATAAACTAATTTAATAGGACATTAATTGAGGTCCTATAAAGTATATTTTGGTGTAGTGCTATGTCTACGACTTTTTTTTTTAAAGAAATAATGGAGTAATGGTATTTAGTTCTACTATTTAGTCATACTCATAGTCCTACTCATTAGATGAAGATATGTGTCAAATTTAATGGATTATATTATGAGAGAGAATTGGTAGATTACACATGTTATCATATCAAGTAGATATGACTATGGGTATGATCAAATTATAGGACTAAATATCATTTCTCATCATATTGATTTTTACCTTTTGTGCCTATTTATGTGTCTACTTATGTGACAACCCACTTGATAAGATGACATGTGTAATCAACTAATTTTTCCCCCTAATATTATCAATTAAGTGACACATGTTTTAATCAAGTTAGTATGGTCATAAGTATGTACAAAATATAGACACCAATATCATTACTCTAAATTAATATCACCTTGCCACGTGGATTTTATAGTTCATGTTTCCAACCTTTAGGATGCTCAGTATGTGTTGGTGTTCACGGGGTGGTTGCCTATGTAGCAGGGCTTTCACAATGTAATGATCAAAGAATAATTGTGTTTTTTTTTGAACAGCAAAAGAAATAGGCTAAACGAGAATGAGCTTCGGCATTGACATCACTCACCCCGGCCAACCCCAAATAACATTAAACTTTTAAACGATACACCGAAATATAGAGAACATAAACCGCCTATTACAATCTCTAGCCTAAATATATATACATAAATATCAAATAAATATTAAACTTTTTCATCAAAACTTTTATCTATAAACTATACTAAATCTAGACCAATTGGTTTATAGGTTAACTAACTAAACATATATGATTACTCAATAGTCGAATCACGTGTATATAGTCCACTATCATGGAGCATAAACCGAACTAAAAATCAAGTTAGCTAAAATAAAATTGAGAACAAACATTCATGGTTTGATTTGTGGTTTCAAGTTTGACTAAAACATTTCAATTTGGAAAGGTTTACCATATAACCGAAGTATAATAATTGACACTCTCCTCCTAATCTAAATAATATCATTTAACATTTCAAAATATTTTTGTAGTTTTAAAAATAAACGGTTTATCTAGTCAATAAGAAATGTTTAATTTTGACAAATCGATTATTTTGTCAAATATAAAATGAAGCTTCCAAAGTTGTTTGTTAGGCCCAATAAAGCCAAACATGTGGGGAAAAAAGAGGAAATGTTGAGAAGACAGAGTCAACCAAAATTGACTTATTTATGATAAAAACTTAATTATTAGCAAAAAACCAACATTTTCGGTTTTATGTCATAACCGATCTATACCCACCCCTAAAGTATGATGATTAACTGGTATCAAATGGTTGTTTAATTATTAGCAACCAACTCGATTGATTTAGGGCCTTCGTTGACTCATTTTTGTTTTTCTTGTACATCGGATCGAAATAAAAAAACGACGAGCTAGTAAAAGAATACGAGTTACAAACGACCTAGGTCTAAGGATCAAGGGTTACAATTCCACTATACCCCGTTTAAGCTAAGAGAAGGGCACCTACAACAATAATAAGAACGATACACAATCTCTTCAAATGAGTATTATAGAGTAAAATGCAGATAGTTATATGAGAAAAGAAAAAGACACCTACTTAAAATACTTAAGACACCCAAAATATTAAAACGCATTTAGGCCTACCACTAATGGAAGATCTTAATTTACTTTTTATACTTTGGGAAATGTCTTAAACACTTAAGACACCCAAAATATTAAAACACAGCATATGGGAATCGTACCCGTGACCATTTGGGAGTTAGACGTGCGTGTTAACCACTTCAGCTACTTGCTTACTTTGCTTTATTGCAGCCCCTCATTCATATAACCTATACGTTTGTTACAACCAACCACCATCTTTGCTTTTTTAATCCGCCCAAATGTAGTTCTTAAAAAAACCCCAATTTTACTCCGTTGTTTTAGGCTTTTAGCCGTAGTTCCTTCTTCAATCACGACTGCTAAAAAAACCCATCATTTGTTTACCAGCCCATCATTTGTTTAACAGAATAACGATCTTTAAAATGTCTTTTGATGCAAGTAGTAAAGTAACACTAATGTTTTTTCATGTAACCGAACAATATTTGCTCGCCGCAAAACATAGGTTTCACGGTACTCGCCGCCGCATTACGCGGATACCCTGCTTAAAGTATCCTGGTTCCAAATTTCCCAGGGATGGAATCCGTTGATTGTTTTGAATACATATAATAGCAAGTGAGTTATTATGTTAATAGGAATATTCATCTCAATATACATATAAAATAGATCAAGAGGACAATATTACACAAACAATAAGCTAACATGATATCAAAAAGTTATTCAAGATTCAAACAATTAACCAAATACGAAATATTGAGCCTGTGAAAGACCCATAACCATTTACTAATTCAAGCCAACAAGAAGAAAGTAACACTAAGACTGGTACTAATGGGGATCAGTTGGTGGCGTGAGTTTAGGGGACGGCATGCAACCATTGGCACGCCCTTGTCAGTTGGTGGCGTGAGTTTGAGGGTGCCGGTTTAGAGACGGGAAGGAGGTGAGGTGGGGCCCATCGGGGTATTTTGTGTGTGTATGTATATTGTAATGGTGGATCCTAAAAAACTGAACAGAAGTGGTGTTGTTGGCATGAGTATGTCAGTTTAGTGTCAGTTGCAGGGTGAGTTGACGTGACAAAAACTGATGGTATCAGTTTGTGTCACTATTAGGACCGATCTAATAGGCCTAAACATGCCACCGCCAAACTAAAGTTTCACTAAAACAAGCAAAACTCAATATTACACAAATAATATTAAATATGACAGAAATTACTTCAAACATTACAATTATTGTTTAAATATGGTGTATACTTTGCTATAACATGTACATTATGGTGTTTAAATTGGTTTATTTGGTGTTAAAATCACCTCTCAAATTAAATACTAAGTTAAATTTCCACTAATTATAACTTAACAATCGATCGGATTTAAGTAGTAGATTGTAATTAGAGCACAAAGTACGGTGAGTGTTTTAAATTTTTGTTAAAGACTTTTGGTCTTTTAACATAGATTTAACGCCCATATTATTTGGTGGTATCATGATGATAAAGCCAAATGGATGTTAAAGATGTCCTACAGTTTGTTAAAGCCCTCCTTGCTCACTGCTATGTTACCTGCTTCCCCTTCTTCTTTGCGTTTAACAACAGCCAAGCCCTTGGCGACTTCCTTTTGGCGAGCAAATGGTCCGGGGGATGGTGTGGTATGGTGACCGTCAAAAGGGATTGGCGAGCCATCCCGACTGCTCTTAGATTAACACATGACACCAATCAATAGTACATCACACATATCTTATTTAGTTAACGGTCAATTGCATAGAAATAGTGGGCGGTGATATTTGATAGCGTAGATTGTTGTCCGGTCGAGAGGGGCAATAAACTTCCGCCCGCCGAACGACCTAATTCTTTATTCTTCATTAAAAAGGAAAAGTGCACCTAAAGCTACATGACTTATACTTTCCATTATCCTATTTCTAGAAACCATTATATTAGTAAGTTATTAACGTTTTTGATATATACCTAATTCACTTTGCTCAATCAAAACGTTATCTGTAACAAATTTACGAAAAAACGAAGGACCATAATTAACCCAACATTAGGAACCCTCTAACTAACCTTACCAAACTTTCATGAAAGTAACCGCGAATTGCATGTAAAATCATATTTTTTCTAGGGGAATTCATATTTATACCATAACTTTTACTTCTGATACCACATAGTACAAGTTTTACAGTTAACTGTACAAGGATGATGCAATAATTGTGATATATAATATAAAATTGTGGTAACACCCCTTTTTTCTAGTAGTGATTTTTGCCAACACGGCAGTTTTTAGCATGGGACCTACCAAACAGACAAAACCCAGAATATGTTACTCGATAATTACGACCAGATACGACTCTAAACCCCTTTTCTGAATCCATTTTCACGCCCCACTTGAGCACTCAACTTATCTCACATTCTCACACCACTCATATTATCTCATGCTCCTATTAAACTATTTAATTTGTACTCCGTTTTTTTTTTTTTTTTTTTTATCGATTATGAGTGCTCAGTAGATACATGGTAGGTCCAAGACTACACCAAAAAAAAATTATGGGCCCAATTTTGTTTAGACTACTTATATAGTTATATATTTTAAAACCAAAAAAATAATATACCCTTAATTATAATTATTCCCAAATCCACTGCTTGCTTGTGTGACTGCCAAAATGTGAATGCGCCAGCCTCCAAGTTC
The DNA here is from genome assembly GCA_963853835.1 of Calendula officinalis. Classification (NCBI taxonomy): domain Eukaryota; kingdom Viridiplantae; phylum Streptophyta; class Magnoliopsida; order Asterales; family Asteraceae; genus Calendula; species Calendula officinalis. The sequence continues at coordinate 25,229,630 of OY970831.1, forward strand.
ATCTTCAATATTAATTTGTCAATTTCACAAACTCACATATTCACAATTTTACCTCATATTTATAATTTTTTGACTTTTTATTTATCAAATTATAGTTTGTTTTTTGCCTCTAGAAACGTTGATTGCTTCACATTTTTTTTTTGAACAGCAAAAATGAAGGCAACGAAACGAGCTTCGGCATTGCCATCACCCTCCCGAAGACCTTCAAAACTATATAAAACTCGAGATTGCGTCACATTTAAATGAGTAATTTCTTTGATAAATATTTTAATACTTTTTGCATTAATATTTATTTTTACAATTACGATAGGGACTCAAAATCAGTGTTCACCTAAGGCCTTGACGAACTTAGGACCAGCCCTGGTTATGCAAAGTAACTATATAAAAAAGATAGTTAGCCGTACATAAAATTAGCTTAAAAGGGGCGGAACCTACAAAATTACACAAAATAGTCTCAAATCTCGCCAAGATAAGGTCGGCTTGCTTGGCTACTATTATGGTCAATGGAAAAGCTTATATGTGTCCAATTTATCTAGTCGAAATGCTTCAAAACAGGCTGAAATAGAAAAAACAGCGAAATGCAATTTTAAGGAATCGCCGAGCAAGCCAAGCCGTATAAGCTTTTCCATTTTTGGTTTGTAGCGTGGTAAGTTGCATTTCAGCGTTTATATTTGAATTCCGGCGTGTCTTTAATCATTTCAGCTAATAATTTGACACGTGTCATCTTCTCCTTTGCCCACAATAATTATTTGAGCAAGGTGATACATTTTCAGCGAGATTTGTAACCATTTTGTAAAGGTTTTGTTGATTCTGCCGAATTTTAGCTAACTTTGTGTAGGAGCTTACCCGTACAAGAATTTTTTTTAACTTGTTTGACATTTTTCTGAATACTAGTGTTTTTTTTCTGATCCATTTGTAATGTTGATAGGCTGACCCATTTTAAATTTATAGCATATTTTTTATGCTGACTCATTTGAAATGTTTTTTCTGGTTGACCCGTTTGAAATGTTGTTGATATGCTGACCCATTTACATGTTATAAAATTATAGCATATTTTGTATTAAATTTATAATATTTTTTCCAAAAAAATAAAATACAACTTTTTTCTTTTAGTAGGAGCAAATGAAGATGATGAAAGAATAAAATACCGAGTTATAAGCTATGCGAAAGATATTGATAACCATCATGAGAACTTGAACATATGCAAAAAGATATATTAAACCAACAAGAAAACTTGGAAGTTAAAATAAAAAAGCTTATGGAAAAAGTTTGAAACTACTTTTTTATGGGTATTCGATTTATGAGTAACATATTGAAAAAATATCAAATTCAACAACCATCTTACATGTTATAGCATAGTTGAATTAATTAGTAGAATTAGAAAATTATTAAATTTGTTTCTTTAGATTAAAAAATGAATTATTTAGTATGAAAAAATGATGTATTAAGAATTTGTAGAAAATGTTACTTTTCTTGTAAAAAACAGTCGCGTCTTTTGTATAATAAATAAATAAATAAATAATAGTACTACTATTAATAATACTACTACTAATAATAATAATAATAATAATAATAATAATAATAATAATAATAATAATAATAATAATAATAATAATAATAATGGTGCATTTATTATATAAAAGGTTGCATGCTTGTACATAGAGTATAACAAAGGTTGTATTTTCATGTTAAAAAAGGTTGCTACTTAAACATGTTACATTTGAATAACAAACACAACTTCTTCATAAAGAGTTCCATTACCTGTAAAAAAAAAGGTTACATTATGTCTAATGCAACTCCACCGAGCATAACACTTATTAAAAGGTTGCATTAAACATAATACAATATTTTCAATGGATAATGCAACATTTTATGAGGATTGTATTAGCTCATTTTGTTGTAATGATGTGGTCAATTCCTTAGGAACTATTTTTGAATCTTTAATGTCACTTGACATTTAAATGTCAAGTTACTATGCCACATCAAAATCAAAATCCACATATGCAATTTTAAGTCACTTCACATCCATGTGGTCAATTCCTTTCAATTGAATTTTATAACATAAATATTTATGCCAATAATATCCTTTTGAAATATATATAGCACATACATTAGTATATATATATTTTCAAACTAGATGAACAGTAGCAGCAGGTTCATGGTTTTTTTTTCTTTTGTCTTTTATTGCCGTCAAGTTTGACTGTCTTATTTTTTTTTTAATTTTACCCTTTTAATATTTTTGACATTTAGGATTTTGAATACTTATATGTTAATCCTAAGGGTTGTCTTTAAATGTATAAAAAATTTATACATTCATTGATAAAATAGTGATCTTAAAATTCAAAGGGTTATCTTTACATTAATTATGCAATCTTATTAAGAGCCTTTGGGATGTTATTATCATTTTCCTTTATTTTACTATGTTAATCTTTTTGTCCAAAACATGTAATGTGAAAATTAGTAATATAACATTGACCAACTTGAGTTTACAGCTCAAATTATTTACGTATGGTTCAAAAAAAGAATCAATGTGTAGATTCCAATACTTTTTCTTTTTTCATATCAATTTCTTTTATAAATTTATGGTTGCACGAATATCAGTAAATATTAGTTTGAGTATTATATGAAAATCCCCCACCGCATCACACAGGGAAAACCTCTGCTAGTTATATACTACCTCCGTATCAAAATAAGTGATACACTTTCCTAAAAGGGGTGGAACAAAATAAGTGATACACTTCAAAATCTTTCCTTATTTGGCAAAAAAGTGGGACCCCTTCTCCACTAACTATCTACTTTAATAAAGTAACATTACTCTTTTACCCTTACTTTTACTTTTAAACATCATTAATTTCATTACATCCAAAAGAATTGGGTCCCATTATCCACTAACTATCCACTTTATACTATTTTAAATCACTTTCCAATCTTTTGCCTTAAAAACCGCAATTTCCCAAATGTATCACTTATTTTGATACGGAGGTAGTATTAAATGCTAACAAGTAACCTAAAACCAATTGAAATGTTTACAATGCATTGTAAACAATTTCCTCGAACCTTCCACCTATTTGTCTACGACGGGACTTGAACCCATGACCTATTGGTCATGAGCAACACCTTAAATCCTCCTCCAATACAATTAGGTTACAAGCCTTGGGTAGCTTAAGAGCATGTTTGGATGTGTTTTTGAAACTAAGTTATTAACTTATTGGCTTTTTAAAAAGTTAATAATCTAAAAAGTTATTTAGGTTCAAAACTTTTTTTCAAAAAGGCATAAGACAAATAAGTCATTTTCAATAAATCAAAGTTTCTAGCCTAATGGTATTGGAGAAAAAAAATAAGGTATTGACCATGACCTATTGATCATGGATTCAAGTCCCGCTGTGAACAAGGTGGAGGTTCGAGGGAAGACATACTTCCTCCGTATCAAAATAAGTGACACACTTTCCATTTTGGGGTGTATCAAAATAAGTGACACACTTTGAAAACTTTCATTTTTTGGTAAAAATAGTGGGACCCATACCCACTAACTATCCACTTTAATAAAGTGAAATTACTCTTATACCCTTACTTTTACTTTTAACACTCATTAATATCACTTTATTCAAGAAAAGTGGGACCCATTCTCCACTAACTATGTACTTTAATCTATTTTAATCCCTACTTTAATCTTTTACCTCAAAAAACGTGTAAGCCAATTTGTGTCACTTATTTTGATACGGAGGAAGTATTACTTTTTGTGATGTCACTACGTATACTCAAACCACTAACTTACTACTGAAAGGTTTTCAAACCCTATTCTCATTTCCATTTGGTTCTTTCGTTGCTGTGCAAACCTCAAAAAGCTTCAGTTTCAAAATTGTAGCTTTCATAGATGTTCGTCTGTATCGATCAATGGCAAATCGCAACTTCCAATCCGTTTCACGGTTGCTCATCCTCATCGATTCTATCAAATTGAGCTATCGATTTACACAGAAGACGGACAATACTTGCAATCCGATTTACACAGAAGATCGGGCCGCACGTGCTTTGTGTTTGGGCCATCTCTCGCCCAATTCGTTACTGTACTCTACTAAACCCTTCTTGATCCTCACTTTTCTCTCTAGGTAAATGTTGTATGTATAAGAAATATTAAGGATAATGTTGTAATCTTTTAATCATCATTTCCTCGATCGTCAAATAATTTTTTTAAATTTTCGTTTCCTCCTGCATAATGTTGTTGTTAACTGTTAGTTTCCTTTGTATGTATGTATGTATACAATTTTTGTTTAAATAAATTCGATGAACGTTTTGTTGACGTTGTGGTATTTGCATATTGCTCCTTGGTTCTGGGACTACATGGTACATTTTTATTATGATTAATTTTAAGGTCACCTTTATAAATGATATACTTCATAACAGAATGCTTGAACCCTTTATAAAGTCAGCAGCTGTTCCAGAAACTAACGATGAGCTCTTGAAGGTGTAGTAAACAAGAGCCTTAAAGACATGGTTGTTGAATTTATTCAAATAACCGTGAGGCTACCTCTGAATCAACTTCTGAATCTGTTAAAGGTGAGCTTTAATAGATTGTGTTTTGTTAATTTTATTTATAAGAATATTGTTATCCTGTACAATATTGTTGTTGACCCGTTACAAGATCAGACTCGGTCTACTTGTCGGTAGTTGAAACCTCAAATAGAGATTTTACAAGGTAAGATCTTTGACAATTCATGGAGTTTGTGTTTTTAAAATAATTATTTTATAGTGAATTACCTGAATAAATCATTCATGTGGTTTATTCTATCATATATGTGATGTTTTGTTTTATGAAGTTGTACTAAGCAGAAAATAAAATGTTTTGCGGATGATCTTCTTATTTTGAGCAGCGGGTGTAAAAATGATTAAAGAAGTCTTTATGGGTTGATTGGGTTAATCTTGTAAAGTTAAAAGGTAGAAATATATGGGACACTTATAGAGACAGTTTCATGTGGAGAACTCTTTTAAATCTGAGAGAGAAAATAAGGGACTTTGTTTTTCATAGTATTGGTGATGGCAAGACTACTTCTATGTGGTATGATTGTTGGGACACTATTGGTCCTTTATGTAAGTTTATCAATAAAAGAAGCATTTATGAAGCTAGGTTAAAGGATGATATTTCTGTTGATGATATGATTGTAAACGGATCTTGGAATTGGCCTGATGGTTGGCTGCAATTATATCTAATATTCTAGTTCCTACTTGAACTAGTGGTGTTAAGGATAAGATAAATTGGAAAATGTATAATGGGAATTTTGTTAATTACTCTGTGCATAATGCATGGGAGAACTTCAAGCACGTGGATGTTACTCTTAACTGGAGTAAGGTGGTTTGGTTTTCTCATGGGAATCCCAGGCATGCGTTCATTATGTGGCTAGCTGTGCAGGTAATTGATGTTTAGATGTGTCCTGGTTGTTTGATTTGTTGTTTTGTATGGTAGTTTGGTATAGGCTGTTTCTATTTCATTTGATGTATGTTGCTACAATTTATTTGGAAATTATATATAAGTTCTTGGTTGTCTAGGTGAGGGGTGATGGCAATGCCGAAACTCTTCCCTAGTTTAACTTTTTTTTTTTTTTTGCAAAAAAAAAGAAAAAAAAAAGATGTTTGATATATTTTTAGGAGTGAGACATCTTTGTGGTTAAGATGAGGAAGGAAGGAAGTTAGTTTGTGCAAGGGCTGTTGATGTCAACTTTTTTATATGACGGTCTATTATATTAAATTATTAATATTAATGGTTAATTGATTATAGATCAGGGGTTTTCTAATTTGAAATATAATATAGAATGACATGTTAACCCTTTAAAATTTCAATTTGACCGGTTGGGTGTTTGTATGGATAAACCATTGATATGTAAATAGGCTTATTAATGGGTCAATTTGGATAATTTTTTGTATCCAACAAGTCAAACTTGTAAACTAAAAGAAAACCGCTCCAATTTTTTATATCCCCTGAATTATCGCAGAAAAGTTTTTGTAGCCGCTACTAGGGGTGAGCATGGGGCGGTTTGGGGCGGTTTTTAATTAAAACCAAACCCCGCCCCGAAAGTTCGGGTTTTGAGAATTACACCCCGTTCGGTTTCGGGTTTTTCGGTTTCGGTTTTTCGGGTTTTTCGGTTCGGTTTCGGGTTTTTTTTCGGGTTTTTAGTTTCATTTAAATTTACCAATTTGTTACCTTAAAAACTAATATTATGATTCAAACTTCCAAACCTTAACTCATTTCATTATAAATAAAAAACAACTAGTAAGTTTAATATAATGTAATACTTCATCCGTATCAAAATAAGTGACACACTTTCTATTTTGAGGTGTATCAAAATAAGTGACACACTTTGAAAACTTTCCTTATTTGGTAAAAATAGTGGGACCCATACCCACTAACTATCCACTTTAATAAAGTGAAATTACCCTTATACCCTTACTTTTACTTGTTAAACTCATTAATATCACTTTATTCAAGAAAAGTGGGACCCATTCTCCACTAACTATGTACTTTAATATATTTTAACCTCTACTTTAATCTTTTACCTCAAAAAACGTGTAAACCAATTTGTGTCACTTATTTTGATACGGAGGAAGTAATAAATTCAACTAAAATAATCTGAAAAAAGTTAATAATATAACAACATCCAACCATCTTTCGCAACAATCTTAGTCAATGTCTTCATCCATTGAAGTTTAATTGCATGGTTGCTTTCTTTTTGCAAATAAATTTATATCAAATCTTTTAAAAATATAAGAATATTTTTATAAAACTTGAAATATACATAAAGGCGGGGCGGGGCGGGTTTTTCAGTTTGGTTTTTCATATGCCCCCGAAAACCGCCCCAAACATTCGGGTTTTCCAAAAATCAAAACCGTTGATGTCGGTTTTTCAAATGGTTCGGTTTTTTCGGTTCGGTTTTTTCGGGTTTTTCGGGTTCGGTTCGGTTTTTCGGTTTTTATGCTCACCCCTAGCCGCTACACTCTACAGCCACAAGCTCGAGTGTGGCCATGCAAAATAAATAAATAATAAGGGTGATTTTTACATCACAACTTTTATGGCATGTACCACAATCATTGTTTAGTTTGGTTGTATAGTTAGCTGTCAAACTTGTACAGTGTGGTATACGCATTAAAATTTGTGGTGTAGATATGAATTCCCACAAATAATACATGTTTTATTTCCTGAATCCGACTAAAGTTAGAAAATGATAAACAATACGTGCTTTATTTAATTTTTCAGATACATATTTTTTATTTCCATCCACTTTTCTATATTTCTTGTTTTGTACATATTTAATATTAGCAGATATTATAGTACCCAATATAATTTTGACTACTAAAAATTGAAGGCAATTTAGATAATAAGCGACATTTGATGTGGAATATTAAATGTACGTAAGAATGTAAGAATAATACGTAACTTGTTCTCTATCAAATTGGGATTCAACTATGAAAATTAGGTTTTCATTGGTTCTTAGTTCACGTGGAAAGATACATTAATCTCTTAGATAATACGTTTAATCGAGCGTTGTTTCCTTGTTTTTGTTACAATGACACAATTAGTTACATATTTTATAAGAAAACGTCTTGTTTTGTGTATTTTCATGCAAATATATGATCTATTAGAATATCTCTTTTTCTTTTACAGCCATAATATGTGAACATCACCATCATAATTTTCATTAGATTCATCTATTGTAATTATTCAGTATGCCTAGTATATATACATCCACATACACGTGTACATACATACATACTATCAAGGATATATGTTGACATGCATAATTATAGGAATCATATATTCTGTCCATGCATAATCATAGGAGTCAATATCTATTATTTATTGTTTAAATGTATTCCATGTATATGTCGGTAAATTGTGCACTGCCATCTGTACACACCTCCTATTTATATCTCTTGTAAATCTCTTTATTTGAATAAGAAATCAATCTCCCACCTATATATGGAGCAAGGACATGATTTTAATTTGATGACATGTACCAATAACATTGCTTCTTAATGATGACATAGAAGCTGACTCAAAGGGCATAATAGGCAATTAACTTCTTCTTTATATGGAAACATATTCATGTCTTCTCTCGCTTCGTTTTTCGCCCATAGCTTTGTTTTTTATTTGTAAACAAAAATTTTTAAGAAAATCAAAGTTCTTAAAATTAAATTCTTTAAAAATGAGTATAGTCATAAAAATTTGAAAAAAAAATGTCATGGTTGTAGATTGTGAATTCAATGATTAATTCATAGATTAAGCATAAACAAGTGACAATATAGGAAGATTAAGATGGATGGAATATTTGAACACTTTGCTATTGATGGAGGCTGCTATAATTTGGCCAAAGGTTATGCAAATTAGGTTACTACTTACTATATATACCTAGCTAAAGTTTCGACTAAATACAAAATGGTCCATAGACTATTGGTTACAATAAATGTGACCCAACAATGGTTCAAACATTTCACGAAAAAAAAATCCTATGATCTAAAAATATAATTTAAATTTATTATGATCACAAAATGTTATAATCTCAAAATTTTTAAGAAAATCACAAAGTTCTTAAAATTAAATTATTTACGAAATGAGTATAGTCATAAAAATTTGAAAAAAAAAAGTCATGGTTCAAACATTTTACGGAAAAAAATCTTATGATCTAAAAGTGTAGTTTAAATTTATTATAATCATAAAATGTTATAATCACAAAAATTTTAAGAAAATAAAAGTTTTTAAATTAAAATCTTTACGAAATGAGTATCGACATAAAAATTTGAACAAAAAAATATCATGGTTCAAACATTTTACGAAAAAAAAATCTTATGATCTAAAAATGTAATTTAAATTTATTATGGTCACAAAATGCTATGATCACAAAATGTTACGATCCAAATTTATTATAATCCAATTTTATTATGATCGAAAGATATAATAATCAATGTTTAAAAATATTATGATCCAAAAATATTATAGTCTAAACATATTATTATCAACACTCACACATGAAATTGTTGATGATACTATGTTTAGCCTCGATCTTTACACCACATAATTCTTGTATATTATAAAAATATCAGGTGTCACGCATCATATATTGAAGTTAAAGATAGATGCTCTTGTAATGTGTATGCAAAACATTGATCAGAAAGTAGATTTATGCAATAGAACTAGACTAATATAATTGAAGGTAAGATCGTGACAAAGTTTGTACAATTTGTGTTATCTCACGTATGATTATTAGTCCTTACGACAAAACTATGCCTTTCAAATTGAGCCGAAGACAATTTCCTATTTAAGTACGTTTTTCAATGACTATAAAAAACCATGGGCGAACATTGTCACGGGTTGATTTGTTTGTCCAAATATCAGTATTCTCACATGACCAGCTATATGTTGATGTATCAAGAGTAAAGAGAAACAAATGCTTGAAAATTATTTGTTGCGACCAAGATGGTAACTATACAAACTCAACAACAAACGTCTTATACAATAAAATTTCATTTTCTTTTTTGATTTATTTTTACCGATTATTCATGTACAACAAAACCTTTAATCATCATTTTAATAATAGTTGACCATATAATTTCTTACGTTTTTTTCATCATTATATATTATATTTCTTACAACTAGCCCGCGCAGTGGGTGGAATAGGCTTAGAAAGAAAGGAGAATCAAGACTCGTTAGAGCAATTACAGCTCTGATACCATATAAATGTACTAGTTTCATAACCCGCCAATCTCCCACCTATATATGGAGCAAAGACATGATTTTAATTTGAGGACATGTACCAATAACATTGCTTCTTATTGATGACATAGACGCTGACTCAAAGGGCATAATAGGCAATTAACTTCTTCTTTATATGGAAACATATTCATGTCTTCCCTCGCTTCGTTTTTCGCCCGTAGCTTTGTTTTTTATTTGTAAACAAATTTTTTTAAGAAAATCAAAGTTCTTAAAATTAAATTCTTTACAAAATGAGTATAGTCATAAAATTTGAAAAAAAAAATGGCATGGTTGTAGATTGTGAATTCAATGATTAATTCATAGATTAAGCATAAACAAGTGACAATATAGGAAGATTAAGATGGATGGAATATTTGAACACTTTGCTATTGATGGAGGCTGCTATAATTTGGCCAAAGGTTATGCAAATTAGGTTACTACTTACTATATATACCTAGCCAAAGTTTCGACTAAATACAAAATGGTCCATACACTATTGGTTACAATAAATGTGACCCAACAATGATTCAAACATTTTACGAAAAAAAAAATCTTATGATCTAAAAATGTAATTTAAATTTATTATGATCACAAAATGTTATAATCTCAAAAATTTTAAGAAAATCACAAAGTTCTTAAAATTAAATTATTTACGAAATGAGTATAGTCATAAAAATTTGAAAAAAAAGTCATGGTTCAAACATTTTACGGAAAAAAATCTTATGATCTAAAAGTGTAGTTTAAATTTATTATGATCATAAAATGTTATAATCACAAAAATTTTAATAAAATAAAAGTTTTTAAATTAAAATCTTTACGAAATGAGTATAGACATAAAAATTTGAACAAAAAAATATCATGGTTCAAACATTTTACGAAAAAAATCTTATGATCTAAAAATGTAATTTAAATTTATTATGGTCCCAAAATGCTATGATCACAAAATGTTACGATCCAAATTTATTATAATCCAATTTTATTATGATCGAAAGTTATAATAATCAACGTTTAAAAATATTATGATCCAAAAATATTATAGTCTAAACATATTATTATCAACACTCACACATGAAATTGTTGATGATACTATGTTTAGCCTCGATCTTTACACCACATAATTCTTGTATACTATAAAAATGTCAGGTGTCACGCATCATATATTGAAGTTAAAGATAGATGCTCTTGTAATGTGTATGCAAAACATTGATCAGAAAGTAGATTTATGCAATAGAACTAGACTAATATAATTGAAGGTAAGATCGTGACAAAGTTTGTACAATTTGTGTTATCCCACGTATGATTATTAGTCCTTACGACAAATCTATGCCTTTCAAATTGAGCCGAAGACAATTTCCTATTTAAGTACGTTTTTCAATGACTATAAAAAAACCATGGGCGAACATTGTCACGGATTGATTTGTTTGTCCAAATATCAGTATTCTCACATGACCAGCTATATGTTGATGTATCAAGAGTAAAGAGAAACAAACGCTTGAAAATTATTTGTTGCGACCAAGATGGTAACTATACAAACTCAACAACAAACGTCTTATACAATAAAATTTCGTTTTCTTTTTTGATTTATTTTTACCGATTATTCATGTACAACAAAACCTTTAATAATCATTTTAATAATAGTTGACCATATAATTTCTTACGTTTTTTTCATCATTATATATTATATTTCTTGCAGCTAGCCCGCCCATCGGGCGGGTTATGAAACTAGTACATTTATATGGTATCAGAGCTGTAATTGCTCTAACGAGTCTTGATTCTCCTTTCTTTCTAAGCCTATTCCACCCACTTCCATGGCATCATCAAACACCATTCAACTTACAACAACTACTCATTTTCCAATCAAACTCACCGCCATGAATTTCCCGGTATGGCGTAAACAAGTCCAGTCAACTCTCATTGGGCTCGACTTGGATGACTTCATCAGTGGTGTTTGCACACCACCACCAAAAACTCTTTCCGATAAAGATGTCACAAAAACGAATCCCGAATACATGTCCTGGTACCGCCAAGACCAGATTGTATTCAGTGCTATACTCGGGAGTTGCTCCGATGCAATTCAATCGATTATCACATCAGCCTCCACTGCAAAAGAGGCATGGGATCGACTAAGTACAAGCTACGCTAGTCAATCTCGATCCCGATTTATTTCACTCATGTCCAAGCTCGCAAAGAATCCTAAAGGAAATCGTCCCGTCTCAGATTTCCTCAATGATATGCGATCGATTGCTGATGAATTAGCACTCGTTCAAAATCCTATCGATGATGAGGATCTCCTAGTTCGGATACTAAGTCAATTTGGGGATGAATACGGACCAATTTCCGCTGCCATAAAAGTTCGGGAAAACCCGATATCCTTTCCAGAACTCTTTGACAAACTCGTTGACTTTGAACGATCGTTAAAGGAAGTCGAATCCACTGTTGCACCTCTTATTGCCACAACGAACTTCTCTCAACGCCAAACGGGCCGGTTTAATAATCGGTCACCTTCTACCACTCAAACTCGTTCACACAACACCGGTCATTTCAACTCTCGAAACCAAACAGCAAACATTCGCTCAAACAACAACAACAACAATCGGTCCTCATTATTTTGTCAGTATTGTCGTATTCCTGGTCACGAAACCCGTGAGTGCAGGAAACTTGCTCGGTTCTTGAAAGACAACAACATCACTTTCAACAACACCTCCAATAATCCAGTTTGCCAATGTTACCGCCTCAAGTTCACAATCAAACCCGGTGACGGCACCTTGGTTATTCGATAGTGGCGCTTCACACCACCTAACATCAAATCCATCATCTCTTCACACCGTCTCGGAATATGGCGGTCCGGATGAAATTCTTCTTGGTAATGATACAACTCTTTCAATTTCTCACACGGGTCACACCAACTTATCTACCTCAACTCGTCCTTTAAATTTATCTAATGTCCTTTGTGTTCCTAATCTTCGTAAAAATCTTATTTCCGTTGCTAAACTTTGTCTTGCTAATCAAGTCTCTGTTGAATTTTTTCCTTTTCATTTTTTTGTTAAGGATCTGTGCACGGGGACGCCTCTCATGCGGGTGGAGAACATAAATGATGTCTATTATGCAAATCAAATTTCAATTCCACAAATGCACACTGCTACAAAAGTATCACCTCTCGATTACCATCACACACTCGGACATCCATCAACTCGCATTTTCCATCATCTTGTTAAAGACTTAGGTCTTAACTTTCAATCATTGTCTAAGCTTAAATTTCATTGTACTTCATGTTCCGTTAATAAAAGCCACAAGCTACCATTTGGCCATAATTCTTTTACTGCCACCAAACCTTTGCAACTTATTTATTCCGATGTTTGGGGACCCGTTCAAAAATCTATTGATGGATTTGCTTATTATGTAGTGTTTGTGGATTACTACTCAAAATATATATGGTTGTATCCCATTAAATACAAATCTGATGTGTCTAAAATTTTTCCCCAATTTAAACTTTTGGTGGAAAAATATTTTAACACATCCATTATATCTATGTTCACTGATAACGGTGGAGAGTATCAAGCTCTCATACCCTTGTTTCAATCCATGGGAATTTCTCACTACACGACACCCCCACACACACCCGAGCAAAATGGCATAGCCGAACGGCGCGATCGGCATATTGTTGAAACCGGCCTTGCCTTGTTACATTATGCGGGTCTTCCTCTCACATATTGGTCGCACGCTTTTCAAACGGCAGTTCACCTCATAAATTGTTTACCTACACCAATTCTAAACTCCAAAAGTCCGTTTAATGTAATATATGGTCGCTCCCCCAACTACACAAAACTCAAGCCGTTTGGGTGTTTATGTTATCCGTGGCTTCGTCCCTACTCCACGTCTAAACTACATCCTCGTTCTACTCCTTGTATCGTTTTAGGGTACTCCGCCGCCAAATCTGCTTACAAATGTCTTCACCTTGAAACCCGTCGTCTCTACCACTCTCGTCACGTTGAGTTTATTGAACATGTTTTTCCCTACAAAAAATCTCAATCTCCATCTATCTCACTCCCCACAGTGAATGAGTTTTTTACTCAACATTCACCAACCACTCATACACTTAATTCTCCAAATGTTCCCTCGCACCAACATCCCATGTCATGCACCCACTGTCACAAACCCTTTTACTCCACCACCATCTCTCGTACATCCAATTATGTCTCATGAACCCATATCTCATGTATCTCCTTCACCGTCAACAACCCCGTCTTCACCATCTCCATCACCATCTACACCACCCTCATCAACATCACCCTCCTCACCATCTCCATCACCTTCACCACCATCTACATCATCGCCATCTTCTAATTCTTTGTTGGAACAAAATCATAGATCAACTTAATACTGATGCTGCAGTTAGTACTGATCTTGCTTAGTACTGATTGGGCAGAATTACTTAGTACTGATGAAGTTGATACTGGTGAAGACTATAACTTAATTACTACTGATCAAGGCATATTGAAGATACTACTGAACATTAGTAGTTACTACCGACGATGTATCTGGACTTACTACTGATCACCAGATATACTACTGATGTTGCTTATTTACTACTGGTGATTAGTTTTACTACTGATGAGCTGTTATGGAGAATATCGAGTCCGAGATCTTCGTAGAAATAGTTATAGAATGTATTTCAATGTATATCTTTATAATTCGAATGTAAATCAAGTCCTAGAATAACTAGGGTAAATAGTTTAGCTTCAAGGACTATTATAAATAGTTCCTTACGAATTGTAAACGTACGTGTGTATTGTTAATCGATAATATACATTGAAGCTTTTTGTGAAACTGTGTTCTTAATATTTTTGCATATTGTTTTACAGTTTATTGTTCTTAACATATTGATATAGTGTTGATCCGCTGCAACTTCTATTATCAATTAGATCTAAGGTGTTTATTAACTAATTCATAGTTAATCGATCCTGACAAGTGGTATCAGAGCGTATTGGTTCTAGATCTACGAATTTTGTTTACAAGAACAACAAAAAGTTTTAATCTTTAAAACACACACATTATTAATCATGACTGATAATAATGAAAGCACTCAAGCCAACAAAATCCCTATACTCACTCCCAATAACTTTGGGATGTGGAAGAATCGTATTAAGCAATACATGCTTATTACAGATTATTCCATGTGGGAAGTTGTCATGGTAGGCAACAAAACTGGTCCTGGTCAAGCTAGCAGCTCTGCAACTGAAGCAGACAAACTTAAATGTGAGAAGGAAAAGAAAGACAAAGGCATCGAACTCAAAACTCTAAGCACTCTCTTACTGGCCATTCCTAATGACTATCAACATCTCTTTGTTGAGTATGATGATGCGAAGGTACTGTGGCAAGCACTGGAGAAGAGATTCGTTGGCACCAAGAGCACCAAGAGGAACATGAAATCTGTTCTCAAGCAAGACTTTGAAAACTTCAAAGGAAAGCCCAATGAGACACTCACTCAAGTGTTTGACAGATTCAACAAGCTAATTGGTGAACTTAACCAGGTTGGGGTTAAGATGGATCAAGAAGATG
Organism: Calendula officinalis; assembly: GCA_963853835.1. Lineage (NCBI taxonomy): Eukaryota > Viridiplantae > Streptophyta > Magnoliopsida > Asterales > Asteraceae > Calendula > Calendula officinalis. The sequence continues at coordinate 25,244,925 of OY970831.1, forward strand.
TCAACATGAAGTTCCTAAGGTCTCTTAGTGAAGAATGGGCCATGTACACAGTGATGTACAGACAGAGAGATGCACTAGAAGAAAAGGAGTTAGATGAACTCTACAATGATCTCAGAGTATTTGAAACTGAGGTAAATCAAAAGAACCCTTCTATTTCTTCTAATAATGCTGCATTTGTATCTAGTACATGTCAAGGTCAAGAAACTGCCACAGGAAAGGCTGCAGATTGTGAAGATGCTGCAAGAGAATCCTTCTTCACTAGTCATGTGCATACTGCACTGATTAGTGATGATTTGGAACAATTGAATCCAGATGATCTTGAGGAGATGGATCTTAAATGGCAGATGGCTATGCTGAGCCTAAGAGCCAAACGATTCTTAAAAAGTACTGGTAGGACAAGTCTCAACTACAACAAAGGTGACAAAGCTGGATTTGACAAAACTAAAGTCAAATGTTACAACTGTAACAACCTTGGTCACTTTGCAAAAGAATGTCCTCAGCCAGATAAAAGATCAAAATCAACTGCTCTTGTTTCACAACAAGGACAAGGCTATGACTGGAGCTTCCAAGCAGAAGAGCATGCTCAAAATCAAGCTCTTATGGCCTTTACTGACAGCAAATCTGAGGTAAAACCTAAACCTTGTACTTCTGAATGTATTAAAATTGTTAAAAATTTAGAAAAAGAAAACACTAAATTAATTGAAGATTTAACAAAAGCAGTAAAAAGAAATCATGAATTTGATGGTGTGATTACTGATCAAGAACATCAGATAAAGGTGTACCAGGTGATTGATCAAATGATAAAGGAAGAATTACTTCAAGCTGTAGATGAGAAGGAGTTTATGAATTAAAAAATAAAGAATTAACAAGAAAATTAGAAGAATATCAACTTGAAATTGAACAAAATAAATTAACAATTAAAAAATTTAAAAGAAGTACTAAAATTCTTGATGAACTAACTAACAATCAAAATACAGAAAAAGTTGTACATGGGGTGGGATATCATGCTGTACCACCTCCATATAAATTCATTCCTCCACTTAAGAACAGTTCAGAAAGAATAATTAATGAATTAAAAAATGAAAGTCAAACTGAATCTAATATTGAAACATCTGAATCAAATGATTTTTCTGATGATGATAGAACAACAAACTCAATTGAATTTATAATCTCTCAAACTGAATCTCCAAAATCAATTGATACAAGTTTTCACACAGCACAAAGTCCAAATGAATCTCCTAAATATGATGCAGAAAATATACCTAAAATTCTAAAAAGGGGAAATCAAAGAAACAGGAATCAACTCTTAGAACAAAGAAAAACCATAAAGGCTAAGGATAATAAATTAAAATGTGTTATTTGCAACAAAGTAAATCATTTAGCAAAGGATTGTCACTTCAATCCAATAAACTGCAAAGAGTTAAAGGAATTTAAAATTTTTAAAGAAAAAGCAAAAACACAAAAGTTAAAAGATACTACTGGTCCTTCAGTAGTGAATAAAAATAAAACTCAAATTGCTGAAACACCAAGATTTGGAAGAAGTGCACCAAGATTTGTGCAAAACAGAAGAGTTGGAAGCCCAAAGAACAGCTATTACTTCAAGAACAATGGAAAATCAAATCAACATAAACAATATTTTAAATTTTCCAACATCAGTAAAAAATGTAACAATTTTACTACTTGTGTTAACCCTAATTATAATGCTGTCTGGTACCAGTACAAAAACACTACTGGTAAAAACCCTAATTTCAAAAATACTACTGCTACCAAACCAAATTTCAAAACACTACTGGTCATTTTAAATATAGTAAGTACCCAAATACTACTGGTCCATCAGTAGTAAAGTATTCAAAAGCTAAGAACAACGGGTATAGACCAAGATCAGTAGTAAACACAGACACAACTAAAAGGTCAGTAGTAAAACAGAACACCAGTACTAAAAAGGTATGGGTACCAAAAATGTTTAAGGTTAACTGTTCTAAATCTGATTTCTCAAAGGATGAACCCAAGACATATAAAGCTTGGGTTCCCAAACTTAACTGATCATTTACTCACTTGTGCAGAGTATTCAGATCCCAGAAGAAGGAAGAACATGGCATATTGACAGTGGATGCTCAAGGCACATGACTGGAAATCTGCAAATTCTAAAGGATTTCAAGTCTTTTGATGGAGGTTATGTAGCATTTGGTGAGAACCCAAAGGGAGGTAAGATTACAGGTAAAGGTACTGTTACTAATGGCAAAATTACCTTTGATGATGTATTTTATGTAGCTGAACTAAAATACAATCTAGTCAGTGTGTCTCAAGTTTGTGATAAAAAGAACAAAATTCTTTTCACAGACATTGAGTACATCATTCTTTCTCCTGATTTTATTTTAGATGAAAAATATGTTGTTTTAAGAACTCCAAGGAGAAACAATGTGTATTGCCTGGATATAGGGGAGAACTCATTTCTTCAAATGAGGTCAACAGTTTTATACCCAAGGCAAACACCACTGAATCAGAACTATGGCATAGAAGGATGTGTCACACTAATTTCAAAAACATGAACAATTTAGTAAAAAGAAATTTAGTCATTGGACTACCTCAAAAACAGTTCATGTGTGATCATCACCGTGTTGCATGCCTAAAAGGCAAACAACACAAGACTTCTCATAAGTCCAAATCTGTGAACTCTATTTCTGTTCCTTTACAGCTCTTACATATGGACCTATTTGGACCTACTAATGTAATGAGTATTGGAAAGAAATAATATTGTCTTGTTATTACTGATGACTTTTCCAGATATACATGGGTTTTCTTTCTCAGGACAAAGGATGAAACAAGTGAACTCACAAGAACTTAATTGTTAAACTGGAAAACACATCTGACCAAAAAGTTAAAGCCATAAGATGTGATAATGGCACAGAATTTAAAAATGCTAACTTAATTAAATTTTGTGATTTTAAAGGTATTGACAGGCAATACAGCTCACCCAGAACTCCTCAACAAAATGGTGTAGCTGAAAGAATAAATAGAACCATCATAGAACCAGCAAGATCAATGTTAGCAGATTCAAAGTTACCAATCACTTTTTGGGCTGAAGCTGTTAATACTGCCTGTTATGTTCAAAACAGAGTGTTAATAGTGAAGCCACATTATAAAACACCATATGAACTTTTTAATAAAAGAAAACCATCTATAAGTTTTTTAAAATCATTTGGTTGTCCTTGTACTATTCTGATTACAAGAGAACAAATTGGTAAGTTTGACTGCAAAGCTGATGATGGAATATTTGTGGGATACTCTACTCAAAGCAAATCATACAGAGTGTTCAACAAAAGACTAAGGATAATTGAAGAAAGCATAAATGTATCCTTTAATGAAAATATTCTCAATGAACAAGGAAATAGTCCAGATTGGCTATTTAACATAGATAATCTAACCAAATCCTTTAATTCTAACATGGATTTAAATGCAGGTGATTCAAGTTGTCACACTCAAAAAGAAGGAACATCATCTGATAATTCTGGTCAAGAAAAGATGAGATACATAGTAGTTGATACTGCTCCCACAATCAATACTGAGGACATTAATAACTCAATTTCTGGAACCAGTAGTAACTCTGAGAATGAGGACAGTAGTAATTCAAATACTACTGGTACCAGTACTAGTACTCAAAATACTACTGGTCCTAACAATAACCTAGATTCTCAAGATACTACTGATCCCAGTAACAACAACAATACTACTGATCTCAATGAAGATAACATCAGTAGTAACTCTGACCTAGATGATGATGAACCAAACATCAATGACAATGAAGGATTACCAGATGAACAACTGCCTGAGACAAATGAGTCCAACCTTGAAAATCAACTAGTGGTTGATAGAGCTACAACTACAAGGACTCAGAAGAACCATCCGTTAGACCTTGTTTTAAGTGATGTTAACTCACCACTGCAAACAAGAAGCAAATTAAATAAAAGCTTAACTGCAAACATGTGTAACATAAGTTTAATTGCTAATGAATGTATGTTTGAATGTTTTTTGTCTCAGGATGAACCAAAGAAGATCCAACAAGCAATGAAGGACTCAAACTGGATTGAGGCAATGCATGAAGAACTCCTTCAATTCAAGTTACAAGCTGTTTGGACACTTGTACCTCTACCCAAAGGAAAAAGAGCCATTGGAACAAGATGGATCTTTAGAAACAAGAACGATGAACGAGGTATAGTGATCAAGAACAAAGCCAGACTTGTAGCCCAAGGATACACTCAAGAAGAAGGAATAGACTATGATGAAGTATATGCTCCTGTTGCTAGAATTGAAGCAATAAGAATATTCCTAGCATATGCTTCATTCAAAAAGTTCAAAGTCTATCAAATGGATGTGAAGAGTGCATTCCTATATGGGAAAATTGAAGAAGAGGTCTATGTCTGCCAACCTCCAGGTTTTGAAGATCCAAAACATGGTGATTATGTGTTCAAACTGGATAAAGCTCTGTATGGCCTACATCAGGCACCAAGAGCATGGTATGATACACTATCATCATATCTATTAAAGAATAACTTTAAAAGAGGAGCCATTGACAAAACTTTGTTTACAAAGAAAGTCAAAGATGATATATTACTGGTACAAATCTATGTAGATGATATCATCTTTGGTTCAACCAATGATTTATTGTGCAAAGAATTTGAAGAACTGATGCAGATTAAATTCAAGATGAGCTCTATGGGTCCAATGAACTTCTTCCTTGGACTCCAAGTCAGTCAAAGAACAGATGGTATTTTGATAAACCAATCAAAATATGTTAAAGACATCTTGGAGAAGTTTGATTTGAAAGACTGCAAGAGTGCAAGCACACCAATGGAAACACACAAACACCTACATCCTGATGTTGAGGGGGAGGATGTAGATGAACACTTATATAGATCAATGATAGGTTCTTTGATGTACTTAACTGCATCAAGACCTGACATTATGTATAGTGTTTGTGTGTGTACAAGATATCAAGCAAGACCTAAAGAATTACACTTGCAGGCTGTCAAAAGAATATTCAGATACTTGAAAAGCAAACCATCACTAGATCTATGGTATCCACATGATTCACCCTTTGAACTCATAGCCTACACAGATAGTGACTATGGAGGTGAATGTCAAGATAGAAAGTCCACTACTGGTGGATGCCAATTCTTTGGATCAAGACTGGTGTCATGGCAATGTAAGAAACAAACAAATGTATCAACATCAGCTGCTGAAGCAGAATATGTAGCTGCATCTGCTTGTTGTGCTCAAGTACTCTGGATTCAAAACCAGCTTCTAGACTTTGGTATCTCTATCCTTAAAACTCCTATTTTTATTGATAATTAAAGTGCTATTAGTATTGTGAACAATCCAGTAAAACACTCTAAAACTAAACACATTGAAATACGATTTCATTTTATAAGAGATTGCAATGAAAAGAAATTAATCAAAGTAGTTAAAATTCATACTGATGATCAGTTAGCAGATCTTTTTACAAAAGCATTTGATGTAGGAAGATTCACCTTCTTGGTCAGCAGTATTGGAATGATTTTAATAAATTAAAATCTCTCTTAATATCATGTGTAAAGTTTTGTTGTAAAAAGTTATTTATTTGTTTAAGTGTTTTACTACTGGTAGATCTGTATTACTGGTATGTAGGAGTGTGCACAAAATACTACTGGTATGTCAATACTACTGGTGTGTATTAGGTTTACATAAATATTACTGGTCGGTCAGTACTACTGGTATTCACATATACTACTGGTCTTATGTGTGGGTGGTTACTACTGATGTCTATAGTTTCTACTGATGGCAAAATTCTTAGTTACTACTGACGTTCGTAGATACTACTGACGTTCTCTTACTGATATAAAATTTACTACTGGTCTTTCAGAATCAAAATTACCAAACTAACCCCCATGTACATAACCGTTATGTTATGATTCGAAGGGCAATTTAGTCTTTTTGCAGGTTAAATCGAAAGATATAAAAGGCGGCAGTCGATTAGTTTAGCATTATCTTTACTTCGATTTACTAAATTCCTCTTGATAAACCCTAGCTTTCGATCAAAAACCCTTCATCAGTAACAAAATTCTTAATAGTTCCTCTCAAATCAACAACAATGGCAACTCTACAATCTCTCAATGTTCAAACAGATCTCAAATATTCAGAGTTCCATAATATGTGTGCGTTTCTACGCAATCCAGACGGTACAAAAGACTTTCGACCAATCGTCCAATTCTTAAAGAACTCATACATTAAGTTCGCTTTAACTGTGAAACCAAAAGCCTATCAACAACACTTGGTCGATTTCTGGACCAATGCTGAAAGAACAGAAGGTGCAACTGTACCAATGATAAAATCATCGGTGGATGGCAAGACGATCACAATCACTGAGCAATCAATTCGACACCATCTACAACTACATGATGATGCAGGTATGTTTACACTTCCTAAGGAATTCATTGCTGAAATTTTAAATAAAATGGGTTATGAGGGAAGACTTAACATAGTAACTTTTCAAAAAGGTCTTCTCTCCCCACAATGGAAATTTCTTGTACATACTATTCAGCATTGTATTTCTCCAAAACGAAGTACTTGGAATGAGTTTAATAAGGCAATAGCCTCTGCTGTTGTCTATTTATGCACAGACCAAGTCTTTAATTTTTCTTACATGATTTTTGAAGGTATGTTGGGAAATCTTAGTTATTCAAAATTTTTAATGTATCCCAGATTTCACCAACATATCATAAACTGTGAATTACAAAACTTGTCAACTCCTAAAAACATTTTTATCATTCCTGAGTTGAACAAGAAAGTTTTCTCAAATATGAGAAAACAATTTAAATTTTCGGGCAAGGAAACCCCTTTGTTTCCTAATATGATCAAAGATCAACCACTAATTGGAGAGGGTTCAATCATAGATACAACCCAAATTGAACTTCAACCCACTCCATCACCCCCAAATGCAGCCCAAACACCACCCCAAACAGTCACTCAATCACCCTTAAATATAGAAGTCCTGAATGTGTCCCAGGAACTTGAATTGAATCCTCAGAGTGCTACTCTTCACTCTGTGGAAGACCTGCCCAATGTCACCCAAAATATATCCACAACCTATAAAAGAAAGAAAACTTCTTTAAAGGACACCAGGGGACAAATCGAGTCACACCCCAGGCTCAAAGAGTTGTCCTCCAAGGAGGAGAGAGGACATGAGGCGAGGGCTTTCACTACTGATGCCCCAAAGGTGGGTGCACAGGACAGTGAAAACATCACTAAGACCCAGACCTCGGCAACTTTAAGTGATGACTCATTTGAGGAATTACTTAAAGGACCCCGGTGCCAAGAAACCACAAGGGGGGGGGGGGGCATCTCTGCTTCTTCTAGGAAGAAGAGGGTGTCTAAACAACCCAATGAATCACCAAGAAGTGATGAGGGTAGATCTATGGATTTGATGGATAGGATGGAAAACCTTAAAGCCAATGTACCATTCAGTGAGCCCGATGATCTTGCTAGATGGAGTGAGGGCAGTATTAAAACCAAACAATTGACGGATAAAGTGGATTCTCTTGAATCCACTGTACAAGATTGTCTTAAGTATCTTACAAACCAAGGAAAAACAATGGCTGCAATGAAAAGGCACATGAACACCATCAACAAAAGAATGAGGTTATATGAGCACAGGCTTCATCAACAAACAAAGATTATAAGAAGATTGAAAAGGAAGATTGATGATAGTGAGGCTCCACCAGTTGAGCTCACTATGGGGGAGAAGGACAACATTCAGAGTATGATTGATGAATCAGTTGCAGCAGCAGCATCCTCTCTCCTAAATCTAAAAGAAACAACTGTTGATGAAGACCAAGAAAAGATGGATGTTCGTGATGAGCCAATTACTACTGCTCCCATGGAAGAACAAGCTGAAAAAGAAGTATCAGTAGTAACTCCTACTACTGATATAATAGCAGTAGTAAATCAGGAAGAGGAAATAAAAGCAACAAATACTACTGATGTCCTATCAGTAGTAACTCCTGAAGTCACACCAGTAGTAACTACTTTGGTTACTACTGAAGAGGAAGAAATGCAGCTCCCAGATTTAATTGAAAGGGAAAGACATGTCATTATCTCCAAACCACCAACTCCTAATCAACCACTTATCATACCTGACATTGATGATAATGTGAATTGGTTTGAGGTAGATGAATGTACACTTCCTCCACACCCTAACATCTTATCAGAAGATCAACTGCACTTGTTCTATCCAAAACTTCTGATTTTGGGTGTACCTGATATGAAATACACTCCACCTCCACCATCTGCCTGTATTGGAAAAGGAAATGAAATATATGATGATGATTATCCAAACAGAGCCTTAGGTCACCAAATGGTGAACAAAATTAATCATGTCAGATCAGAAAAGCAGTATAGATGGAGGGTAAAACACAAGAAATTCTTGGAGAAAGTGGAAATGTATCAAGCTCTTGAGGAGAATAAAAAGAAGAAAACTCAAGAAACTAAAATTCCTGTTCAAGTACCTGTTCAAATAGAAGACATTCAGATAGAAGCTCAAAAAGCAGAATTCAAGAGGTTTAGAAAAGTTGAAGAAAAGCACATTAACTGTCTTGAAGATTTGGTTTCTGAATGCAAAAGCACAAAAAGTGAGTTAACAGATGATGTATTTGAACAGAAAGCTAATATGATTGATTATTTGAAAACAAAAGGGCATAGTGCAAAGTCCTTTGGCAGAATGAAGATGATGACAATTATTGAAAAATATTGTGCTGCCAAGAAGAAGGATTTGGCTGAACAAGAAGAAAAAGAAGCAAAGAAAGCAAAGGCCCTAATTCCAATCAGTCCAACATTAATCAAAGCTGGTAGTGTATCAACTACTGGTGATTCTTCAACTCCCCAATCAAAGAAGAGAAAGGCTGTTACTCAAGAACAGAGTATTCAAAAGAAGTCAAAAACACAAATCATTCCTGTTTTTGAAGTGCCTATTACTCCCTTGCAGAACAATCCAATCATCAATTGGAGGGTTATGCAGAACAATGTCATAGAGATTATAAGGGAATATAAAATTGTTCAAAGATTTACTGGATGGTTACCTTTGATCATGTCATGTTCAAGAAGTGATGTCATTAAACTACTGATCATTGGAAAACCAAGAATGTCAAAGAAATCATGGAAAGAATCTGGTGCTGGATACTTAACAAGAATGATAGATGCTGCATTTTATCCAGACAACTATCCAGAACAATTTTCAGATCAAGGAAATGTTTATGCTTGGAATGTGATTCCAACTGCCAACATGTACTTCTTTGAAAAGTCAGGCAAAGTATGTGAGCTATATTTATATGAAAAAGAATATCCTCATTCTGAAAGAACTATGTATCAGATATTCACAAATACAATGATGAAACAAATTGAATTATTTCACAAAGAGAAACAGCAAATACATCATTGAGCAAAGACTTCAACAGAATCAAAGGACGTTGGAGAAAAGAAAGAAAGAAGAAGATGAACAAAAGAAACTTATGTGATTGAAAGAGAATCAATAAGTTTAGGGGGAGATTGTTGGAACAAAATCACAGATCAACTTAATACTGATGCTGCAGTTAGTACTGATCTTGCTTAGTACTGATGGGGCAGAATTACTTAGTACTGATGAAGTTGATACTGGTGAAGACTATAACTTAATTACTACTGATCAAGGCATATTGAAGATACTACTGAACATTAGTAGTTACTACTGACGATGTATCTGGACTTACTACTGATCACCAGATATACTACTGATGTTGCTTATTTACTACTGATGAGCTGTTATGGAGAATATCGAGTCCGAGATCTTCGTAGAAATAGTTATAGAATGTATTTCAATGTATATCTTTATAATTCGAATGTAAATCAAGTCCTAGAATAACTAGGGTAAATAGTTTAGCTTCAAGGACTATTATAAATAGTTCCTTACGAATTGTAAACGTACGTGTGTATTGTTAATCGATAATATACATTGAAGCTTTTTGTGAAACTGTGTTCTTAATATTTTTGCATATTGTTTTACAGTTTATTGTTCTTAACATATTGATATAGTGTTGATCCGCTGCAACTTCTATTATCAATTAGATCTAAGGTGTTTATTAACTAATTCATAGTTAATCGATCCTGACATTCTTCATCACCATCTACACCACCGTCAACACCGCCATCATATCCATCACAAATATCAGCCTCTATTCCTCCCCCTCGCCAACGAAAACCCAACCCTAAATATTTCAACTCAAAGTTTGTGAACACCACCACTGTCCATCCCATTCCCGTTCCCCTTGAACCTACTACACACATTCAAGCCTCAAAAGACCCATTGTGGCGTAAAGCAATGGATGATGAATATAATGCATTGATACAAAACTCTACATGGGAGCTCGTTCCATCTACTTCCCATCAACCGATCGGATGCAAATGGGTTTTCCGTATTAAGCGGAATCCGGATGGTACCATAGCGAAATACAAGGCACGCCTTGTAGCTAAAGGATTCCTCCAACAATACGGGAAAGATTACTTCGACACATTTAGTCCCGTAACCAAACCGGTCACAATCCGTACCGTTTTATCTATTGCTCTATCCAACAATTGGCCTTTGAGACAACTCGATGTTAATAATGCGTTTCTACACGGTACGTTACAAGAGGAAGTGTACATGATTCAACCACCGGATTTATTCATCCGCAATATCCGAACCATATTTGCAAACTTCGAAAATCTTTGTACGGTCTTAAGCAAGCTCCGCGTGCATGGTACATGACACTCACCTCATTTTTACTAGAGTATGGTTTTAAAAAGTCTCAAGCGGATGCCTCGTTATTCATATTTAATCATGATGGAATCACTTGTTATTTCATGGTATATGTTGATGATATTGTGCTTACAGGAAATAACTCACATCTTATTACCAAGTTTGTGGACATGCTTGCTGCTAGGTTCTCTATTAAAGACATTGGACACCTAAATCATTTCTTAGGTGTTGAAATAATTCCAACCAATATGGGTCTATTCCTATCGCAACATAGCCACATTAGAGACATCCTAACTCACTTTAAGATGGATGGAGCTAAAGAGGTGGCAACTCCTTTAAGTACATCAGTCACCCTAACCGAAGATGATGGAGCTCCTAAAGTAGATCCAACACCATACCGCAAGCTAGTTGGCACTCTTCAATATCTTGCCTTTACTCGACCGGATATTTCATTTGCCGTGAACAAATTGTCACAGTTCATGCATTCACCATCGGAGATTCATTGGCAAGCCCTTAAACGGTTGCTTCGTTATTTAAAGGGTACAATTTATCATGGTCTCTTCTTAAATCGTAATTCAAAGGTGGAACTCACTGCCTTCTCAGACTCTGATTGGTGTGGGGTCTCAACCAAAGGCCGCTCCACGACAGCTTATCTTGTATATCTTGGCTCGAACATTATCTCTTGGCGATCAACCCGTCAGAATCGGTCTCTCGATCCTCAACCGAAGCCGAGTATAAAGCCTTAGCTAATGTTGTTGCTGAATTATTGTGGGTCACGAATTTACTAACTGAGCTTGGTCTCTCCATCCCACACGCACCAACTATTCATTGTGATAACACATGTGCGACCTATTTTTGTGCTAATCCAGTTTATCATTCACGTATGAAACATGTTGCTTTGGATTATCATTTTGTTCGGGAACAAGTTTCTGCTGGTACTTTGAAGGTTCGACACATCAACACTCTCGACCAACCTGCTGATGTACTCACCAAACCGCTCGGTCGATTATCGTTTCTGAAATTTCGTTCCAAGATTGGAGTCTCAGACGGATCCTCCATCTTGCAGGGGCGTATCAAGGATATATGTTGACATGCATAATTATATGAATCATATATTCTGTCCATGCATAATCATAGGAGTCAATATCTATTATTTATTGTTTAAATGTATTCCATGTATATGTCCGTAAATTGTGCACTGCCATCTGTAAACACCTCCTATTTACATCTCTTGTAAATCTCTTTATTTGAATAATAAATCAATACATTTATACATACTAACATGGTAACCGTGCAATGCGGCTTCCAGTACCATATGTAACTATATTTTACGGCGAGCAAAAGTTACACTACAAGAAAAAAGTCATTTAGCGACATTTTCAGTGACATAAAATTAATGTCACAAAATTGCGACAAATTTATTGACAAGTTTAGCGATAATCAAGTCTTTCGTGTCAGAAATTATGTCATAAAATAAACAAAGTCAGAAATTATGTTGTTAATTGTGTCGCTAATGTTGTGACTTGCTCAAACGAGTCACTAAGCAAGTCGTTAATTTTGTGACTTGCTTGAGAATGTCACTAAGCAAGTTGCTAAATTGTGACCTGGTCTTACAAGTCTCTAATCAAGTCGTTAATTTTGTGACTTGCTTAAAAAAGACACTAAATAAGTCGCTAATTTGGTGACATTCTAAAAAATATCACTAAACAAGTCTCTAATTTGTGACTCAGCTCAAACGAAGTCTCTATCCAAGTCACAAGCAAAATAAACACAAAGGGTAATATAGTAAATTTATGAGAACGATGGACGGAGGAAGCATCAGATGCGATAAGGTCCACTCTTTTTATTCATATTCCAAAGCCCGCCTCCCCACCAGACCACCATCATACTCACTCACCTGTTTCCATTTTCTTCACTTCAATTCCATTTTCTCGCAAGGTTATCATCATCATCAACATCAAACAACAATGGCCGATCAACTCACCGATGATCAGATCTCTGAATTCAAGGAAGCTTTCATCCTATTCGATAAGGATGGCGATGGTCTGCTCCTTACCTCTTTTTTCGATCAAAATCCAATCAATTTGTCGTTTATTTACTGATATAATCAAATGTGTTACAACCTAACAACCGGTTTTAGAATTGATATGTTGCATCTGATCATCTCCTGATCTCAGATATGGCTTCTGATTGTTTATTTTTTAATATCTTGTTTGACTTTTTGGTTCTCGGACAGTTTTTAGGATTGTGGATAATTATGATTTGTTCCTGAACTATTCTTAGTTTTTGTCTTGATAATGGTTGATTTATAAGAACTTAATTTTTTGTTGTAAATGATAGTCGAATCTTCCACAAAGTTTGTTTCAGATGCCACCATTGCAGTGGCACTCTCTAGGTTTTTGTTATCTCTGAATATTTTTTAGATCTGCACGTAAGGTGTTCGATCTAATGCCTCAGTTAATTTGCTAACTAATTTTACTCAAATTTTGGGTAATTTCAGCTCAGTTACTATAATGCTTTTGAGAAAGTTCTCTATTGCAGGCCACACTTTGATCAACTGTTTAAAAAGACCGCAATAGCTTAGACAAAAGTTTTGAAGGTAAATGAAGTCACTAATTAATGATTTTAATTGTTGTTATATATTCATTAGCTATTAAATTCACTATATTCTATTGATAATTTCAGGTACACACGAGATTGTGAACAATAATAAAGTTCATTTTGAGTGTTTCAATCTCCTGATAAAAATAAGTTGCTAGTTTTAATTTTGAGTCATTATAATTACTATTAAATAAGGACTAACTGGTCTAATTGTATCAGAGAGTGCTGAACCTAATTGGAAGTAGCTTTGTAAACTCACAATCATCTGAAGATGTTATAAACCCTGTAAGTTCATGTTTCTGTAGTTTTAAAGTATTTACACTTGTGATTTTGACCAAATGATCGAATTTAGACCTCATATTGAGTTTAACTAATATTCATTAAGAGAAATTATATTTACATCATATGAAACAATCATCGAATCATATATGCATCAATGAAGTAATTGGCATTTCGAGAAACTATAGTGCATCCCTAAACCGGCATTAAATGCAAATCATAAATAATTAGCAGTTACTAGTCTTAACCTCACTAGATTCTGATATTGGTAAGTTTTAGGTTCTAATCTACTCTCATATACTATTATTATTAATTATTAATTATTAATTGATTAATGGCTCAATTCGTAACAAACTTTGTTTTCTCTGTTTTATCTTTCATTTGAGATAGTGAGAAACAATCTTTATAGTCCGTGCTCTGATCATTATTTGTAATTTAAAGATGGTATGAATTTTGAATTTTACAGGGACAAATGTAAAGTGTATTTGTTAAAATGGTGGTAAGCTATATTCCCTAGTATTTTATTTAACACACACGTATATATTTACCATACTTATAAATAAATATAATAGAATGGTTTTTAACATGTCGAACATAGAAACTTGTCTATTTGCTCCCTAACCTTAAAACTGCATCAAACGATGAAAATTTAAGAGACATCTTTCATCAAATCAGATTTTCAAAATCCCCTGTACGAATCTTCACTACTTTTTTAATCAATTTCGATTAATCAAATTCACTAATTTCTCCTTTGTGTCTTCAAGTAATCGATTGCAGGCTGTCATCAACTTCGGTGCATCTTGGTACGTCAACTGCTAACTATTTAATATACATATTAATATAAATTTATGCATTTGAGAAATGCAATTATCTGAAAAAATTTGAACACACATAAGGTGTTCGATTAAATGCCTAAGGGGGTGTTTGAGAAAAATTATTTATTTTCCTATATATATTGTTAATTTTCAGGTTGTTGCAATTCTTCATCTTGGAAATGTCGAGTTTGCAAAGGGAGAGGAGATTGACTCTTCAATGCTTAAAAATGAATATGACAGCTGAGTTGGTTATGTAGGTTCAGTTTTTCAATGAATATTTTTAATTTTCAAATTTTAATTTCATCTTTGAAACAGGTTATGGTTACACTAGAAGAAGTTATGACAAGAACTGTTGATCTTGAAGCTGCACGCTACCAGTAGGGATGCTTTAGCTAAATCAGTCTACTCTTGCTTGTTTGACTGGTAAAATAATTTATCTATTCATTTTTTAAATGAATTTATTTTAAGAATTTGTTTTTGAATGTTATAGGATTGTGGAGAAAATTAATAAATCAATTGGTCAGGTTCCGAACTCAAAATCACTAATTGGTGTTCTTAATATCTACGGGGTCTGAGAGTTTTAGGCATAACAGGTAATGTAATGTGTTGAAACATTGTAAACTTACTTGTAATGTTAACAAAGAATTTGGTTGAAATAGTTTTGAGCAGTTCTGTATCGATTTCACAAATGAAAAACTGCAACAACATTTTAACAACATTTTAGCCTGGTTAGATTTTAATTTAATCCATATTCAAACTATAGAATTACATTACATATTTAGAAGTTGTATATTCTAATTTTATTTTTGTTAAATGCAGCACGTGTTTAGTAAGGAACAAGAAGAGTGCACAAAAGAAGCGATTGATTGGAGCTATATAATATAATGGAATAAACTTAAGGACTATGTAGTATACATTTTTTAAAATATTTGATGACATTGTATTATTAGTTTATGTAGTATTCTTTTTATAACATTTGTTTTGAAAATATAATATTTTAAATTGCTAGATTCTTGTTTTTATATTTATTATAAATAGGGATGAGATGCCAAAAATGAATTAATATTTTGATAATAATAGTGACATGTTTAGTGACATGAACTGTGACTTTTGATTAAAAAAATAGTGACATTTTTTGCGACATGAATAGTGACGTTTGATAAAATTTTAATGACATATTTAGCGACATGAATATAGACTTTTAATAAAAATAGTGACATTTTTAGCGATATGAATAGTGACGTTGGATTAAAAAATAGTGACATATTTAGCGACATGAATAGTGACGTTGGATATAAAATAGTGACATATTTAGCGACATGAATAGTGACGTTGGATAAAAAATAGTGACACATTTAGCGACATGAATAGTGACTTTTGATAAAAATAGTGACATATTTAGCGACATTAATAGTGACGTTGGATAAAAATAGTGACATTTTTAACGACATGAATAGTGACTTTTAATAGAAAATAGTGACACTATAAAGAATGTCACTACAAGTGTCTCTACAATTAGAGACACGATTGTGGATGTCACTAAATTAGCGACTTCTTAGTAGTGACTCTCCGGTTGACGTCACTATGAGCGTCACTGGCTTCAAATATGTCGCTAAATGCTAATCATGTCACTAACAATGTCGCTAAAAGAGCTTTTTTTTGTAGTGTTACTGGGTTACATAGTTTTTTCTAACAATAATTAGATACCCACACTATAGGTCAGTAACGAGATGAAGAAGATGGTGACGACGGTCGCAACCTCTTTGGTTGCGGACGCAAGGTGAATGTTCATTTACGCCTAGTCTAATTGTCACATAGTTTTGTTTGAGAAGAGTTTATCTCATATTATTATTAGAAAACTGTTTTGGATGCGATGTTTGATTGATAATAGAAGGTAATAAAGTAACATGTTCTGGTATAAAACAAATTATTGGCGACATGATTTTGGCAAATTATTGGCGACATGATTTTGGCATTGTCACAACAATTTTAATTATATTTGCTAATTTGATTTAAATATGAAATTGGTACGAAAAAGAAAAAGAAATTGTGTAGAACTTTGAGCTTACTTTGTTGCTTGGTTGGTGAAAAAATGGTGTCAGTGATCTATTAGAATATCTCTTTTTCTTTTACACCCATTATATTTCAACATAGATTTTCATAAGATTCCTTATTGTAATTATTCACTTATGCCTAGTATATATATATACACACAATTATTTAAACTACTGTTCAAACAGCCCAATCAGGCAGCCTTTTGTCTATTTGGGCCCAGGTCCTTCCCAGTGGTTAGTTGTTACGCCGTTCACAATTCAGGAAGCAGACTCATCAGGCGCAGCCCTTTCAGCCAGCCAACCATATGTTGAAGCCCTGTTAGGCCTGGCAAAGACACAACAGTAAATACGTAAAACCATCACTAATTAGTTTAACTATGTAAAAATGATAGGTTTTTAAGTTTTAACACGCTAACAAGTGTCTAAAACAGCCTTAACAAAAACTTAGTCAATATGGATAATGGAGATCATATTTAAAAACGTGGACATTTAAAACTTTTAAATATAAAAAAATTACAACAATTAGTGGATTAGAAGCATATAGATTTAAGCAATTTTCCCATCATTCAAGTGTCGAGCTCCTAGTGACGCTTCCGAAATTTTAAATTTATATATAATTCATCACACCATAAATCGCATCGAGAAAAAAATATTTTATTATTTATACGTATTGTAATTAACTTTATAACTTTAAAATTTGTGGATATGCACAAAAAAAACATCACAAATATCATTGATAACCTACAAAATATAAATTTTATATTCATTGATAGCCCGAAAGATTATGATTTTATAATTATAGGCTAACATACATACTGGAAACATCATTTATTATTTCTTACAACAAAAGCTATAGATGTCATGACATCTTAAATCTATTATAGTTGTAGGAGCTGATACCAATTTTCATTAAATAAAATACAATACAATTGAGAAATGACTAAAACAAATACAAGATTGAAACAAGAATATGTAGAAACAAAGAAGAAACAAGTTTGGTTGAGTCTCGTGAAATTCACGATCCCCTTAGAATAGATTCGTCGTCTATTTCCCAGGGTAAAACAACCGAGTGGGTTTACACTACCGAATATAATCGAAGCCCGAACACTTATCGAAAGTTTTTTATGTTTAAGGATCACTAAAAATTGGAGAGCATATGTGTGTGAGAATTCTTGGAGTGTAAGAAAGTCTAAGACTTTTTGGTGTGATTACAAATGAACCATACAAATTCTATTTATAATAGAAATGTGTCATCTTAATAACAATCATAATTGTCATTATACATATTCATTACAAAGAAATAAAACCACCAAATTCAATTCTAGATTTAATGACACACATTAAACCTCTTAATAATATTAATAATAATATTATCTTAATAATATTAATAATAATATTATTATTACTTGAATTTCTTAATCATAAAAACCGAACCCCCATTAAACCCGGGAGACGAGCGTGGATAGGTTCAAGTTCTCACTAGTTCATTTATTTTATTTCTTTGTTCCATACACCCCAATTTGAGAGTCGATATCTCATTCACCACAACTACATTTTGGGCATGTCAACTATTAATTATATATAATAAATATACATATAATTATATATGTCCAAAATTTTCCAACAATCCCCCACATGAATAGAGATCGATCGAAAACACAACAAAATTTCGATAAATGTTCAACAGTTAAGTCTTGCAAAGGATAGGTAGGTATTAGCCTTTGAACCTTCCCTTGAGAAGCACACTTAGTCTCCTAGCAGCCAGTAGACGCGATGCCCTTGAACTGAATCCGCCTTTTGTGTAGACGACAGTATACATTCTCACAAGACTCTCCCTAACTTGTTCATATCCTCTTATCGTGCCCGTCTTGGTCATGGACACTGCCTGGTTCTGCGAGAGCTATTAAGAATTGTGCCCCAACAATTCCATTCGAATCGACCCCACTTCTCCCTCACATAGGTGATTCTCTACAAAGAATCATTAAAAGCCATAGTGCTTATCCTCATTGTCACTGAACTAGGAATGGACTAGGAAGTAGTACAATGTACTCCCTTTAAGAATGTTTGGAGGAATTCTGTTACCCCCACAGTGACATCCCTTCATTTATACAATTAGGTTGTCCTATTGAACCTAGATTTTGGGATCTCCAGTCAACTAGGTTAGGTTTCCTTCGCATAAACTTTATTCCAAGGGCTTTAGTCCCATTCCATTATAACTAACTCTCTACTTAAGCATTTTCATAAGCGGATCCGCGATGTTATCAAGATAGTTAATCTTGATAACTTCAATTGAGAGTAGTTATTATATCGTATTATGTATTACAATTATACATTGTACACTTGACTAATGTAAATGTAAGATAACGATATATGCCAATATATACATCAATTATTTGGAATATCTTCCTTAATTGATATAACTTTAGGAAGATGAATGAATACCTTAGCAAGGTACCCCCACATTCGTACGTATTTATAAGACGATTTTCTTTCAAACCAAAATTTGTACGATGTTTCATCTATCCTTCACGAGATATCTTGTATAAAAGATAAGTAGTCGACATACGACATACCCCCACATTTGTACGTATTATGATACGGTTTTCTTTTAAACCAAAGTTTGTACAATGTTCATTTTATCCTCACGGGGTATCTAATATAAAATATAATTAGTCGACACACGACGTACCCCCACATTTGTACAAATTAATGTATCAATTACTTTCCATTAAGTAAAATTATACCCTTTCGTGTATATCAAGGAGTTTTGGTTATTTCTTTCAACCAAATGGAAGGATGAATTTGTTATGTTTGTGAGTTGAGTCAATATGGAATGTTGGTGATATGCAATTCAATTAATTAAAACAAATTTAACTAAATTTATATGGCATAATCAACCATGTTAAATATTTAACAATTTAAATGAACAACTTTATTAGCATTTTACAAGATCGCGGTTACACGTTGTCACATTTAATTTTAACATTTTTACCAACAACACTTCCACATTTTGATAACACAATTCCATTGGATTCAATCACAACCCGAATAACAAACTTAGTAAGCAACAATCCGGACACAAGATTTTTATGAATCCCCGGAACATACAAGATGTTGCTCAACATGACATCATTTCTGAAAGTAATCCTTAAGATAACATTTCCTTCACCTTTGATATATGTGGTATCCGAGTTTCCCATAAAAAGTTTTTACTCATTTTCAACATCTTTGAAAATGATAAACATATTTTTCTCGAAACACACATGACGGGTAGCACCCGTATCGACATACCATCCACTTTAATCGGTTCGCACCAAATTTACTTCCGATAAATCCGAAATCATGGCCGCATTATGCACATCTTCATTCATGTACATTTCCATGTAGGAATTGTACAACATTTGTCATTTTTATCAAATAAAAAGTGCAAATTTGACCAATAAACCTTAACAATCAAAATGTTCCAATTAGTAGTGAGATATATTTCAAGTATCATCTTATCAAGAATAAACTCAAGAAGCCAAAGCCTATCTTGTATCTTACTCACTAATTTAAACCAACATTTTTCCCGAGTCTCACAATTTGAAAGTAAAATTCTAGATGCCAAAGCAATCCATATATATAGAAATCCGAAGAATTTAACTTTTACCAAATTTGAGAAAATTCAAGTAACCAAAGTTAACTTGAAAGCTTAAAACAACAAAACCTTTTTATTTCAAAAATCTTAATATTTCCAAATATCTCACATTATGAGACTATATTCAAGAAACTAAAGTAATCTTGATGTGTATAAAATGGAAATTAAAATTTTTCAAAGAAAAATCTCTATAATTCAAGAGAACAACAATAATGTAAAATTTCAATCCAAAAACATGTAATTTCCAATTAGTTTAACAAATTGAAACCATATGCCATGAAGCCAAAACTACATTGACATGAAGAAAAAGGAAATCACGTGAACATATATTATTTTCTAAACTCTATAACAACCAATCACAAGTTTCATAAAGAAACCCCAATAATTCTCAAACTTTGAAAGCAAAATTCTAGATGCCAAAGCAATCCATAGATAAAAATCCGAAGAATTTTAGCTTTTACACAAGTATGAGAAAAATCAAGTAGCCAAAGCAAACTTGATCACCAAAAATTGATATAATAAACTTTAAATCCAAAAACTTGATATAATAAACTTTAAATCCAAAAATTTAATTTAACAATTTATAAAACAACTCAACACGAACTGGAGTTGAGTTAATCTAGATGCCTAAGCAATCTTGCGAGCTTGATATTAAAAATTATAAACAAACAAAATTCAATAATTTTATAATAATCTTAACCAACCCTCTTGTTTTACAAAAACTTTTCAATCAAAAACTTTTTCCGAATCGATGCTATTAAGAAGCAAAAAAAGGGAAAAAAAAAACTTTCTATTTTCCAACCGGTATTAGCAAGAGAGGAAAAATCTATTTTAAGTTTGTAGGAGCTGATACCAATTTTCATTAAATAAAATACAATACAATTGGGAAATGACTAAAACAAATACAAGATTGAAACAAGAATATGTAGAAACAAAGAAGAAACAAGTTTGGTTGAGTCTCGTGAAATTCACGATCCCCTTAGAATAGATTCGTCGTCTATTTCCCAGGGTAAAACAACCGAGTAGTTTTACACTACCGAATATAATCCAAGCCCGAACACTTATCGAAAGTTTTTTATGTTTAAGGATCACTAAAAATTGGAGAGCATATGTGTGTGAGAATTCTTGGAGTGTAAGAAAGTCTAAGACTTTTTGGTGTGATTATAAATGAACCATACACGTTCTATTTATAATAGAAATGTGTCATCTTAATAACAATCATAATTGTCATTATACATATTCATTACAAAGAAATAAAACCACCAAATTCAATTCTAGATTTAATGACACACATTAAACCTCTTAATAATATTAATAATAATATTATCTTAATAATATTAATAATAACTAGCAGGGTACCCGCGCAATGCGGCGACGGGTACACAGAAACCATATTTCGTGGCGAGCAAGTGTTGTTCGTTTACAAGATAATAATTGTTGCTAGAAATAAATAATTAAACGGAAATGTGGATTTTGGTAAGAGTTGATGATTTACAGCGTCGTATATTTAATGTTATTGGGTAAAATGGTTTTCGAGTAACAGAATTTTATTATTAAGTGTGAGTAGTGTTACCAAAGTGTAATGTATAGCAAGTGGTTAACACATAGTGATAAGTTAGGAGAGGTCTTGGGTTCGAATCTTATTAGCCGCGATTTTTTTTTAAGTTAGAAAACTAACTAACAAAAGTGGAAAGGTCCTTAAAATCAAGTTTAAGGAGCTCCTTAAACTTGCCTAATGGGGTAGGCCTAAATGCTTTATATAGTAGTAAGATATTATTATTAATTGAATTTCTTAACCATAAAAACCGAACCCCCCATTAAACCCGGGAGACGAGCGTGGATAGGTTCAAGTTCTCACTAGTTCATTTATTTTATTTCTTTGTTCCATACACCCCACTTTGAGAGTCGATATCTCATTCACCACAACTACATTTTGGGCATGTCAACTATTAATTATATATAATAAATATACATATAATTATATATGTCCAAAATTTTCCAACAATAGTTCCTTGGGTTATGTACGTGATCTAAGCATGTATAGACACAAGTAACTTCAATGTTACGATTTAGTGCAAAACTGTAAATGTAAGTTTTAATCCTAACACCTATTTTGCACCAAAAGTTATAAAAATAATACATATTCAAATAAGTAAAGCGATGATTGGTAATACTATCTTTACAATATATAATACATTTATCACTTACATAATTAGGAAGAATTCAGCCAACACACTTATTAATCTTTACTATAAATAATATATTTACCCTTTTTAAAATTAGAAAGGCTGAAAATTCAACCAATATGCTTGTTAAATATTGAAACGAACGCCTTTAAGAAAAAAGGCAACGTCCACTACATCTATAAACAATTTGTTAACTAGCCAGATGCTTGTTTTTTCATTTTTAATCATTTATTTATTATCTTATAATATCTTACACCATACACTAGGGGTGAGTATAAAATCCAAAAAACCGAACCGAAACCTAAAAAACCGCCCCGAAAAAACTGAACCATTTGAAAAATCGATGTCAACGATTTTAATTTTTTGTAAAACCCGAATGTTTGGGGCGGTTTTCTGGGGCATATGAAAACTCGACCGAGAAACTCGCCCCGCCCCGCCATTGTATCTCTTTCAAATTTAATAAAAATATTTGTATATTTATAAAAGATTTGACATTTAATTATCTTTTAAATAAAAGATATGATTGAATTTTTTTAGATGATTTATTCCTATATTTTCTAGGTTTTAAATAAAATATTTTTGAGTATATTTAATTACGAAAGATTGTTGGATGTTATTATATTATTAATCTTACTCAAGTTATTTTAGTTGAATTTATTATTACATTATATTAAACGTACTAGTTGTTTTTTATTTATAACGCAATGTGTTAAGGTTTGGGAGTTTAAATCATAATATTAATTTTTAAGGTAACAAATTGGTAAATTTAAAGGAAAACAAAAAACAGAAAAAACCCCAAAACCAAACCGAAAAACTGAAAGCGAAAAACCCGAAACCGAACGGGGTGTAATTATTGAAAAATAGGGTTTATAAATTTATTTCATATTTTATGATCTATATACTCTGATTTCTAATGCTGAATAGGGTTGTAGTTTTGATTTGTGTGAGATGTAGATGTAGATGTATTTGTATAATTTTTTATATCCAGGTATTTTACTTTCGTACGTAATCTAATCGATTCTGATTTATAATTTTTACAGATCTAACATTGCAAGGCTCTTCAAATTATGGGCATTTGGGCGGTTAATGGAGATGAATAAAATATGCAGGTTTGTCTATTGTAGGATTTAAAGGATTTACCTGTGTTAATCATGTTGAAGCTTTCATTTTCATGGAATGATGTAAGGCGACAACAATAGATGAATGGTTCCCAATCAATCTTAATTTTAATTCCTTTAATTTTTATTGTTATGGTGACAAAAAGTTCTCCTTGAAAACATAATTGACCATCTTACTTGTTTAGGATTCGGTACGAGTGTACCGTATCACTCTGCTAAACAAAAAATGACCGTATTTTGAATTACATTGGATGGTCCATCGAATTGTTTAGATTCCAGAAATGTCATGATGGATTGGTTTAAACGTTTAATAAAGGTGTCATATAGGAACAATATTATGTCGTTTTATTACATGAAGATTGATTTGTCATTCTTTTAGGAAAAACAATGATAAATCTAATAGGAATAAAAATAATATATATTGTATAGCTTTCTCTATACTTTGCAGTTCAATTGTATAATATTGAGTAACAACACCGCGAGGAGATGTCCAAGGCATCTAGGATTTGGGATTGTGGGATTCGTTCTAATTTGATAAACCAATGATCATCCACTCTTCTGTTAGTATGAACACGAATTAAACTATGCCTTCCATTGAGAACCGATTTAATCCCTTCTTAGTAGCACATGCAATACATATTTCTTGTTCATATAAGATAGTTACAAAACTATCTTATGGTCGTATACATGAATTTAGTTTCAGTTATATTCAACCATCCATGGATTTCAGGATTTGTTCATTAGATTTCATCAAGGGGAATTGAAAGAGAAAGATGATGTTTTTGTTCCATCCCACATTAGTTGCTTATAGGTAATAGAAGTGTGAAAGTGATTATAAGGTGCAAGCAAGTGAAATGTTTGAAAGGTAGTAAACTTAGAGCGAATTATTCTCTCCTTTTACTAAAGAATATTTTGTATTATATTTTGTGTGATGAATACATATATGGTGTATGTGTCTGTTGGCTAATATATATACAATGTATGTCATGAAACTGCCAAATTAGATGATATATTCAACTCATTTGGGGAATATTTGTGTTTAAGTAATTAAAATATTGGCTTAAGTCCACCACCATTGCTAATGCTACTACCATAATCAGTATAGCCACCGGAAAATATAGTTATAGGGTACCCGTTGACGCATTGCGCGGGTACTTACTGGTATTGTTAAGTTTTTTCTTAATCACACTCAATTGAAGTTTTTCCGATCTCTATGATTATTGAAGGACATTTTATTTAACCCTTTATTTTTATTGTTTCTTCCATATTAATATTATATCTTAAAAACTTATAATAAACAACGATCTAAGGGAATATTAAGTAATGGTATTCCTTAGTATTCCTATTATATTTCCCTTTTTCATTATCCACTTTGAACTAAGCACCCCCTTAGTATATATAGGAATGAGTTCTTTTGAAAATTGATATATTGGGTGAGAATGCGAAAATAGATCTCAGCCGTTGATTTCGGTGCGGAAGTGTTCTTAATTCACCAATAAATACACTTGAATCATCCATGAATACTCAGGGGGCGCACGACCATTTGCGTTGCGAGAAAACGCGGCATGGTACGTGAACGCCCCTGTGTATTCATACATGAATACACTATGTGTATTCGTGTATTCATGCATGAATACATTACTCACATTCTTACGAAATTTTAAATTCTCAAAAGAAATTCCCTTATATATATACTAGCTGGTACTCGCGCAATGCGGCGGGTACCATGTAACACTATTATGCGGCGAACAAATGTTGTCCGATTGCAATATTTACTCGTTGGTACATTACTTTGAAAGCTGACATATCATCATGGATGGCGGTAATAATCTTCGACATTCAAAGGACAAACATAAAGTAAATTTGAATGTTTAATCAGACCAACTCTTTCTATAATTTTGAATCACTTAGAAGTTACAAAAAGATCATACCCAACAATTCAATTTTAGAAATGCGCAATTTAATTTGAACCACAAAAATATAATACTAAGAAATCACCAAATAAATTCTTTAGGAACAAAATTCAATCAGTATGTATATAAAAACACAAATACTCGGCTCCAAACTAAAATCAGTATCGATTGTGCTGAAAACACAGGGTGATTAGACCAATATTCCCATTTGCTATTCTTCGCTTCTGGCTCAACCTCTCTATTTCTTCGACATATATCAACAAACTACGTCACATCCTAGAAAAGTAGACTGCCATAAAACCTAATCCTATTCACATTGTATTAGGGGGGAAAGTGACAAATTGGAGGACTAAATAACTTTATTTTTGTAAAATAAAACAGTTTGGGTTGACCTAAAATCATATTTGTCCACAAATATTTTTTTTTGTAACCAATTTACTCTGTCAAATTACGATTAAAAAAACTATATTGCTTCAATGATAATCCACGTTTTTTAAATTGAGTTAGAAGGTTTATGAATTAAAACTACAAATTTAATCATACCTAATTTTGACCCAACGAGTTCAACTGGTACATCGGGTACACATCTTCGAAGGTCATGCATCCACTATAAAAACATTACAATTCAAAATTTTAACGTATTAATACCAGATAATTTTATTTGAACAAAATTTGCTACCATGAAATCTATATATATGTATTAAGGCTTACCAAAATAGGCAAAACAGTACACTTTATTCCACTTTGTGTATCTTGTTTTTGGTAAATCATCAGCCCGAGTAATCTTCTTGAAAAATTACTAAAAAATTGCTCTTTTTTTCATCGTCCCTAATAACCGAACCTTCATCAGTCTCTTGCTCGGGACCAATATTATCAGGGAACATTTCTGCATCAAATAAAAAGAGAAATTTAGCATTATAAGTAACTAAATTACAGGTTCATGACAAGATATGTTTAAAAGAGCACAAATGTTATATATTCTCTTTGAGAAGCTGATAGATTTTCCAACCTAACCCTCATTTCGTGAACCCAATTGGCAGCCCAAGTGTCTATCGCACACAAAACATCAACTATCTAAAAATGACATAACAAGTCAACCAACTTTATCCAGACCGTAACCGTTACCCAACCAACCCATTTTGACAACTGTACCTCATTTGCGCGCGCCTCCATGAAGAGCCTCGTACATGCATCATTTGGTCCATCAAGAGCTGGGTATACATAAAGACCACTACATGCACATAAAATTCAATCTTTATTTGCTTTAAATACTAACATAAAATTAGGATAAAAAGTTCAAAAATTATAAAAATACATAAAAGTTTACCTTGATGCAATATGCCTTGCAGCTGCTGTTGAGCAGTTCAATTCATGTTCTGCATGTAATATAAACAGAAGAACTCGAGCCAGTCCAGGGTTTCGTTTATATGACTTATCACATGTGAAAAATGCCACAAAGTGTCAATTTCTACAACCACCAAATAAGCATTCTGCACAAACATTTAAACAATATACAAATCATTACTACTTTAATTATCCCAAGAGCTTCGCATCAAATGACTTAATATTCATGACGTATCAAATGACCTAACAGCAAACATAATTAAATTTATAGAAAAAATATATCATTATAAAAACTGTAAATAGGTAAACTTGCGCAATGTTGTTATTGCTTCAACATGATTATAAGGCTCCAAATTAAACAGATCCAGCAAAGTTATTCCCTACAAAACCTCCAAATTAAACAGATACAGCCGCTGTAATAATTTGTGTCTTCGATAAAGCCCTACAAAATCTAATTCGTTTCGCTCTTATAAAACATCAACAATAGAATATTATGATAAATGATGGAAGTATATACCCAAGAAAAGCCCTAGATGCAAATGGGGTGCCGGCGCAGTGGCGGGGGAACCAGCAAGTGCGGCGGAGTATAATCCGGTAGAATGTATGGTTTGATCATTGACGCTTGGATTTTTCTTCAATAGATCCAGCAAAGCTATTCCCGCCATTGTTATAGTATGTAGAAGAATTGATGATGATGTTAATTAAAAACTGTAGAAATCAAGGCTGCTCAAAACCTGATGCTATTGTAAAAGGTACCCTTGAACTATATGAAGCAATCGTTCATTGTTATGGTACTTTTCTGAAGCAATCGTTCATTGCCCAAGAAAAAACTCGATGGCTTGCGCATGCATTGGCCAATAAGGCGGTGACTTTCCATTGGCCCTGAGGCGGTGGCTTTCCATTGGTCCTTTAGGCGGTGGGTTTTAGCCATGGGGATGAGTTTTATTCATAAAGATTTAAGCCTCAGTAAAAGCAAGTCTAGCCAGTTAGCTCGGTTGGTTGAGGTGTATGTTATCAACTCAGTACTCCCGCGTTCGAATCTAGCCAGACCCATTTATTTAAAACCCGGATCATTCAAAAAATAGTAAGTGTGTTGGCTGAATTTTCAGCCTTGCTAAATAAGGAAAGGGTAAATGCTTTATAATATAGTAGAGATATGGTCATTCACCTTGAGCACTGCAACACCAGATTAATCACTGCTCAAATTGGACATTTAAAATCTTGAAATTAAGATGCCCATCGTATATATCTTATCAGAAGAGAAGAAGATATTACGTACAGAAAAGACTAATTTATAAGATCGGTAGTTAATTCTTTTAGGACTAGTTTATAAGATCGGTGACTGTTAGGACTAGTTTTGAGCTTAAATGATGTAATTAGCCTTAATTAGACTAGTTTAAGTGTGTTTAGAGGTTAGGGTTTAAATACCCCTTGTGATGACTAATGATGTAAGCTTTTCTCTCATTTGAAAGAATTAACTTTTCGAAAGCTCTTCCCTCCATCTTCATTCTCTCTCAACTTACACACACTAAAACACACACTTGATTCTTCAATCTCACTCAAATCACCATGAATTAGCTTGAATTCAATCTCATTTGATCTCTCAATTGGTATCAGAGCATAAACTCTCTAAGAGTAGATCCAAATTCGTGATGAATTGATC
Source organism: Calendula officinalis (assembly GCA_963853835.1). Lineage (NCBI taxonomy): Eukaryota > Viridiplantae > Streptophyta > Magnoliopsida > Asterales > Asteraceae > Calendula > Calendula officinalis. The sequence continues at coordinate 25,273,336 of OY970831.1, forward strand.
CAGATCTGAGAAAATTTGAAGAAAAGTTCGTTCGTCACTTGAAATTTAATGTTGTAAATTTTTGTTTCGAATTGAAGATTTGATTGAAGATTCATGTTTCTCCAGTGATTCTAATAAGAATAGAATCAAATTTCAGTTCAATCCATCAACAATTGCTCTCAATTTGAAGATTTTTGTGAAAAAGTGAAAAACTCAAAAAGTGATTGTAATCTGCAAAATTCGATCAAATGTGTTATGTTTTGGGTTATTTTATCGGATCAGAATGTTAGAAAAGAAATTTCGAGCAGATAGGGATTGGAATCATTGAATTTGGTCAAGTATTGAGCGAGAATTGGATCAAAATGGTGAAATTTTGAACGTACCTGTGTTAGTCCGTTGAAGTCTTCGGCTGCATGAACAAGTTCGGCACGAGCATCTTCTTCGGCCCAACAAGTTCAGCCCGAGTATCATATTCTGCCAAAGAAGTTCGGCCCAGGTAGTACTTCGGCCCGAACAGTTGAAGTTCGGCCCAGTTGTGAAATTCGGCCCGAACAAATTATAGTTCGGCCCGAAATTGTAGTTCGGCCCAAGGAAGTTCGGCTGTTGAAGCTCGGCCCGAAATTGTAGTTCGGTCCAAGGAAGTTCGGCCCGAACAATACCAAGTCTTCGGCCCATATTGTGTGACAAAAGGGGTTATACTAAAACGATCATAACTTTCAGCTCGGGTGTCCGTTTCAAGCCCACGAGTAACCAAATCGAAGCTCACGACGAAAGCTACGACGCGATAAACGCCGTAGGCGGTTTAACCGACTTCTCGGTCCAAAAATCCTTGTTTTAGACACTTTATTCACGTTTTTGTGATTTTTCGGTCAATTTTCAAACTTCGTTTAGCCCCAGATTTTGATCCGTTTATCGTTTTTGACCAATTCAAAAATCTAGGTCATATTTAAAGTGTTTTTTTATCATATGAGATCTTTTTAAAAAAAAAATTCAAATTAAAATTTTTTTTCCTTCCCTCTCGGTCGTAACTCATACTAAAGCAAAATTTTAAAAACGAGAACTTTTTCCCTAACCTAAAACATTTTACACTTCTCGGCTCAAACTTTTACATTTTTAAAACACGAGATTTTCTACTTATCAACCCGAGAACTCAATCAATCATAATAATCACAAAAATGGGAAAACCTGCATTACCTACATTTGATGATATGGAAAAAGACCTTCAAGATGTGCTAAAGGCTATGTCTCTTATCTCGGACTATCAGAAGAAATATAATTCAAAGTCTACAAACAACTATCTGAGATCTTCATCCAACTTCAAATCTGCTCCCTCTGCTACGATCTCAACTGAAAAGCCAATCATCACACCTTTGGATGCTACAAAGAAATCAGTCGTTCGTGATTCAGAGTTTTTTAAACGTAAGATGTTGATGGCTAAACAAACTGAGACTGAAAAAGTGTTATTAGCTGGAGATGAAGAACAAGTAGCAAAATTTCTATAAGTCAAACGAAAATATTGAGGTTTCTGATAGACTCAATACAAAGGCCAACAAAGATGACAAGGTACATACTTCTCTTCCCTCAAATGAAGTTAATTCCACTAATTCTGATACTTATTTTGTTCAAAATCAGACATCTGAAGTTGATTCTTTAAAACAAAACCTTTTGAATGCACAAAATTTAAATAATCACCTTCAAGATCGCTTAAATAATTTGGAAAAACAAAATGAACAAAATGCTTTTCTGGGTAATAAACTTGCTCATTATATTCAACAACAAACAGTTTTCAAACAAGAAAATCTGAGGTTACAATAGCAATCAGAGTTTAAAGATAAATATGATCATAATTACAAACTTTACTCTAAAGTTTGGGGTGATTATCAAATTAACAAAAACAGTATTGCACGTAAAGAAAAAGAGTTTGATGAAATTGAAAAACAATTTAAATCTCTAAACTCTCAAATCAAAGAGTTAACAGAGGAATTACATGATCAAAAAATCCTTGCATTAAAAGAAATGAGAAATAAACAAAATATGATTCAGACGTTTAAAAATGAGACTCATAAATTGAATTCACATATCAAACATCTTGAGGAAATGAGTGCCACAATCAACCAAGAAGTTTATGAAAATAAAGCATTACTCTTAAATATTGAAACTCTAACAAACGATTCTGAAACAAAGCAACTTCAGATTGCTGAATTAACAAAGAACCTTCATGACACAAATACTATTAATAGTTTGAACATCGAAAGATATGATTCTGTTTGTGCTGAAAATTGTATTTTGACTGATAAAATTAAACTACTTGAATGTAATTTTGGTTCTGATTTACAAAAACAAATCAATATTTTTAATATTGAGAAAACAAAATTGCTAGATACAATTACATCTCTTGAAACAGATCTTTCTTTGTCTCAAAATAAAAACGAAGGGTTGTTAATTAAGCTTGAAGCAAAATCTAAAATCTTTGACAACGACAAATCAGCTTTACAAACCAAAATTGTTGAATTAGAAAATAAAATTGATGAGTCAAATAAATTTTTTGATGACGAGAAACTAAAGTTGCAAATACAAATTCAAAATTTAAAATCTATATCATCTCATCCTCAGAAGTTTAATAAGCCAAGTCCATCTATGAATAAATGTAATAACTACAGAATGTTTTCTCCTGTCATGGCATATCGTGATTTATATACAATCAAACAATCCGAGGTAAATAGAGGAAATTCTAAACTTAAACTGAAGTCACAAGTAAGTTCCTCTACCACGCCTAAGCCTAGGAGATCCACGGTCCCACCAAACTCTGATAAGAAATTGAATGCTCTCAAACAAGTTAATAGAGGAAATTCCGCACCTAAAACTCCAAATAAATTAGGTTCGTCTTCTAAACTTAAGCATTCTCAAATGGATAAGACCAAACCATCAACCGTGTTGAAACATTGTATTCCTTCAAAGAAAATCTTTTCCAAAACTAAAACTTTGAAATATTCAAGAAAAGATTTACTTTCATTGGAACCAATATCAACTTTTCATCAAGTGCCAAAAACAACTCCTAAAACACCAACGATCTTAAAAGCACAATGGGTTCCTAAAACTCCAATTTCTCAAATAATTCCCCGGAAATTATTTGAAAGTGAAACATCACGTTTCAGTCTTTCTTGGAATTCCAAATCTGTAAATCAAATTGATACAACTTATCAATGGTTTAATTCTCATACTAATACCATCGGACCCAAACAAAAATGGGTACCAAAAGTTGTTTGATGTGTTTTGCATGAGTATTACTTATACACAATTCGGTGTATAACTCGTGTGTCAACCGCTCTTCAATTAGCTGATTTGTTTACCAAGGTTTTAGACGAAAAACGCTTTAATTTTCTTGTGTCTAAGCTTGGTATACTAAATCTACAACCTTAAACCGTTTTACTGCTTTATTTTTTTATTTTTTTTGTTTTTGTTTTCAATTTTTTTTATAAATAATAAAATGGCTTTCAAGTACCTCTGCTTGGAACCCGTTCTCAAATGACTTCATTGGTTGAGGGGGAGAATTTTTATTCACTTGTCAAGGGGGAGAAACTAGACATTCTTATGTCAAGGGGGAGCATAACTGCTTTATGATTTTTGAAATTCAACTGTCGAGGGGGAGCATCCTTTTATAATCGCTAAATACTGTTTCAATGCTCCTTTCAAATTTTTTTTTAATTATCAATATGGGGTATCAATTTTTGTAATATCCGTAAACGATCTCATTACCAATCTCAATTGGTACTGATTGCATCTGTTTATTACAAATTTTCTTATTCTATCTTGGTAATAAATTTTTTTTACCTCAAACAGTTTTTTCAACCTCTTACATATTTACAATCACACAAACTTATCAATGTTGAGTATTAGCTTTTGCAATATTCGTAAACGATCTCTTTACCAGTCTAGGTTGGTACTGACTGCATCTATTTATTGCAAATTCTATTATTTCTCATTGCTATTTTTGTGTTCCTTCATTGTTGAAATTCTTCAAATGTAAATCATATTTTTCTCCTTTCAATTTCGATTATCATTTTTCAAATTAATACTTAATTACAAATATTTCTTTTACTCATATTGAGTTGTTGACATCACAATCTCATAAATTCTTTATTAATCTGTGATGCCAGCATTCCAAAAAATTTTATCTCACTTTGTGCTCACAATGCTGTGTTCACAACGTAGGATACAAATTTTTGTCATATTCGTAAACGATCTCTTTACTAGTCTCGATTAGTAAAGATTGCATCTGTTTATGACAAATTTTTCGTCTCTTGCGTTGTGGCTCAATTTTTCACAAACCCTATTTTTCACAACCCTGATTTTGCACAACATAATAAATTTTTTATTTTTTAAAATGACTTGTTTGTAACACTCAACACAATTTGCTGTTAAATTCGTCGATCTCTTTACTGATTTCAATCAGTACTGATTGCATCTGTTTTTAACACCATCTTGGATTGATTGTTCTTACTATTTTTCAAACGATTTTCATTCTTAAAAGATCAATGGAGAAATCATTTTTCATCTTCTCAAAACTGCTCAGATTCAATTCTGACTTTCTCCAATTCTCACACACACAAAATCGTTTTGAATGCACATTGCTATGTCATTGATCTTTGTATATCCGTCGATCTCTTCTCTGTACACGTTCAGAGAAGATTGCATCTTTGTAAGTGGTATACTTCACTGATCTTTGATATACTCAAACAGATTGATCTCTGTTAAATTTCAAATATTTGATTAACAATGTCTCTAATCATCGTGTTTGCCATATCCGTAAACGATTTCTTTACTGAAATTCTTCAGTAAAGATTGCATCTGTTTATGACTTCACGTGATTATTGACAATGCTATTCTTCATTTTCAAATATTTTTCTCAAATATTTTTAGATCAAATCAATTTTTTTTTGTGGTTACTTCATGAGTACTACATGTTTCTGGTTCTCATTCCGATCTTGGCTCTTGATTTACATCGACACACAATTCTTCTCTCCGATTCCATAACGCAACTATTCAGCTTTATCATGAGGACCCTGGTCATGATCCTCATGAGGGGGAGAAAAAGAGCAAGAAATAGTTCAAGTATCGGATTTATATCTGAACAACATCAAAAAGAACCATAAACATTCCATCAAAGAAGAAAATACAGAACTCATGTACTCAAACCAAATGCAAAATCAGAAATTGTTTATATTATGTGATCAAGAGAAACAGAAAATGATAATCAGTGTACTAAACAGAAAAACAAGTGAAGAAGAACAAAACCGATTCATCTACAGAAATCTCTCTCAAAATCTCAACCACAACTATCTCAAGCTTAACCGTACAAATCATTCAATTCAATTATAAACTTAACCGTACAAATCATTCTTTTCAAAATTCTAAAAACACACACATCAAAAGACTTAAACTTTCAAATCATTCTTTTTAAAATTCAAAACATCATTATACAATCCTCACAAAAAAAAAAAAAAAAAAAAAAAAAAAAAAACCTCTATCACAAAATCTCCAATATTGAAAATCCCAGAAAAATCCTTACCAAACTGATATTCCATATCCAGAACTTTCAAATCCTTAGGAAACCAGTTTTTAAGAATTTCTTACACTGACAGATTCAACGAAACAAAAATATTTCTGTTGAATGTTTGAAATCTCAATTTCTTCTCAAGCTAATCAGATGTAAACATTGAAGAGCAAAACAGTTTAAAGCACATCTGAGCATAAACGAATTTCATAACGAGTCAAAAGAAGAAATTGAAGAAGGAAGAATGGGATAAAGTGCTAAAGCTCAAAAAGGGGGAGATTGTTAGGACTAGTTTTGAGCTTAAATGATGTAATTAGCCTTAATTAGACTAGTTTAAGTGTGTTTAGAGGTTAGGGTATAAATACCCCTTATGATGACTAATGATGTAAGCTTTTCTCTCATTTGAAAGAATTAACTTTTTGAAAGCTCTTCCCTCCATCTTCATTCTCTCTCAACTTACACACACTAAAACACACACTTGATTCTTCAATCTCACTCAAATCACCATGAATTAGCTTGAATTCAATCTCATTTGATCTCTCAGTGACTGGGTGAGTATGCATGGGACGATTTCGGACGGTTTTTAACTAAAACTAACCCCAAACCGAATACTTTGGTTTTAAGAATTACAAACTGTTCGGTTTCAGTTTTTCACAATAAACCGGTTCGCTTTTGATTTATTTTTAGGTTTTTTATTTTCCTTAAAATTTATTAATTTGTTAACCTAAAGGTTATGATCCAAGTTTCAAAACATTACTTTATTTCCTCTATATTTAAAACAAACAAATAACCCAAATTTCCACGGTCATACAATTATAAAACCTACAAAATATACGAGTAAAACATGTCAAAAAGTTTAAATGATATATACTTAATTTTTTTTGATATAGCTAAGTATCAAATCTTTATAACGATTAATAATATTTTAACAAAATTTGAAAAACATATACGGTGGGGCGGGGCGGTTTTTTTGGTTTGGTTTTTTGTATGCACCCGAAAACTGCCCTATATATTCGGTTTTTTCAAAAATCAAAACGCTCACATCGGTTTTTCAAATGGTTCGATTTTTCGGATTTTTTTGGTTTCGATTTGTTTTTCATGCTCACCCCTACTTTTACATATATTATAGAGTAAATTACACAAATGGTCCTTTAAGTTGATACCCAATTTCACATTTGGTCCTAGTCTTTTAGAACTGACAAGGATAGTCCTTTCATTTGACACTTTTGTCATGTTTGGTCCTTTAGTCCAAAACCGAAAACGATGAATTTTCAAAACCGGACCGATAACATGTTATCGGTTTTGGCCTAAAGGACCAAACGTGACAAAAGTGTCAAACTAAAGAACTATCCTTGTCAAGTTTAAAAGATTAGGACTAAATGTGAAATTGGGTATCAACTTAAAGGACCATTTGTGTAATTAACTCTATATTATATGTATATGGCACTTTAACTTAAGACTGTGCGTAATGGGTGACCAAACCCAGTTTGGTCACCCCTGCCACCTCTGCGCCACATCGACTTTCTCTCTCCTGATCAAACACATGACCAGACAGCGACCAAACCCCCGTAACGGGTGACCGAATCGGCGTCCAATTTTTTTTTTATTTTTTTTTCAGTTTTATTAATTTATATATAATATAATATTTATTTTTTATATAATATATTATTAAATTATTAATTATTAATATATATATATATATATATATATATATATATATATATATATATATATATATATATATATATATATATATATATATATCCGTATATGTATAAGAGAGAAAGAGGGCAAAACACCGGCGTTCACCAACGGTCGACTCCCCGACCATTCAAGGGGGTCGACGCGTCGACCAAGGGAGGCCGTAACGGGGACGACGCGTCGCGGTCGTCCGATGTGGAGGTCGCGACCGATCGTTTGGTCGTGCGATACGCATGGTCTAATTATCAAAGGGATCCAGGATGCTACGTAGTTAATTGGTGGACACATATTAATTAAGAGCCATGCTTACTTAGGCTTATCCTTGAGTGAATTAAAAGGACCATTATCGATCAATGTGAAAGTTTGTAAAGAATTCTACTTGTATTTTTACTCTGAGAAAAAAAAAGCTATTACACGTTAAACTCTGATAATAGTTACTAGAAAAACTGCAACAACGCACATCAGAACTTTAGAAATCTTTCACTAATTGTTGGGAATTCATCTCTAATTATAGATGTCTTTTGAAAGATATATAGAAAGGACCACACAAAGAATATATATCTCCTTTTCTTTTTCGTTTTTTTTTCTTTTCTAAACGGCTAATTTGCGGGTGATTGAAATTAAGTGTATGTCTCTGAATTAATTTAGATGCATATATGCATGGGTAATTAACCCTTTTACATATATGGCACCTTAATTAACAAGGGGATCCAGGATGCTACGTAGTTAATTGGTGGACACATACTAAGAGCCATGCTTACTTAGGCTTATCCTTACGTAAATTAAAAGGACCACAATCGATCAATATGAAAGTTTGTAAGAATTCTACTTGTATTTTTACTGAGAGAAAAAAAAAAACGACTACACGTTAAACTCTATATGCGCATAAACTTACAATCAATAGTCTTTTATAATGGTTACTACAACAATTGAAACAACGCACAGTAGAACTTCAACAATCTTCCCCTCATTGTTGGCGTTCATCTCTAATTCTAAGCAGTCTTTTGAAAGATATTTTCGAAGGACCACCTAAAAAAAATTGTGAATCACAAAAGCAGTTATCATGGTAGCAATTTCATCTTTAAATCCAATTAATTAATGTAATTAAAAACGTTGTAACAATAAATATTTAATTTTAACAAAATGCTAACAGATAATGGTTAAAAAGGAAAAAAAGAATAACCATTAAAAAAAAACCACCACTTACATTTTACTAACCACATCAAGATAGTTATACTTTTCAACTTGTACATTATTATCCTTAATCATAGCACAAAGACATTCTTTAGCAAAACCCTTAATTTTTTACAAGAACATGAGATGATATAAACTCTACTTTGCCATCCGTGCTTTACTTGCATGAATTATACTGTATAAAATTTCATTTAAATAATGGGTTTTTCCAGTTAATGAGCAACACATTTCGTTAATAATTTAAAATGCATTTAATATAAATTATTAATTTATGAGATGATATAAACTCTACTTTGCGATGTATGCTTGCATTGAAATAGATGGAGGAGTGTAAAGTTATGTAATTGATGACCATCTCTATCTGTATAGCAGAATGTCAGGATCGATTAACTATAAAGAAGTTAATAAACACTTTAGATCTAATTGAATATAGAAGTTGCAGCGGATCAACACTATATCAATGTAATTAAGAACAATGAACTGTAAATAATATGCGAAAGTATTAAGAACACAGTTTCACAAAAAGCTTCAATGTATATTATTGAGTTAACAATACACACGTACGTTTACAATTCGTAAGGAACTATTTATAATAGTCCTTGAAGCTAAAATATTTACCCTAGTTATTCTAGGACTTTGATTTACATCGAATTATAAAAGATATACATTTAATTACATTCTATAACTATCTCTGCGAAGATCTCGGACTTGATATGCTTCCAAAACGCGTACCAGTAGTAAAATCATTCACCAGTAGTAAATGTGCATCGTCAGTAGTAACTCTGGTAACCAGTAGTAAGTCCAAAACCAACGTCAGTAGTAACTACTCTTGATCAGTAGTATCTTCAATAAGCTTTGATCAGTAGCAACTAAGTTATAGTATACACCAGTATCAACTTCATCAGTAGTAACATGTTCTGCCCCATCAGTACTAAGTATGATTAGTACTAACTGCAGCATCAGTATCAAGTTGATCTGTGTTTTGCTCCAACAATCTCCCCCTAAACTTATTGATTATCTTTTAATCAATCAAGTTTCTTTTGTTCTTCTTGTTCTCTTCTTCTTTTCTCAAGAGTTCTTTGATTCTGTTGAAGCCTTTGTTCAATAATATATTTGCTGTTCCTCTTTGTAAAGTAATTCAGTTTGTTTTGGAACATAACAGCATCATAAGGTTTCATCAAAGTATTTTTATGAATATCTGATACATAGTCTTCTCAGAATGTGGATATTCTTTTTCATATAAGTACAATTCACATACTTTGCCTGATTTCTCAAAGAAGTACATATTAGCTGTAGGAATGACATTCCAAGCATACACATTACCTGGATCTGTAAATTGTTCTGGATAATTATCTGGATAAAATGCAGCATCTATCATTTTTGTTAAGTATCCAGCACCAGACTCTTTCCATGATTTCTTTGTCATTCTAGGTTTTCCAATAATCAGAAGCTTAATTACATCACTTCTAGAGCATGATCTGATCAATGGTAACCATCCAGTGAATCTCTGTACAACTTTGTCTTCCCTTATGACCTCTATAACATTATTCTGCATAACCCTCTAGTTAATAATTGGATTGTTCTGCAATGGAGCAACAGGCATTTCAAGAACAGGTACAATTTGTTTTGATTTCTTTTTAGAGCTTTGTTCTTGATCAACAATCTTTCTTTTCATTGATTGGGGAGTTGAGGTACTACTAGTAGTTGAAACACTACCAGTTTTGATTAAGTTTGGACTGATTGGGATTAGGGCTTTGGCTTTCTTTGTTTCTTCAGCTTCTTGTTCAGCCAAGTCTTTCTTCTTAGCAGTGCAGTATTTTTCAATTATAGTTATCATCTTCATTCTTCCAAATGATTTTGCACTGTGCCCTTTTGTCTTGAGAAAGTCTATCATAAGTGTCTTTTGTTCAAAGATATCATCTGGTAGATCACCTTTTGTTCTTTTACATTCAGCTACAAGATCTTCAAGACAGTTTAGATGTTCTTCTTCTACTTTTCTGAGCCTTTTGAATTCTGCTTCTTGGGCTTCTATCTGAACATCTTTGATTTGAGTAGGTATTTGAACAGGAGTTGCACTTTGAACTTTCTTCTTATTTTCTACTAATGCTTGATACATTTCCACTTTCTCCAAAACATTTCTATATTTTATTCTCCATCTGGATTGCTTTTCTGCTCTGACATGATTAATCTTGTTTACCATGTGATGTCCTAATGCTCTATTTGGATAATCATCATCATATACCTCTTTTCCTTTTCCAATGTGAGCAGATGGTGGAGGTGGAATGTATTTCATATCTGGTATACCCATCATCAGAAGTTTTGGATAAAACAGATGTAGTTGACCTTCTGGTAAGATTTTAGGGTGTGGAGGAAGTGTACACTCATCTACCTCAAACCAATTCACATTATCATCAATGTCAGGTATGATAAGTGGTTGATCAGGTGTTGGTGGTTTGGAGATAATGACATGTCTTTCTCTTTCAATTAGCTCTGGGAATTGTAGTTCTTCCTCTTCAGTAGTAACCAGAGTAGTTACTACTGGTGTGACTTCAGGAGTTACTACTGATAGGGCATCAGTAGTATTTGCTGCTTTTACTTCCTCTTCTTTACTTACTACTGCTATTATATCAGTAGTGGGAGTTACTACTGGTATTTCTTTTTCAACTTGTTCTTCCATTGTAGCAGTAGTAGTAGGTTCATCTTCTGTAACCATCATATCTGGGCCTTCATCAACTTTTGTTTCTTTTAAATTTAAGAGAGAGGATGATGCTGCTGCAATTGATTCATCAATCATGGTCTGTATGTTATCCTTCTCCCCCTTACTGAGCTCAACTGGTGGAGCCTCACTATCATCAATTTTCTTCTTCAATTTCCTGATGATTTTAGTTTGTTGATGAAGCCTTTGCTCATAGAATCTCATTCGCTTGTTGATGGTATTGACATGCCTTTTCATGGCAGCCATAGTTTTTCCTTGGTTTGTAAGATATGTAAGACAATTTTGTACAGTGGATTCAAGAGAATCCACTTTTTCCGTCAATTGGTTGATTTTAATACTGCCCTCACTCCATCTAGCAAGATCATCGGGCTCACTAACAGGTACATTGGCTTTGAGGTTTTCCATCCTATCCATCAATTCAAAAGATCTGCCCTCATCACTTATTGGTGATTCATTGGGTCTTTTAGACATCCTCTTCTTCCTAGAAGAAGCAGAGATGCCCCCCTTGTGGTTTCTTGGCACCGGGGTCCTTTGAGTAACTCCTCAAATGAGTCATCACTCAAAGTTGCCGAGGTCTGGGTCCTAATGATGTTTTCACTGTCCTGTGCACCCACCTTTGGGGCATCAGTAGTGAAAGCCCTCGCCTCATGTCCTCTCTCCTCCTTGGAGGACAACTCTTGGAGCCTGGGGTTTGACTCAATTTGTCCCCTGGTGTCCTTTAAAGATTTCTTTCTTTTGTAAATAGTGGAAATGTTTTTGGTTTTATCTGGTAGGTCTTCCACAGAGTGAAGAGTAGCACTCTGCAGATTTATATCAAGTTCCTGGGACACATTCAGGACTTCTGTTTGGGCTGTTGATTGAGTGACTAGTTGGGGTGGTGTTTGGGTTGTATTTGGGGGTGATGGAGTGGGTTGAGGTTCAACTTGGGTTGTAACAATGGTTGAACCCTCTCTAATAGTTGTTTGATCTTTGATCATGTTAGGAAACAGAGGGGCTTCCTTGCCCGAAAATTTAAATTGTTTTCTCATATTTGAGAAAACTTTCTTGTTCAACTCAGGTAATATGAAAATATTTTTAGGAGTTGACAAGTTTTGTAATTCACAATTTATGATATGTTGTAGAAATCTGGGATACATTAAAAATTTAGAAGAACTAAGATTTCCCAACATACCTTCAAAAATCATTTGAGAAAAATTAAATACTTGATCTGTGGATAAACAGACAACAGCAGAGGCTATTGCCTTATTAAACTCATTCCAAGTACTTCTTTTTGGAGAAATACAATGCTGAATAGTATGTACTAAGAATTTCCATTGTGGGGAGAGAAGACCCTTTTGAAAGATACTATATTCAGTCTTCCCTCATAACCCAGTTTTTGTAAAATTTCAGCAATGTATTCCTTCGGAAGAGTAGACATACCTGAATCGTCATGAAGTTGTAGATGGTGTCTGATTGATTGTTCTGTTACTGTGATATGCTTTCCATCTACGTTTGATTTAATCATTGATATGGTTGTTCCTTCCATTTGCTCAGCATTGGTCCAGAAATCCACCAAGTGCTGTTGATATGATTTTGGTTTTACAGTTGAAGCAAACTGTATATAAGAATTTCTCAAGAACTTGACGATCGGACGAAAATCTTTTGTGCCGTCGGGATTCTTTAGGAAGGCACACATATTGTGAAATTCGGAATATTTGAGATCGGTTTGAACATTCAAAGATTTTAGAGTTGCCATTTTTGTTGAATTTTGAGAAGAACAGGAATGAATTTTGTTATTGACGAAGAGTTTTTGATCGTAAGCTAGGGTTTATCGAGAGGATTTAGCAAATCGAAGTGAAGATAATGCTAAACTAATCGACTGCCGCCTTTTATATCTTTCGATTTATCCTGCAAAACTACTAAAATGCCCTTCGAATCATAACATAACGGTTATTTTCATGGGGGTTCAAAGGGTGAATCATGTGGATACCATAGTCACTATCTGTGTAGGCTATGAGTTCAAAGGGTGAATCATGTGGATACCATAGACCTAGTGATGGTTTGCCTTTCAAGTATCTGAATATTCTTTTAACAGCTTGCAAGTGTAGTTCTTTAGGTCTTGCTTGATATCTTGCACACACACAAACACTATACATAATGTCAGGTCTTGATGCAGTTAAGTACATCAAAGAGCCTATCATTGATCTATATAAGTGTTCATCTACATCCTCCCCCTCAACATCAGGATGTAGGTGTTTGTGTGTTTCCATTGGTGTACTAGCACTTTTACTGTCTTTCAGCTCAAACTTTTCCAAGATGTCTTTGACATATTTTGATTGATTTATCAAAATACCATCTGTTCTTTGATTGACTTGGAGTCCAAGGAAGAAGTTCATTGGACCCATAGAGCTCATCTTGAATTTAATCTGCATCAGTTCTTCAAATTCTTTGCATAGTAAATCATTGGTTGAGCCAAAGATGATATCATCTACATAAATTTGTACCAGTAGTATATCATCTTTGACTTTCTTTGTAAACAAAGTTTTGTCAATGGCTCCTCTTTTAAAGTTGTTCTTCAATAGGTATGATGATAATGTGTCATACCATGCTCTTGGTGCCTGATGTAGTCCATACAGAGCTTTATCCAGTTTAAACACATAATCACCATGTTTTGGATCTTCAAAACCTGGAGGTTGGCAAACATAGACCTCTTCTTCAATCTTCCCATATAGGAATGCACTCTTCACATCCATTTGATAGACTTTGAATTTCTTGAATCAAGCATATGCTAGAAATATTCTTATGGCTTCAATTCTAGCAACAGGAGCATATACTTCATCATAGTCTATTCCTTCTTCTTGAGTGTATCCTTGGGCTACAAGTCTGGCTTTGTTCTTGATGACTATACCTCTTTCATCTTTCTTATTTCTGAAGATCCATCTTGTTCCAATGGCTCTTTTTCCTTTGGGTAGAGGTACAAGTGTCCAAACAGCTTGTAACTTGAATTGAAGGAGTTCTTCTTGCATTGCCTCAATCCAGTTTGAGTCCTTCATTGCTTGTTGGATCTTCTTTGGTTCATCCTGAGACAGAAAGCATTCAAACATACATTCATGAGCAATTAAACTTATATTACACATATTTGCAGTTAAGCTTTTGTTTAATTTGCTTCTTGTTTGTAGTGGTGAGTTAACATCACTTAGAACAAGGTCTAATGGATGGTTCTTTTGAGTCCTTGTGGTTGTAGCTTTATCAACTACTAGTTGATTTTCAAGATTGGACTCATTTGTCTCAGGCAGTTGTTCCTCTAGTGATCCTTCATTGTCATTGATGTTTGGTTCATCATCATCTTGGTCAGAGTTACTACTGCTATTGTCTTCATTGAGATCAGTAGTATTGTTGTTGTTACTGGTATCAGTAGTATCTTGAGAATCTAAGTTATTGTTGGGACCAGTAGTATTTTGAGTACTATTACTGGTATCAGTAGTATTTGAATTACTACTGTCTTCATTCTCAGAGTTACTACTGGTTCCAGAACTTGAGTTATTACTGACATCAGTATTAACTATTGGAGCAGTATTAACTACAATGTATCTCATCTCCTCTTGACCAGTATTAACAGATGATGTTGCTTCCTTTTGAGTGTGACAAATTGAATTGCCTGCATTGAAATCCATGTTAGAATTAAAAGATTTGGTTAGATTGTCTATGTCAAATAGCCAATCTGGACCATTTCCTTGTTCATTAGGTACATTTTCATTAAAGGATACATTGATGCTTTCTTCAATTATCCTTAGTCTTTTGTTGAATACTCTGTATGATTTGCTTTGAGTAGAGTATCCCACAAAGATTCCATCATCAGCTTTGCAGTCAAATTTACCAATTTGTTCTCTTGTAATTAAAATAGTACAAGGACAACCAAATGATTTTAGAAAACTTATGGAAGGTTTTCTTTTATTAAAAAGTTCATATGGTGTTTTAAAATATGGCTTCACTATTAATACTCTGTTCTGAACATAACAGGCAGTATTAACAGCTTCAGCCCAAAAAGTAATTGGTAATTTTGAGTCTGCTAGTATTGATCTTGCTGCTTCTATGATGGTTCTATTTCTTCTTTCAGCTACACCATTTTGTTGAGGAGTTCTAGGTGAGCTGTATTGCCTGTCAATACCCTTAAGATCACAAAAGTTAATTAAGTTAGCATTTTTAAATTCTGTGCCATTATCACATCTTATGGCTTTAACTTTTTGATCAGATGTGTTCTCCAGTTTGACAATTAAGTTCTTTATGAGTTCACTTGTTTCATCTTTTGTCCTGAGAAAGAAAACCCATGTATATCTGGAAAAGTCATCAGTAATAACAAGACAATATTGTTTCTTTCCAATACTCATTACATTTGTAGGTCCAAAAAGGTCCATATGTAAGAGCTGTAAAGGAACAGAAATAGAGTTCACAGTTTTGGACTTATGAGAAGTCTTGTGTTGTTTACCTTTTAGGCATGCAACACAGTGATGATCACACATGAATTGTTTTTGAGGTAGTCCAATGACCAGATTTCTTTTTACTAAATTGTTCATGTTTTTAAAATTAGTGTGACACATCCTTCTATGCCATAGTTCTGATTCAGTGGTGTTTGCCTTGGATATAAAACAGTTGACCTCATTTGAAGAAATGAGTTCTCCCCCTATATCCAGGCAATACACATTGTTTCTCCTTGGAGTTCTTAAAATAACATATTTTTCATCTCAAATAAAATCAGGAGAAAGAATGATGCACTCAATGTTTGTGAAAAGAATTTTGTTCTTTTTATCACAAACTTGAGACACACTGACAAGATTGTATTTTAGTTCAGCTACATAAAATACATCATCAAAGGTAATTTTGCCATTAGTAACAGTACCTTTACCTGTAATCTTACCTCCCTGAGGATTCTCACCAAATGCCACATATCCTCCATCAAATGACTTGAAATCTTTAAGAATTTGCAGATTTCCAGTCATGTGCCTTGAGCATCCACTATCAATATGCCATGTTCTTCCTTCTTCTGGGATCTGAATGCACAAGGGAGTAAAGGATTAGTTAAGTTTGGGAACCCAAGCTTTATATGTCTTGGGTTCATCCTTTGAGAAATAAGCTTTTGGGGATTTAACTTTAAACATTTTTGGTACCCATACTTGTTTATTACTGGTGTATTGTTTTACTACTGCCCTTTTGAAAGTATTACTGGTGTGATAATTTCCTACTGATCTTGGTTTATACCCATGATTTTTAGCTTTTGAATGTTTTACTACTGATGGACTAGTAGTATTTTAGTACGTACCATTTTTAGATTGACCAGTAGTGTTTTTAGGGTTGACACCAGTAGTATTTTTGAAAGTTGTTTTGGGAGCAGTAGTATTTTTGTAATTAGGGTTTTTACCAGTAGTATTCTTGTACTGGTACCATACAGCATTATAATTAGGGTTAACACCAGTAGTAAATTTGTTAAAGTTTTTACTGGTGTTGGAAAATTTAAAATATTGTTTATTTTGATTGGATTTTCCATTGTTCTTGAAGTAATTGCTGTTCTTTGGGCTTCCAACTCTTCTGTTTTGCACAAATCTTGGTGCACTTCTTCCAAATCTTGGATTTTCAGCAATTGAAAATTTAATTTTATTTACTACTGAAGGACCAGTAGCATCTCTTAACTTTTGAGTTTTTGCATTTTCTTTAAAAATTTTAAACTCCTTTAACTCTTTGCAGTTTATTGGATTGAAGTGACAATCCTTTGCTAAATGGTTCATTTTATTGCATATAACACATCTTAATTTCTTATTTTTAGCACCTTCAGGTATTTTTTGATCTAAGAGTTGTTTTTTATTTCTTTCATTTCCCCTTGTTAATATTTTTGGTACATTTTCTGCATCATATTTGGGAGAATCATTTGGACTTTGAGCTGTGTGAAAACTTGTATCAATTGATTTTGGTGATTCAGTTTGAGAGATTGTAAATTCAATTGATTGATCATCATCAGAAGAATCATTTGATTCAGATGTTTCATTATGTAATTCAGTTTGATTTTCAGTTTTTAATTCATTAATGATTCTTTCTGAACTGTTTTTAAGAGGTGGAATGATTTTATATGGAGGTGGTACAGCATGATATCCCACCCCATGAACAACTTTTTCTGTAGTTTGATTATTAGTTAATTCATCAAGAATTTTAGTGCTTCTTTCAAACTTTTTAATTGTTAATTTATTTTGTTCAATTTCAAGCTGACATTCTTCTAATTTACTTGTTAGTTCTTTATTTTTTATTTCATAAAATTCTTTCTCATCCACAGCCTGAAGCAATTCTTCCTTTATCCTTTGATCAATCATCTGGTACACCTTTATTTGATGTTCTTGATCAGTAATCACACCATCAAATTCATGATTTCTTCTCACTGCTTTTGCTAAATCTTCACTTAATTTAGTGTTTTCTTTTTCTAAGTTTTTAACAATTTTAGCACATTCAGAAGTACAAGGTTTAGGTTTTACCTCAGTTTTGTTGTCAGTAAAGGCCATGAGAGCTTGATTTTGAGCATGCTCTTCTGCTTGGAAGCTCCAGTCATATCCTTGTCCTTGTTGTGATACAAGGGCAGTTGATTTTGATCTTTTGTCTGGCTGAGGACATTCTTTTGCAAAGTGACCAAGGTTGTTACAGTTGTAACATTTGACTTTAGTTTTGTCAAATCCAGCTTTGTCTCCTTTGTTGAAGTTGAGGCTTGTCCTACCAGTTCTCTTTAAGAATCTTTTTGTCCTTAGGCTCAGCATAGCCATCTGCCATTTAAGATCCATCTCCTCAAGATCATCTGGGTTCAATTGTTCCAAGTCATCACTAATCAATGCAGTATGCACATGACTAGTGAAGAAGGATTCTCTTGCAGCATCCTCAGAATCTGCAGCCTTTCCTGTGAAGGTTTCCTGACCTTGACCTGTACTAGAGACAAATGCAGCATTATTAGAAGAAATAGAAGGGTTCTTTTGGTTTACCTCAGTTTCAAATACTCTGAGATCATTGTAGAGTTCATCCAACTCTTTTTCTTCTAGAGCATCTCTTTGTCTACACTACTACAAAATGAGTCTAATGCAACCTTTTAGAAGCAACATTTTTAAATAAGTTGCATTTGATTACAAATGCACATTGGTTAATATAAAGGTTGCATTTGCGTAACTTAAAGGCAACTTTTAATAAAAAGGTTGCATGAAGCATAATACTATTTATATTTATATTTTAAATTTAAAAAATTTAAAAATATATATTTATTTTATCATTAATTACGAAAATAATTTTATATAAAGCTATGACAGATATAGTATAAAAGAAATGTTTATACATCTATAAATGAATTCAATTGATAATCAAACTTTCACATTTTTTTACATTATGTTTCAAAAGCAATTTGAATTTTTTTAAATAAATCTATATTATTTTAGAGGGTAATTAAAAAGTTAGGTCAAACTTATCCCTTTTTACCCTTAGTCATCGCCTGTTCCAATCGGCCTTCATATTACATTACGGGACTTAAACTTATCGTCATTTTTCCTTAATCACGATGGACTTCAATCGACTGCTTCCTCTATCGCTTGCTTGTAATCGTCTCCATTGCAGTTTCTTCCCATAGCTTTGATTGCATCGTTTCTCGACTGATGCTATACTCGGGAACTGATTTTCGATTTTTTATATCCGGTAACTCATATGTTTCTCGACTGCTGCCACTGATTTTCGATTTTTAATTTAAGGTAACTTCATATGTTTCTCGAGTGACGCTATACTCGATAACTGCATTTCGAAATTTAATTGAACCTTTTGATTTAGTAACTCAAGCCCTAAATCTGACTGAATTTTGAACTTTAATTGAACTTCTTGATTCAGTAACTCAAGCCCTAAATCTGAATTTCGAACTTTCTGATTTTTTTTAAACCTAGTTTTTATTTCGAACTTTAAATTGAACCTGAATTTCGAACTGCCATTGCTTGATACCATGAACTTTATTGAACCTGATTTTAGGGTAAAAATGGAACCTGTTCGAACCTAATGTGTTAGTTTTTTTTTGAAGTAAAACATAATTAGGATTCGAGAGACATTGGGAAAACGAGGTACTATTCGGTTTTCTGAGCGAGAAGGAAATATGGTATAGTTTTCTCTGTAGACATCAATTTTAAATTATCAGATACAGAGAATCAACATTATTTGCTGATCTTACGGGTGATAATGTGATCTCTTCTTAACAGGTATTGATTTTGTTGATGAAGAGTTCTCCATGTTTGGCTCTTTAGCAAATGTGGGTACTATGGTTGGTGCAATATCAAGTAGTCATATTGCTGAATATAGTGGACAAAAAAAGGGTAAAATAAGTTCACATATAATTTTAATAATGTGATATGCATCTCTATTGCAGTTTTCTAACTTAATGAATGATGTAAATTTGTTGTATTGTAAATGCAGTCACTAATGATTACTGCTATTCCTAACATACTTGGATGACTTGCCATTTCATTTGCTAGAGTAAGTAATCATCTCTTATATTATAATTGTTTCATGTGTAATACACTCATTTCAACTGGATTATTGTTGTGTAAACTGCACCGCAATGTATTTGCTAATTTTTAATGTTTCAGCTCATTTTTAACAGTTTTTTCGTTCATTAAATCTGCAACGCCGGGTCTTGGTTCTAGTCAGGTATTTGCTAACTAATATTTGTAATTTTTTATAAAAAACACTTATTGGTCAATGGTCAATACTTGATATTTATGTAGGTTATTGCTACTGCAATTACAAAGATATTGTTGGACAAAAGTGGTTGAAGAGCTGATCTTAGCTGACACCTTTTTATGATCATCTAATCTAATTTTATGACACCTTTCATCCACCACCTGATTTTGGGTCATCATCCAATCTTGACGCCTTTGCACTTGAAGCAAATGAATTATCATCTTAGAATGAGAATAATTGCAACACGAGTGTTCCTAGGTATATTATTGCTGCCATCGCTTGCTGCCCATCGCTTGCTGCCATCGCTTGCTGCCATCGCTTGCTGCCATCGCTTGCTGCCATCGCTTGCTGCCATCGCTTGTAAGAAGAACACGGTACGTTTGCTTCTATTAATTTCATTTTCCAATAACTTATAGTACTGTTTCCATATTCGTATAAATTTGAATAGTTGGCATTGATTTCGAAGCTGCAACTTGTCTAATTAATTAGCTTCAAATTTAACTTCTTTTTTTTATTCAATGCATTTACGTTTTGATTTTCCAGTTTCTGTTAGTTGTTAGTGTTTCGTTTGTACTTGCGAATGATGATTTTCTCTGTAGGATTCTCAAGTAGCTAACTTTATTGTTCCTATGTTTGTATTAAATTTGAATAATTTACTTGATTTCGAAGTTGAAATTAGTTTAGTTAATTAACTATAAGTCTAAACATCAGACACCAATGTATTGGCTTAATTGGTCGTATCTAGATTACTGGAGTTTTTGGTAATTGTGAACTTTGTCTTTAGTTAATTATTTTCCGTTACATTGCTAATCTAATTTTTGTTGATACAATTTGCAACAACTACTTTGTTCAAGATGGTACTCAAGTACATGCATGAGGATAAAGCAGCAAAGAATAATCGTAACACTTTACATGAAAAAAGCCGAGTTAGAAGGTATGAGAAAAGATATTGACAACAAACAAGAGAATTTGAAGGCTATGCAAAAAGATATCTTAACCCAACAAGACAACTTGGAAGCTAATATGCGGAGGTTTATGGAACATGCTTGAAACTACTTTTTTTATGGATGTTTGATTTTTGAGTAACCATTTAAAAAATTGATCGCATTTAAGAACCATTTTATATGTTATGGCATAGTTGAGTTAATTAGTAGAATTAAATGTTTTATTTATTAAGTTTGTTTCTTTAGATTTAAAAATGATTCGTTTAGTATAAAATGGTTGCATTTGTGTATTTACAAGGTTGCATTTATGTATTAAAAAAGGGTTGCATTGGCATATAAAAAAAGTTGCATTTGTGATTATAAAAGGTTGTATTGAAAATTTAAAAAGGTTGCATTTGCATATAAAAAAGGTTGCTAGTTAAAAAGGTTGCATTTGAATAATAAATGCAACACCTTTATAAAAAGTTGCATTAGCTCACAAAAAGGTTGCATTAGATCTAATGCAACTCCACCTAATGCAGCCCTTGCTAAAAGGTTGCATTAGGCCTAATGCAACTTTTTCGATGCATAATGCAACTTTTTTATGGGGTTGCATTAGCTTCGTTTTGTTGTAGTGCTATATACCACTGTATACATGGCCCATTCTTCACTAAGAGATCTTAGGAACTTCATGTTGACATCTTCTTGATCCATCTTAACTCCAACCTGGTTAAGTTCACCAATTAACTTGTTGAATCTGTCAAACACTTGAGTGAGTGTTTCATTGGGTTTTCCTTTGAAGTTTTCAAAGTCTTGTTTGAGAACAGACTTCATGTTCCTCTTGGTGCTCTTGGTCCCAACGAATCTCTTCTCCAGTGCTTCCCATAGCACCTTTGCATCATCATACTCAACAAAGAGATGTTGATAATTGTTAGGAATGGCCAGTAGGAGAGTGCTTAGAGCTTTGAGTTCGATGCCCTTGTCCTTCTTTTCCTTCTCACACTTGAGTTTGTCTGCCTCAGTTGCAGAGCTGCTTGCTTGACCAGGACCAGTTTTGTTTCCTTCAAGGACAACTTCCCACATAGAATAATCTGTAATAAGCATGTATTGCTTAATACGATTCTTCCACATCCCAAAGTTGTTGGGAGTGAGTATAGGAATTTTGTTGGCCTGAGTGCTTTCATTATTATCAGTCATGATTAATAATGTGTATGTTTTTAAGATTAAAACTTTTTGTTGTTCTTAACAAATAGTAGATCTAGAACCAATATGCTCTGATACCACTTGTCAGGATCGATTAACTATAGAGAAGTTAATAAACACTTTAGATCTAATTGAATATAGAAGTTGCAGCGGATCAACACTATATCAATGTAATTAAGAACAATGAACTGTAAATAATATGCGAAAGTATTAAGAACACAGTTTCACAAAAAGCTTTAATGTATATTATTGAGTTAACAATACACACGTACGTTTACAATTCGTAAGGAACTATTTATAATAGTCCTTGAAGCTAAACTATTTACCCTAGTTATTCTAGGACTTTGATTTACATCGAATTATAAAAGATATACATTTAATTACATTCTATAACTATCTCTGCGAAGATCTCGGACTTGATATGCTTCCAAAACGCGTACCAGTAGTAAAATCATTCACCAGTAGTAAATGTGCATCGTCAGTAGTAACTCTGGTAACCAGTAGTAAGTCCAAAACCAACGTCAGTAGTAACTACTCTTGATCAGTAGTATCTTCAATAAGCTTTGATCAGTAGTAACTAAGTTATAGTATACACCAGTATCAACTTCATCAGTAGTAACATGTTCTACCCCATCAGTACTAAGTATGATTAGTACTAACTGCAGCATCAGTATCAAGTTGATCTGTGTTTTGCTCCAACACAGAACAAGAACGTTATATATCTCCGATATTCTTTCCATGCATAATCCTTCCAATCATTAATATAATATAATATTCCCTTATAAATACAGCCTCCACCATCTTCACATTCATCACCATCTTCATTTCAATCCGACCTTCCTATCATTCATACTCCACCATCACCATCTTCAGTCCACCATCACCATCTTCCAACTTCAATTCTTCACTCAATCCAGCAGCTGCATCTTGACTTCTTGTAAGTCGTCTTCATTTTCAATCTTAATTTTACCCACGAATTATCATTTGTATTCAGACAGACAACGTTCTATATCATATAAAGTTTTCAAATCCCATTAACCATATATTTATATATTCTGGTTTCAGGAAACAGAGCATTCCCATGGATAGCGATAGTGATCATCTTTGAGATTAGAGATGGTGAGATTGTCTCACGAAGCATCACAACTACCACCACCTTCCGAGAACTCTCCATCCAGCTTGCCTCCACCGTCCCTGCCCCTGCCACCGAAATCACCCCAGCACCCGCCAATTTGGGCGGCCTGGTTGTTTGGCGTAGACTCCTCATACATGATATGGATAAAGTATACAATGAATCAGCATCATTAGGAAGTAAAAGTAATTTCACCAGTGTTTCTTAAGACAACAGGTGATATTGATCCAATCCCAGACGTACATTGGATCATTCACCTTGACCAGAGCATCGCAAATTCAACATATGAAAAGACACTCAGGCTATGGTCTTACACTTTGAGCCAACCATTGTCGGAAAAAGACACCCTAGACATACTACGGTTTCACATGGTACAATAAGAATGCGAGGAGTTGGTGGGCTAAGAAGCATGCTCCTTTTAAGTGTCTTATTCCTTACACTGCTGGCTATCCCTTACACAAAGAGGAACATATTTTTTAATTATTCACTCTAAAGAATTTTCAGTTTGGTAGAGTGGAATTGAAAGCGGGGAAATGGAAAGGGAATTATAATTCATGCAAATTAGCATGCATGATGAGTAAGATTTTGTTATTTTTTTTTGATAGAAAGTGAAGCAGCACGTAGTTACAAGACAAGAAGTGACAAGAGTTGAAGGTGCGAGAAGTGAGAGATTGATGGGGTGAGTGAATGATATGAAAGGAATGTCGATCTATTTATAATGGAATTGTCCCGAACGGTATGCTTTGGAATCATGGCCATGACATGATATTAGTACCATAAGATCGGTTGGGGTTAGCAAAAAAAAAAAAAAGAGGAATCTCATAACATGTAGAAATTTGAAAAAAAGTAAAACCAAGGAAATTAAGAGGAGCTCCGTTTGGTGGGGGGTTAGTGTACTGGGGTGGGGTTATAGTGGTTCTTGAGACAATCTCACTCTCTCTTATATATGTCACATGTGATCATTTCAAGATCGATCACCATTAGTATCCATTTTTAGCTTGGAATTATATTTGTTTCCTGAAAGCAAAGAAAAAAAAGATGAGCACAATTAAGTTTGATCACTTTTGAAAATTTGTAAACTTTAATGTTTCTATATTATTATTTAGAACATGATCTTAAAAATTAAACAAAGTTCAAATAAAGCTAAAAACATCTTATATGGAATTCATAAGGCCAGCCGGGTGATTTTAACAAATCAATTCGCTGGATGCAAAAGCATGGTGACTAGTTAAAAAGTTTTGAAGCTTCTAAGATTTTGTTATTTTTATTCTTTGAATAACTAGACTTTAATGTATTTGTCCCGTTGCAAATATCAGTTTTAAACCCTGTGTTTTATCTAACTTGAATTTAAAAAAACAAATATAAAAACGGTTTAGAGCAATAAAATAGAACAGTTTTGGAGTCTAATTAACCCTAAAAGATTGAAATTTTAGTGTAAAAAAACTCTTAAAAGATCAAAATTTATGAAATATAAAGCATCAATAATTTCATTGCAATATATGAAAATGTAGAAGATAGAAAGTCACTTACAATACAAGAACTCAGAGATGCTTTTATGTATGTTTGTGGTGGCTGAATGATCGAACAATATATATTAAGTTGAAGATGTGGTGGATTGAGTGAGTGAATGAATTGGAGTTCTTCTCTATTTATAATAGAGATCGGTGAAGGATGGAACTGTGTTGAATCTGATCCAACGGTTATGGATACAACTCCACAAGATACTCTAGAGTAGAGAAGGGATATGAAACTAAAAATTGATTCGGTATCAGATTCCTACTCTACACGTATGCTGGACCCATCCCATTCCTACTCTACAGTCTACACATATCACTCAAGGCTTATTGTAGGAAGTTTAAGGTGTTGTCCATGACCTGTATGTCATGGGTTCAAGTCCCGTCGTGTACAAATAGGTGAAAGGTTCGAGTGAAGGCATACTGCCCCTTGTGAATGTCACTGCCTAGGCTCGAACCACTAACTTACTAACTAGACGTTCAAAAAAAAAAGAAAAAAAAAGTAGTGGGGTTTTCTAATTTTTCATTCGACTCCAAAACTACTCATAAAGTTCGTTTTGCTGGAGTTTAGATTGGAGATAAAAAGGTGATGGAGTTTATTCCCTATTGGTGGAAGGTTCGAGGGAAGACATACTATCTCTTATGAATGTCACTGTCTAGACTCGAACCACTAACTTACTAACTGACTGTTCAAAAAATAAATTTAGAGTGGTCCCTCGTCTAATTATGTATTTTTAGAGCGGTCCCTCATGTCATCATACTTCTACAGATGACAATAGATTCCCATCCAAAGTAGAGTTTACATTGGGTTTAACATTTTTGTGAAATTGGGTATCTGTTTTTCGTGATCAGGTATATCATATACACCGTCCCATAAAAAATTTCTCATTTCACTCTAAATTTTTTTCCCACAAAAAACTTCCAATTTCTAGGGGTGTGTATAAAAACCGGAAAACCAGAACCGAACCAGAACCGGCACCAAACCGAACCGGAACCGGCTTAACCGGTCCGGTTTCCGGTTCTTAGATTTGATCAAAAGTAACAAACCGGGTTTACCGGTTCCGGTCCCGGTTCGGTTCCGGACCCGGTTCGGTTCCGGTTTTTTCTGGTTTTGAACCGGGATTTAAATAGGTATATAGGCCTACGAGTTTTCATATATATATGTTGAAATAATATGTATATAGGCTTTAATAGAAACATATTTTACTTGAATCAACCCGTGAACACCCGCAAACATCATACTTTTATTAAAAATACGCTAAAATATTTAAGTTATGTATTTTAAGATGAAAATATGCACTAAAAATATATAATCGGATGACAAACACAAAAACCGGGTTTACCGGTTCTAAACCCGCTTGAAGACCGAACCGACCCGGAACCGATTTAACCGGTCCGGTTCTCGGTCTTTGAATTTTACTTTTTCCGGTTACCGGGTTTACCGGTTCCGGAACCGAACACACCCCTACCCATTTCTCATATTTGATGGGCTCTACACAACAAAAAACTATTATTACTAAAGACCCCACCGCTAATATCCATTAACTATCTTTCTCTCTCCAATCTAACCTTATATTTTAATCAAAAGTATTATCAATGACCCCACCATTAACTATCACCTAAAAACTTGTGCAAGATCCAAATGAGAATTTTTTGTGGGACGGAGGGAGTATAAAAAAATCGGGTCTAAGACCTGCAACTATAATTAATTATAATATACTGAGAATTTGTTTTGGTATAATACTATTGGTAATGTTCGGCTCATGTTTATTACACAATTTGTATTTGTAAATTATTCTAATATTACATGTATAAACTAACAAACCCGAAACCGGCTCCAATTAGTATTACAGTTCCAATCGGGTCTATACCCAATTTCTCCGAACCAAACTAGAACCGTATTCTGTAAAATGGTTCGGATCACCGGTCTAATAATTCAAATTCAAGGGATGATTGATCAATCTATAGCAGCAGCATCCCTCCTAAACTTAAAAGAGGTTCATGGTGAATCAGGTCAGAGTATTGGTGAAGACATGTATAAAGATATGGAAGAGGATGTATTTGTGTCTGCAAATTAGTCACAAACAACAGAACAAGTACACTCTCCAGTTACTACTGAAGTCATAGATACTACTGACCCTATGGATATCACTGAGGCAAAGGATCAAGAGGCTGTTACTAATGATCGTGTTAAAGAAGCAAGTATACCAGTAGAAATTGATACACAAGA
This sequence comes from Calendula officinalis, assembly GCA_963853835.1. Classification (NCBI taxonomy): domain Eukaryota; kingdom Viridiplantae; phylum Streptophyta; class Magnoliopsida; order Asterales; family Asteraceae; genus Calendula; species Calendula officinalis. The sequence continues at coordinate 25,300,194 of OY970831.1, forward strand.
AATGGTAGTACATGCACAAACTGAAGAACTAGTAGTAACTACCTTGGTTACTACTGAATCAATGTCAGGTATGATAAGTGGTTTGAATTCTGATGTTTTTGGTTTGGACACGATGATAGGATAATGTGAACTGGTTTGAGGTAGATGAGTGTGCTTTACCTCCTCATCCTAAGATTCTACCTCAGGACAAAGTACATATGTTCAATCCTTCAATTGTACTTCCAGAAGTCAAAGATATGAAGTACACACCTCCACTTCTTACAGCAGTTATTGGAAAAGGAAAAGGATTGTATGATGATGATTTTCTTAACAGAGCTCTAGGTCACCAAATGGTGAACAAAATCAACTGTGTCAGAAAAGCTAAACAGAATCAATGGAAGCTGAATAGAATAAAATATCAAAGAAAAGTAGCAAAAACTCAAGCTCTTGAAGACAAGAAAAAAGCTGAAAAAGAAAGACTAAAAGATGCAGCTATTCAAGAGATTGAAGAATTCCTAGAAGGAGATCAACAAGAAGCAATGAATAAAATCAAGCAAATTAAAAAATAAAGAATAGATCTTCTTGAAGAACAAGTTAAAGAATGCAAAAAAGGCAAAGAAGATATGCCAGAACAATTTGCTGAACAGAAAGAAGAAATGATCTCATATTTAAAATCAAGAGGTCAAAATGCAAAGTCTTTTGGAAGAATGAAACTGATAACTATAATAGAAAGATATTGCATGGAGAAAAAGAAGGAACTTGCAGAACCTCAACCTAAGCAAATCATAGAAGGTCTGATTGAAATTGATCCTAAAGAAATAACTTCAAGACCAAAAATGACTGGAAGTTCATCTAAAAGAACTGCAAATAAAAGAAAGGCATTGATGGCTGAAGAAAAAGCCAAGAAAAGGGCAAGATTAGATGACAAGGTAATAGATCTTCCCATAACCCCTATTCAAGATAATCCAATTGTAAACTGGAGAATGAATGGTCAAGCAATTGAAATAATCAGAGAAGACAAAATTATACAAAAGTTTAGTGCTTGGAAACCATTACTGATGTCCTGTACAAGAAATGATGTCATCAAACTTCTGATGATTGGAAAGCCTAGGATGTCAAAGAAGTCATGGAAAAATTCAGGAGCTGGATACTTAACCAGTATGATTGATGCTGCATTTTACCCTGAAGACTATCCTAAAAACTTCACCAGTATTGAAAACATATATGCTTGGAATGTGTTACCCACTGCACACATGTATTTCTTTGAGTTGAGTATCCTACAAAGATCCCATCATCTGCTTTGCAGTCAAACTTACCAATTTGTTCTCTTGTAATTAAGATTGTACAAGGACAACCAAATGACTCTAAGAAACTAATGGATGGTTTTCTTTTATTAAACAATTCATAAGGTGTTTTAACATGAGGCTTTACTATTAGTACTCTGTTTTGAACATAACAAGCAGTATTAACAGCTTCAGCCCAAAAAGTTATTGGTAATTTTGAATCTGCAAGCATGGATCTGGCTGCTTCAATTATTGGTCTATTTCTTCTTTCAGCTACACCATTCTGTTGAGGAGTTCTTGGTGAGCTGTACTGCCTGTCAATTCCCTTAAGATCACAAAAGTCAATTAAGTTAGTATTTTTAAATTCTGTGCCATTCTCACATCTGATGGCTTTAACTTTGAGATCTCTTGTATTTTCCAGCTTGACAATTAGATTCTTTATAATCTCACTTGTTTCATCTTTGGTCCTAAGAAAGAAAACCCAAGTATATCTGGAAAAATCATCAGTAATAACAAGGCAGTATTGTTTCTTTCCAATACTCATTACATTTGTTGGTCCAAAAAGGTCCATATGTAAGAGCTGCAAAGGGTTAGAAATAGAGTTTATTGATTTGGTCTTATGAGAAGACTTGTGTTGCTTACCTTTTAGACATGCAACACAATGATGATCACACATGAATTCTTTTTGAGGAAAACCAACTACTAAATTCTTTTTAACTAGATTGTTCATATTTTAAAATTTGTGTGACACATCCTTCTGTGCCAAAGTTCTGATTCATTTGTGTTTGCCTTAGATATAAAACAGTTGATCTCATTTGAAGGAATGAGTTCTCCCCCTATATAAAGGCAATACACATTTTTTCTCCTTGGTGTTCTTAAAACAACAAATTTTTCATCTAAAATAAAATCAGGAGAAAGAATGATGCACTCAATATCTGTAAAAAGAATTTTATTCTTTTTATCACATACTTGTGAGACACTAACCAGATTGTACTTAAGCTCAGCCACATAAAACACATCATCAAAAGTAATCTTGCCATTTGATACTGTACCTTTACCTGTGATCTTACCACCTCTTGGATTTTCACCAAAAGCAACATATCCTCCTTCAAAAGACTTGAAATCTCTGAGTATTTGAAGATTTCCAGTCATGTGCCTAGAGCATCCACTATCAATATGTCATGTTCTACCTTCTTCAGGGATATGAATGCTCTGCACACAAAGTAAAAGGATTAGTTAATTTTGGGAACCCAAGCTTGTTTTGTCTTGAGTTCATCCTTTGAAGAGTAAGTTTTTCTAATTGAATGAGTTTTGGATGCAGGTTTGGTCTTATTTTGCTGGTTAGTACTGGTGTGGTGTGTTGCTACCGACCTAGGTTTATACCCGTTGTGTTTGGCTTTTGAGTATTTTACTACTGATGGACCAGTAGTATTTGGGTAGTAAAAGTTTTTGGCATAGTCAGTGGTGTTTTGATAATTGTACCAGACAGCATTGTAATTAGGGTTTTTATCAGTAGGAAATCTGGAATATTTGCTACTGATGTTTGAAAATTTTGGGTATTGAGGAGATTTAACTTGTTTTCCATTGTTTTTGAAATAATTACTCCTCTTTGGACTTTTATACCTAATATTTTGCACAAATCTCTGTGCAGTTCTTCCAAATTTGGGAGTTTCAACATGTGACATTTTAACTTCTTCAAGTTTTAAAACTTTTTCTTTTTCTTTACTAAGTTTAAACTCCTTGAAGTCTTTGCTGTTAATCGGATTAAAATGACAGTTCTTTGCTATGTGATTAACTTTGTTACATATCAAACATGTTAACTTTGTTGATTTAGCACCTTCAGGCTTTCTTTGTTCTTTTAACTGATTTAAGTTTCTTTGATTTCCCCTTCTTAAAATTTTTGGCATATTTTCTGAGTTATATTTAGGGGATTCAATAGGACTTTGTGTTGTATGAAAACTTGCATCAGTTGACTTAGTTGTTTGATCATCATCAGAAGAATCATTTGACTCATTTGTTTCATTACTAGTATCAGTTTCAGTTTGACTCTCTATTTTTAAATCATATAAAATTCTTTCTGTGCTAGCCCTAAGAGGAGGGATAACATTAGTTGGAGGAGGAACTGCATGATATCCCACTCCATGCACAAATTTTTCAGTAGTTTGATTACTAGTTAATTCATTAACAATTTGAGAGCTTCTTTCAAATTTCTTTATTGTTAATTTATTCTGTTCTAGTTCCATTTGACATTCTTCTAATTTACTCAAAGTTTCTTTTAATTTTAACTGGGCATGTTCTTTTTCATAAGTAGTTTGCAACAATTCATCTTTTATCTTTTGATCTGTTATTTTATAGATTTTAATTTGATTTTCAAGATCAGATATACATCCATTGTATTCAAGTCTCCTATTTCTGTTTAAAATCATCTCTTCAAGTGTTTCTTTGTTAAGTTTTTCTAATTCTCTATATGCCTTAAAACATTCAGGAGTACAAGCTTTAGAATGTACCTCAGGAGTAGCAGAATCAGTGGTGAAGGCCATGAGAGCTTGGTTCTGTGCATGTTCTTCTGCTTGAAAGCTCCAGTCATATCCTAGTCCTTTTTGTGATACTAGAGCTGTTGAGTTTGAAGTGTTAATTTTGTTGTAGTTTGACCTTTGATTTTTGTTTGGACATTCTCTGGCAAAGTGACCTAGATTGCTACAGTTGTAGCATTTGACCTTGGTCTTGTCAAATCCAGCACGATCACCTTTGTTGTATGACAGATTTTGCCTTCCAGTTCTTTTAAGAAACCTTTTTGTTCTTAAGCTCAGCATTGCCATCTGCCATTTGATGTCCATCTCTTCCAAATCATCAGGATTGAGTTGTTCTAAATCCTCACTAATCAATGCAGTATGCACATGACTTGTGAAGAAAGATTCTCTTGCTATATCTTCATTATCTGCATTCTTTATAGCTTCCTGACCTGTTCCTGTACTAGACACAAAAGCAGCATTGTTTGTAGGTAAATTTGGAGTTTTAGTATTTACCTCTGATTCAAATACTCTTAGCTCATTGTAGAGTTCATCCAGCTCTTTCTCTTCCAATTGATCTCCTTGTCTATATATAACTGTATACATAGACCATTCTTCACCTAAAGACCTGAGAAACTTTCTGTTGACATCATCATTGTCTGGTTGATAACCAACTTGATTCAGCTCACCAACTAGTTTGTTGAACCTATCAAAGACTTGTGACAATGACTCATTCTTCTTGCCTTTAAAGTTTTCAAAGTCTTGCTTCAGTACAGACTTCATGTTTCTCTTGGTACTCTTTGTACCTACAAACCTCTTCTCCAGTGCTTGCCACAGTTTCTTTGCATCATCATATTCAACAAACAAATGTTGATAATCATTGGGAATGGCAAGCAGAAGAGTGCTTAGGGCCTTGAGTTCAATGCCTCTATCCTTCTTTTCTTTTTCACACTTGAGTTTGTCAACTTCAGTTGAAGTTGAGGTTAATTGAGTTTGAATAGTCTTGTTTCCTTCAAGAACCACTTCCCACATGGAATAATCAGTAACTAGCATGTACTGCTTGATTCTGTTTTTTCACATCCCAAAGTTGTTGGGAGTGAGAATTGGAATCTTGTTAGCCTGAGTGCTTTCATTGTTATCAGACATGATTAACAATTTAAAGTTTCGAAGGTATGAAACTTTTTGATGTTCTTAATTCGTAGATCTAGAACCGTAAGTCTCTGATACCACTTGTCAGGATCGATTAACCAGACAGATTAATTAATCTAAGATCTACTAACAATAAGAAGTTGCAGCGGATCAACACTTATGTTAATTGATTAAGAACAATGAATAATGAATAATAATAAGAACACAATGATTCACAAAAAGCTTCAATCTATCCTTCTTTTCTTTTTCACACTTGAGTTTGTCAACTTCAGTTGAAGTTGAGGTTAATTGAGTTTGAATAGTCTTGTTTCCTTCAAGAACCACTTCCCACATGGAATAATCAGTAACTAGCATGTACTGCTTGATTCTGTTTTTTCACATCCCAAAGTTGTTGGGAGTGAGAATTGGAATCTTGTTAGCCTGAGTGCTTTCATTGTTATCAGACATGATTAACAATTTAAAGTTTCGAAGGTATGAAACTTTTTGCTGTTCTTAATTCGTAGATCTAGAACCGTAAGTCTCTGATACCACTTGTCAGGATCGATTAACCAGACAGATTAATTAATCTAAGATCTACTAACAATAAGAAGTTGCAGCGGATCAACACTTATGTTAATTGATTAAGAATAATGAATAATGAATAATAATAAGAACACAATGATTCACAAAAAGCTTCAATGTATATTAATGATCGATCAATACACACGTATGTTTACAATTCATAAGGAACTATATATAATAGTCCTTGAATCCTAACTATTTAACCTAGTTATTCTAGGAAACGATTACAATTGAATTACAAATAGATTTACATTCTATAACTAATTCTACGAAGATCTCGGACACGATCAGCTCTAAATATTGACATCAGTAGTAATAGCCATCGTCAGTATCAAGTTGTTACAGCAGCATTAACACTTGATCAGTAGTAAATGTAACTCTGCCCCATCAGTACTAACTCTTGTATCAGTATTAAGTCTTTGTCAGTACCAACTGCAGCATTAGTAATAAGCTTTCATCAGTATTAAATTTTCTCAATTGGTTCGTAATATTCTCAATTCTCGGTTCTGTTTTGTTTCTAGCTGTTCGACTCAGTTTTTGAACCACACACAGAACTAAATGCCACTCCAGTTATTCAACTTATAGAAAGAAATGGTAGGTAAACCATGTTATGTAGAACAGTAACTTTGTCACAGACTATCAAGATTATTAGGCGTGAAGAATCTTTATGTTAGCAATTATTGTCACCATCGATAAACCCCCCACCTTCGTTTTAACTCAACCTTATCCACTAATTATCAACCTTATCCACTAATTGAATTTTCTCAATTGGTGAAAATTAGCTTTTGATTTGTCACCACTAATATCCACTAATTATCTTTCTCTCTTTAACTCAACTTTATATTTTAATCAAAAGTATTATCAATGACCTCAATACTAACTATCACCTAAAAATCTGTATAAAAACTAAATGAGAAGTTTTTTATGAAACAGAGGGAGTATCTTATAATCCATATAGTACAATAATAACTTTATATACAATAAATATTTGTACAGTCGGTTAAAATAACCCATGTGTTTACATGTTGTGAAAAATAAAATAACCAAAAAACTTAATATTGAAAACCAATTACAAAGAAATACTCAATTATTCGAAAGCAGCCAACTGGAATCTGAAAAGTGAAAATCACATCTGAAAGCACACATGTCTTATTGTACTCATTGTTTTTTTGCTTTAAACCACTCCTGAAGCTTGATAGCTTTGCTAAGCTCCGGATATTGGTTCCTTTTCTTGCTGTTTCAAAAAAAAAATAAAAAATGAAAAGAAATGCACTTCCTTTCCATAAACCCCCACCTTCGTTTTGAGCGTGTTCGCTCTACACTTTTCTTTTAGATACCGAATTTAATTAATTAAAAAAACGAAAAGAAATGCACTTCCTTTCCATAAACCCCCACCTTCGTTCTGAGCGCGTTCGCTCTACACTTTTCTTTTCTTCTCTCTGTTTTCCATTTACCTTTTTAGAGAAATGGAACACGCACTATCTTTTTTTTTGAACGGCAACAAGATTAACAGAAACACGCATTATCTATATTACATTTCACAATGGATGTATGTTGACATTAAAAAATCACACCTTCCATTTTTTAAAGTTTTAAATTAGTCCCTTCATTTTTTAAAAGATTTAAAACAACCCCTCTACTTTTTTGATAGTTTTAAAACAGCCCCCCACTTTTAAACATTGCTAATTTCATTTAAAAGTTAAAATGTAATTTAAAGTTACCTTTTTGATATAAAATTAGTAGTACCCGCACCCACTAATTATATTATTTAATATAGTGAAATAACTGATTTATTATTTAATTTTTATTTTAAAAAACATTAAATTCATTTTTACGGTAACCGAAAAAATATAAATGTTAAAAGTTTTGGGTGTTTTGTATTAGCATTTTAATTTGGGTGTTTGCCCTGTCTTCGTTGTATTTCCTTTTCAAAACACTGTACATTCTTGTGTTTCTAGCATCTTGCTAGTTTCATATTTTTGTTTAAGTATTTCCGGTTTCTTCGAAGTGGAATGATGGCATTACCGAAGCTCATCTTGTGGTTTCTTTTGCTGGTTAAAAAAAAAAAGTTATAATGTAAATTAGGTATATTTTACTTGACATATGTACTGCAATAGAACTATTATTTAATATGAGTGTTATTACAAATTCATTAAAGACATAAAGTTGTAATTTTCCACCCCACACAACCCCTTTCAACAATGTTTTAAAACTTTAAATTTTGAAACATATAATTAAAGAAAATGATAATGCCAGCCCTAAGGGCTGTCAATAAGCATGCTAAAATAAGGTAAAAACTAAAAAACACCCCCTGAATTTTAGGAACACTACTCCATCAATAAATGTGCAAGCATTTTATGCATGTTAGAGACAGCCCTAAGGGCTGACGTCATTAACAAAACCTTATAATTAATTACCTTCCAAAGCATTAAAGCAGTAGCTTGCGGGTTCATGCCTGGTGAAATTGAAAATGTCGAACTGTCAACAACTCGAAGCGAGCCAGACTTGACTACTAAGTTAGAATAGGGTAATATGCGGTTTGGGTCGGTTCTCTTCGGTTCTACCGGTTCTTAACTGAACCGAACGGAACCGAAGGCTTCGGTTCCCCATATTTTAGAATCGTGGGCCGGACCAGGAAGTGCAGTTCGGTTCGGTTCCGTCACTTCCTCGCGGTTCCGGTCCTTTTTGCATATGGCTACATACAAGTGCCCTCTTTTTCATTTTGATCAAGTGACATAGAAATGTCATCAAAGGAGCCTCTAGCTTTTTTTTGAGCCTCTAGCTACTATCGACTTTTTTTCTAAATTTGAATTGGTAAGGTGTCTTGTCTATTATTTTCAAGCAAAGTCCAAAGAAAAAGACAAATTTTAGCACACGACAACATCAATTAAATGTACATGTTGAGAATGCAATGCACAATAATTGTTTTCTATGACTTGGCTATGAAATGATCGATGTTATAACAAAATCGGATGAGAATTGCAATAGGTTTTGAAAATTTTGATTGAGATTTTGAATGAATGCAATACTTATCTGTTATTTTTCATTTATTAAATGATATTCTGGTTATAAGGGCTTCTCTGGGGTGGACGCGTTTTGCTGGTAATGTATGCGGCTTAAGCATTGTCGTGGTTATTTCTAAACTTTCCTCTGACCATCTGAAGTCATCCGGAAAACCTTTACCACTACGCCTTCATCAATACTTATCGTTATGATTTAAAATAACATGGCTAAAGTAATGCTTTTTATATGCATCTAAGAATCAGTAGTAGGTTAAATATCTAACTAGTCAATGTACTTGGCATGTTTATGTTAACATACATAGGATTAATTGTTTGATATCACATATTGTGTGGTTGGAGTTTGAACACATTTGTTTTGCCATTGCATGTTGTAATCCAAAGTAAGTACTCACGTGCTTGAAAGAAATCATTAATTATGGTCTAAAACACAACCTCCATCCTTTTTAGTGTTTGAAGAATTATTCATGTTGCATAATTGATCGAAGCATCCATACGTGGTTGGACGTGAATGTCACCATATAAACGTCTAAACATGATAACTGATAATGAAAAAATTTAACAAATATTCATATTTTCTCTCTAGATTTTTGTTGCCTAAAACCAGAGTGTTATTCTTGTCTTATCCCAAAATGAAATTTGTGTAACCTAATAAGCCAATCGATAGGGTTGAAATATTGTATTAGGAAAGTGATTATCTACTTGATTAAAAAATTATCTAAAATCAATTATATGATTATTAACACCCGATACCAACTAGAACTTAATAATACATGAACCCGCTAACCCAAATACAACCTGATTACATGCCAGTTTGCCACCCCTAATTTTTCTTATTCATTTCAATCCTTCTAACTTATTGCAGTTTTATAATTTAATTTTTGGAGATAAAAATCTATAATTTTAAGCATTAACTAGCATCCTCACTATTTTTTATTTTATTTTTTTCATTTCAAGCATTGTTACTTCAACATCTAACGTGTTTATTACTTATGTGAAAAGTCAAGTTATAATATTAACATGCAAATTTGAAATTTGATATTGATGTGAACTCAAGATATCCTTTTCAAAAACGCACGTGTCTTTACCACAATAGTAAATACGCGAAATCATCACTTATTAAACAACTATGTAAAAATGACGAGTTTTTATCACATTAATTAATAATTGTCTAAAAACAATTTTAACAAATAATGGAGATCACATTTAAAAACGTTGAGATTTAAAAATTTTAAATATAAAAAAAATACAACATATGGAAGCATAGAGATTTATGCAATGTGTCCACCACTCAAGTGTGAAGTTTCGAAATTTTGAACTAAAACTTAATTCATCACACCGTATTTATATTCGCATATTAATAGTAACTTACATTCAATAAAAGCCCCGTAACCTACATCTTTTCCTTAACCACACACAATATCTCATGTTTTCTGGTGAAAGTTGATTAGTGACCAACAAGTGTTGTTTAAAATCCCTTCTTCGATATACAATAATTTAATTACATTATTGAAAATACGGATTAATTTATTAACAACAGATTAGATAATTAGTGGAATTTGATGTGGGAATTTTAGTGTAAGAATTATCCAAAACTTCTCTTTAAAACCGGGATTCAACAAAAAGGACCGGGCTTTCATTGATTTCTGGTTCATATGAAGAGATTCGCTAATTTAAATACCGTTTTATGATACTTGCAATTCAATAACAATAACAATAACAATAATAATAACAATAACAACAATAACAACAACAATAATAATAATAATAATAATAATAATAATAATAATAGGTTTTGTTTTGGCATTGAAAAAAATAATACAAACACTACACAACATCATTTATCAACTCAGACAACAAAAGCAAAGGGTGTCAAAACATCCTGAATCAACTATAGTTCCTTTACGCGACATGTTATCCAGGCATGTAGTAGCACAACTCACTTCACTGCAACGCTTTGGTGTAAAATCGTAAATGTGAGATTTAATCCCTCTACCTGTTTGACATCAGAAGTTATAGAAACACAACATATTAAAATTAGTAAAGTTGTGATTGGTTGGATCTTAGCAATAATATTAAGGGAAAATGTAATTTATATGAATAATTATTATATGTATACTAGAGAAAAACTTCTTCAATATTTTATTGATCAATAAAAGTTGTCAAAATTTTGTTTTTTAATAGTAATTTTTAATTGAAATATATAATTATTGTAGGATGAAAGAAACAAAAAAGTAACATAATCTTATAGATGATGGTATTAAAGAACGTAAGGACATTTAATTTGGTCCTTTTGGCTCAGTAGTACACACCATCGCTGCCCCTTGTTTAATCTTTCTTCTCCGGCATTACAAGTAAATCCACCACCACTTCCACAACCTTCGTCTGCAACAAGATCTTCTGTTTTCTCGATTTTTCGAACAACATATGTTTTGATTTTGTGAGATGTTTTGATTTTTGACGAAGAACAGATCCTCATGTCGTTAATTTTTTAGAATGACGAAGAACATATCGATCTTAATTTTTTAGTTTGTATTGTAAAAAATCTAAAACTATAAGACTTGTAATTAAAGATAAAGAGATTTCATGAGATTAATATTACCATAAGATTCACAATGATCTTGACGCCGCTTGGCAAACCCATTCGTCAATAAGATGAAGATAACGAGGAATCCCAGAATTGCCTTCTTCTCCATTATACTAGTATGTAAGTGAGTGAGTGACCGACCGAGTGAGTGAGTGAACTCTCTATTTATAATAGAGATTGGTGATGGGGAGCTGTGTGAATGTGTACATAGATGGTGTTCAAATGCCAAAAACTAAAAAACCAGCACAAATACAAAAAAGAAAAACGAAAAAAAGGAAACGTAAAACTAGTTTTCATTCTAAATTCTATATAAGAAAATTCATATTTTTACTTCCTCCGATTCAAAATAAGTGATACACTTTCCTTTTTTGGGTGATTCAAAATAAGAGATACACTTTGAAAAGTTCCTTATTTGGCAACAAAAAAAAAAATGGGACCCACATCCACTAACTATCTACTTTAACAAAGTGAAATGACTCATTTACCCTTATTTTTTACTTTTAAACATCATTAACTTTACTTTATTCAAAAGGTGTGGGACCCATTCCCCACTAACCATCCAATTAATCTAATTTAACCATCATTATAATCTTTTGCCTCAAAAACTGTGAAACCCCAAGTGTATCACTTATTTTGAATCAGAGGAAGTACTATATTTACCTAATATTTTTAGAAAACTTGGGTTTTTCAGTTTAACATGCTACGTTAATCGTATTTTTATGTCAAATTAACGGATTCCGACCAAGTTATAACAAACAATCAAACAAATTCATTCATCGTCTACCTTCTGATTTTCAGCTTCGACCGGTCCGACAGACCAGTTAAGCCAGATTTCAACGCACGACCAATACTGGATATTATAATATTTTCAAATCACCCCCTAATTTAAGGGTGGCTATAATGAGTTTACAGGGATAATTTCATATACATCCTTATATCTTTGTAAATTTCATTATTACGTATATATCATTCATAAAATTTACAATTATCACATACTTCGTATATCCTTTTATCTAATTTAATAATATTTAAATCATTTAAAATTTATAAAATATAAATTTTAATTTAAAATAATGATAAAATGCTTTAAATGTCCTTAAAGGTTAATGGTTTCTTCTTTCATCAAGATTTTTTTTGTCAAACTCGACAAGTGCATTTTCTTTCGTCAAAGGGTTTTTAACCTATTTTACTATTAACTTAGATTAGGATTTTTTTTTAAAGATTTTAATATTGTTAAAATAGGTAAAATATATATACATAATAATGAATTTTACAAAGATATATACATAATATTGGAAGTTTGCAATGATATATATGAAATTATCAAACCGAGAAAGGTATCGCACCACTTACAATCTACTCTTATGCTAACTTTGAAGTGGAGATAAACAATATTTATATCATGGAGTATGTCTTTTTGCCTTTTTGTATGCTTATATAAGTTCATGTATTAAATCTGGCAAAATGGGTGTCGAATTCTCTGTGTGACTGGTCGATATTATTTGTGTCTAAAATGAGTATCTTTTTTCAAAAAATGGTATTTTTTTCCTCATAAAATCAAGCATTTGTTATAAATTAGATATGATTATGACCCTCTTAGCACTTCATCAAAGAACTTGCTACATCTATAACAAGAACATAAGATGAAGAAACAAGAACATAGAACAAGAGTGGAAGAGAAGTATGTAAACACTTATGAAAGTGTTGAGGTGCATTTGATTCATTCATTTCATGGGGTATTTATATTAAAAGTTTTACCCTTGAATTACATGTACATACAAATGAAAGGTAATTTACTAGACATGGATTTGATGGAGATGACATGAAGGTTGAAAATGTGGCAATCCATTTAATGGTTTTGTCTTGCATATTCATAATACTCCCCCTTGGATGACACATTTTCCAACTACTACTGCCTCGTTAAAAACCTTTCCTAAAGAAAACCCAGTGGGAAAAAACTTTAGCGAAGGGAAAAAGAGTGCAGTGCATAGTTTACTCCCCCTTATTTATGTAATCACTATTCTTCACATGTTATGCACATGTCGCATTCCGATACCCGATACATGCTTTCTAAAGATTGCAGTGGGAAGTGCCTTCGTGAAAAGATATGCCGCATTGTTACTGGATTGAACATACTTTATCTCAACTTCATGATTCTTTATAAGCTCTTGAGTGTATTCGAAAAACTTTGGAGCAATATGTTTTGTCCTGTCGCTCTTAATATATCCTTCTTTCATTTGATTGACACCTGCTGCGTTATCTTCATATATTAAAGTTGGGACTTTATCTTTATCCAGTCCACATGAAGTTAGTATGAGTTGTGTCATCGATCTCAATCATGCACATTCTCTGCTTGCTTCATTTAGTGCTATTACTTCGGCATGATTTGAAGATGTGGCAACAAATGTTTGCTTTTGAGAACGCCAGGAAATTGCAGTACCTCCATTCATGAAGACATACCCAGTTTGAGATCTTGCTTTATGAGGATCAGACAAATACTCTGCATCTGCATAACCAATCAATCCTTGTTTTGAATAATTAGGATAAAATAATCCTAAGTCACCAGTTCCTCGAAAGTATCGGAATATGTGCTTGATCCCGTTCCAATGCCTTTTTGTCGGTGATGAACTGAACCTTGCTAATAAGTTTACAGCAAAAGAAATATCAGGTCTGGTACAATTAGTAAGATACATAAGAGCACCTATTGCATTAAGGTATGGTACTTCTGGGCCAAGAACCTCCTCATTTTCTTTACATGGGCGAAATGGATCTTTGTCAATATTTAGTGATCTAACAACCATTGGAGTACTTAGAGATTTGGCTTCGTTCATATTGAAACGCTTCAAGATCTTTTCTGTATAATTCGATTGATGTACAAGTATTCCATTAGGCAAATGTTCAATTTGTAATCCAAGACAATACTTGGTTTTCCCGAGATCTTTCATTTCGAATTCTTTCTTTAAAAGTTCAATAACTTCAAGAATTTCTTTATTCGTTCCAATGATATTTAGATCATCAACATATACAGCTATGATCACATATCCAGATGTTGTTCTTTTAATAAATACGCATGGACAAATAGTATTATTTTTGTAACCTTTACTTGTCAATTAATCGCTTAAACGATTATACCACATGCGTCCAGATTGTTTTAACCCATATAAAGATCTCTGTAGTTTAATAGAATACATTTCTTTAGGTTTTGTATTCAATGCTTCTGGCATTTTAAATCCTTCAGGAATCTTCATATATATATCACTATCAAGTGATCCATATAAGTAAGCAGTAACAACATCCATAAGACGCATCTCTAAATTTTTAGAGACTGCAAGGCTGATTAAATACCTAAAAGTGATTGCATCCATAACTGGAGAATATGTTTCCTCATAATCAATTCCAAGTCGTTGAGAGAAACCTTGTGCTACAAGTCTAGCTTTGTATCTTACAATTTCGTCTTTCTCATTTCTTTTTCGTACAAAATCCATCTATACCCTAATGGTTTCACAACTTCAGTTGTCATAATAATAGGTCCAAATACCTTTCTCTTATTGAGAGAATTCAGTTTAGCTTGTATAGCTTCTTTTCATTTAACCCAATCATGTCTATTTTGACATTCATTAACAGATTGTGGTTCAGAATCATCATTCATAATATCACATGCGACAACATAAGAAAATTTCTCATCAATATTTTTCTACAACATTACTTTCCTCGATCGGAGGATTGTTTTGTGCTTCTTCAGGAACATTTTCCTCATGATCAATTGCATTTTCTGTTAGTTTTCTTTTTCGATATTTTTATCCTTTGAACCAATTGGTCTTCCACGCTTCAAGCGTGTATTAGATTCTTGAGTGATTTTATTATCATATTGCCTATTTGGAATTTCAATTCGAGCTGGAGTATTAACAGCTGGAATATATGATTTAGTCACTCTTTTTGTATCAGTAAATGCATCCGGTAATTGATTAGCTATTTCTTGAAAATGCATTATCTTTTGAACTTCTGTTTCACATTGTTTTGTGCGAGGATCAAGATATGACAAAGAAGGTTCATTCCATGAGACATCCTTTTCTTGGTTTTTCTTCTCTGCACCCAATGGTGGAAAAACCGATTCATTGAATTGACAATCAGCAAGACGTGCTGTAAAAACATCACCTGTTAAAGGTTCAAGATATCTTATAATAGACTTTGTCTCATATCCAACATATATACCCAACCTTCTTTGGGGACCCATCTTTGTACGTTGTGGTGGTGCAAAGGAACATATACTGCACATCCAAAGACTCTAAGATGAGAAATATTTGGTTCTTGACCAAAAGCAAGTTGTAAGGGAGAGTATGCATTATATGAACTTGGCCTTATGCGAATTAATGATGTAGCATGTAATATTGCATGACCCCATATGGAAACAGGAAGTTTGGTTTGCATTATCAATGGTCTAGCTATTAGCTGTAGACGTTTAATTAATGATTCAGCTAAACCATTTTGTGTGTGTACATGAGCTACTGGATGTTCAACAACAATCCCTACAGACATGCAATTGTCATTGAATACTTGGGAAGTAAATTCACCAGCATTGTCCAGTCTTACTCTTTTGATTGTATAATTAGGGAAATGTGCTCTAAGTGTAATGATTTGAGCTAAGAATTTTGCAAATGCCATATTACGAGATGATAATAGGCAAACATGAGACCATTTGCTAGATGCATCTATCAAGACCATAAAGTATCTAAATGGTCCAGATGGTGGATGAATTGGTCCACATATATCACCTTGAATTCTTTCAAGAAATCTAGGTGATTCCTTATCAACTTTCATCGGTGAAGGTCTTATGATTAATTTTCCAAGGGAACAAGACGTACACGGTTTCATATTACTTGTTTGAGGGAACTTCTGGTCCTTCAATGGATGACCATGTGTATTCTCAATTATTCTTCGCATCATTGTTAATCCTGGATGACCTAACCTGTCATGCCATAAACTAAATATCCCAGGATCACAATGTTTTTCTTTAACTACCATATTTGATTCTACTTTATTTATATATGTATGGTGTAAATTGGAATCAAATTTTGGTAATTTCTCCAACACTCGATTGTCATTTATAATAAGCATAAATTTCTTATTATCTATTGTTTTGGTTTGCGTGTCATATCCGCTAAGATATATATCACCAAAACTCAATAGATTTCTGCTTGACTTTGGAGAAAATAAGTAATATGAAATTAGCTTTTCCAGTTCCCTCAATCAAGTCTACAGGACCCGATATAGTATGTATTGAACCCTTTGTTGGGTTTATTTTGGAGAAGTATTTCTTCGATTTCAAGATAGTATGTGTAGTACCACTATCTGCTATTAATAGATCTCCAATATTTCCTTGATGTTGTGCTCCATTTGAACTCATATTGAACTTCACATATGAAAAACAAACAATGAAGTTATTATAAAGAAACTTCATTTATTGAAAGGAAATATATTACATAAGACAGACTTCATTTGCTGAAGGGAAATATATTACAAACGACAGACTTTATTTGGTGAAGGGAAATATATTACAAACGACAGACTTTATTTGCTGGAGAGAAATATATTACAAACGACGGACTTTATTTGCTGAAGGTAAATATATCACATAAGACAGAAAGCAAGTAAAAACAGGCTACAACAAACCACTGATTTCCTTAATCTATGTCTTCCATGTCATTGCAGAAATCGAGAGTACTGAGGTTGGTAATATCATCAATGTTGAATTCCATGTTGTTAGTTTCAACATTATCAACGAGATTTACTTCTTTTCCCTTTCCTTGGAGGGAAGCTTGGTAAAGTTCACAAAGATGTGCAGGTGTGCGACATGTCCTAGACCAATGGTCTGCGCAACCACATCTATAACAACAACTCTCAGCATTCTTTGATTTACCAGCATCATACCTTGCCCCTTTGGCCTTATCTTGTGGTTTGACATTGTTCTTTTTAGTGGCATTATAATCAGTATTTTTATAAACACGACCACGACCACGATTATTATAATTGCCTTTTCCACGACCATTGTTATGGTTTGGGTTTCGATTAAAATGTTCACGGCCTCGTCCATAACTACGACCACGTCCTCGTCTACGTGTATTGTTTCTAGGACCATTAGTATTAGTAGCATTTGCTTCAGGAATTGCTACTGATCCCGTTGGACGAGATTCATGGTTTTTCATTAAGAGCTCATTATTTTGCTCTGCAACAAGGAGACAAGTATTCAGTTCAGAATACCTCTTGAACTTTTGCAATCGATATTGTTGCATTAAGTTAATGTTTGATGCATGGAATGTGGAGTATGTTTTCTCCAACATATCTTCGTCAGTAATCGTTTGCCCACAAAATTTAAGTTGGCAACAAATTCTGAACAAATCAGAGTTATACTCAGTTACTTTTTTAAAGTCCTGGAACCTCAGATTTCGCCATTCATCTTTGGCACTTGGAAGTATAACTTCCTTTTGATGATCAAATCTTTCCTTTAAAGACATCCAAAGAACACATGGATCGGTGACATCAAAATATTCAAATTTTAACATGTCATCAATGTGTTTACGAAGAAACACTTGTGCCTTTGCCTTGTCTTGGGATGAGCATTCATTGTTTTCATTTATAGTTTCATGAATGCCCATCGATTCAAGAATTAGTAAAACATCAATGGTCCATTGCATATAGTTTTTCCCAGTAACTTCAAGTGCAGCTAGCTCACGCTTTACAATACTAGACATTTTGGAACTATATATTTTGAACAAAAACAATTTTAAAAATTAGAATCCATATATATCAATATGAAGTGCACAAAACAGCAGTGGGAGAACAATCATCCCATACATGAACAAATAAGGATAAAATACATCAGGAGGGAGATTACTAATTAGGATGCCAAGTGCTAAAACTAATACAATTACGAAAATTAAAAGCGGGTGAATCATTCTTGATCTTGATTTTGAAGATTAGAGAAATTATTTTGTGGTATAAAGAAGTGTGGATAATGTGTTTATTTATGGTGTAAAAATATATAGCCGTTGTAGATTTTTAATATTAATTTTTTTTTACCGTTATATATATATATATAATAATAATAATAATAATTTTCTTTTAATAAAGAGAATAATTAAAGAAAGAAATTACATAAACATATTTGTAAAAATATTAGTGAATGTTAAATGAATTAGTAAATAAAAGATTATATAAGATGCATAAATAAACGTTATTGTACATAAATGAAAGTTAGCATACATAAATAAATGTAGTAACATAAATAAATGTTAGTAACATAAATAAAAGTTAGATGCAATAAAAGTAAGTGTTAGCTTGCATAATTAAAAGTTAGAAGACATAAATGTAAATGTTAGTTTGCATAAATTAAAAGGGTTAGTAAACATAAGAATAAAATTAGTACAATAATAAATGTAAGTATGTTAGTAGTCCCAAGATTAGTAGTCCAAATGTCATCATAATGTCCTTGATAGAATATGTTTGGTTTCATTTAGTTTATTATGATAATTATATTATAATTTTATGTTAAGAAAATGTTTACCTTATGTAATTAACTTGATTAATTGAATGTACCTTGTGATTGAGTTGATCTTCCTCGATTAAGAACTTTCGTGCTGATAACGTGTTATAAATTAGATATGATTATGACCCTATTAGCACTTCATCAAAGAACTTGCTACATCTATAACACGAACATAAGATGAAGAAACAAGAACATAGAACAAGAGAGGAAGAGAAGTATGTAAACACTTATGAAAGTGTTGAGGTGCATTTGATTCATTCATTTCATGGGGTATTTATACTAAAAGTTTTACCCTTGAATTACATGTACATACAAATGAAAGGTAATTTACTAGACATGGATTTGATGGAGATGACATGAAGGTTGAAAATGTGGCAATCCATTTAATGGTTTTATCTTGCATATTCATAATAGCATTGAATTTGAAGTACATGTAGGCCTATGTTCACCCTCTTCAACCCATTTGAGATTATTTTTTTCTGTAAGCCACTTTTTCATAGTATAAGCTTAACATACAAGATAGTTTGTTTATATTACTTTGAACTTTTGTTTTGAATTATTATACTATAAGTTACCTCACGGTTATTGGCTAGTTAACAAGAGACAAAAGTAAATTTATTGAAACAAGGTAAATCTCCTAATTATACTAATACATCTGGTATCGAAAGTTCGAAACAATTGTCCTTTCAAGTTGTTAAAAATAAGTGATAATGTGTTCCAAAATTTTGTTTTGTAAGACCAGTGCCAACGGGCACGTCAGGGGCACGTCGGGGCTGTCGACCGTTGGCACGCCGGCGTCAATAGCCGGTGTCGTGAGAATCCGTCGCCAGGAGGACGGGAGAGGAGGGGCGTCGTGGAGGGGGAAGGGGGAGAGAGGGGTAGGGGGTTTGGGACTTGTACATTGGGCTGCAAAACTTATACATTTTATATTTTTTTATTAAAAAATGTTTTTTTATCTGTTTTTTTTTAATTTTAATTTTTTATATATTTGTTTTAATAATAAAAATATATTAGTTTTTTTCCAAAAAAATTAGGTATTTTTTTCTTTTTAAAATTTTAATAAATGTAATTTTTTTAAATTTAATATCATGTTTTATAAATTTAAACAATGTATTTTTAAATTAATGTAATGTATTTATTTTATAATTATTTAATTTAATTAAAAATGATGATTTAGAAAGGATGTGTTAGTGATGGGTTAGTGATGGGTAGGGTTGACACGACCGTATCAGTAGCGTGTCTGTAAGGATTTGATGATGTGGCGCTACTGATGTATTTATTGACCCGTCACGATTAGGATAGGCCTAATCACACCGAGTTCAAAATCAATTAATGGCTTACATGGACAATTGGTGCATCATAGCTATGAAAAAGAAAAAGGGGGAAATGGTCATAAACTCATTATTTTTATTATTTAGAATGTCGATCTTACTTTATTGATTGGTTGGTGAAAAAAATGTTATTGTGAAACTTCATGATAGTTGATATATGTTTTTAACGTAATATTTGTATATCATAAAATATATTGTTGTTTGTAGGAATGTTATATAGACGCTATGATTTTTTTTTAAAATATATGCTTATATAATTAAAATACTTATAATAAGTTTATGATTAATAATAAAAAAAAATCTTAAACTTATAATAGCAAAGGGTGTGGAAGTATAGTTAATAGTTTAGTTATAAGATAACATGACTATAACATGCACCCGGTGTAGTA
The DNA here is from genome assembly GCA_963853835.1 of Calendula officinalis. NCBI lineage: Eukaryota > Viridiplantae > Streptophyta > Magnoliopsida > Asterales > Asteraceae > Calendula > Calendula officinalis. Next base: position 25,320,546 of record OY970831.1, read on the forward strand.
TGTTATAATCAAGTTATAGTATTATAAGGGTCCTACATTTATTATTTTTTTACTTTTAATTGGTTGGACACCCCTACCCCCACCCCCACCCCAGCCTTCTCCCTTTGGCTATCGCCATGGCCACAATGAAAAATGTATAACTAGCTTATAACTTGCATCCCGGTGTGGTATAACGGCGTTATAGCTATGACTTGGGTACTATAACGCACCACACCTTGTGCTCTAATAACAACAAAAATAAATTTAATTAAAATAATGATTATTAGAAATTAGAAATTGTAATAAGTAATTAAAATATTAATCTATGTGTCACTTCGTTCGGATAATTTCATAATTGCATTGTATCATTATAGCTATCCCACTTCATTCGCATAATTTCATTGATTAGATGGTAAGATAGCTTTGTAAGATTGGTGCCAACGGGGGATACCGACGCCCGCCGGTTGGCCCGCCGGTTGTGGCGACCGTTGGCACGGCCCCACCGGTTGGGTCCGCCGGTTTGGCTCGCCGGAATGGAGACGGAGAAAGAGACGGAAATGGTGGGACCCCCTTGTACTTTCTAGCCATTAAATATTTGATTTTCTTTTTTTTAAAATGGTAATATTTAAAATTAAATGGTAATATATTAAAAAAATTCAAAAAAATTTAAAAAAATTCAAAAAAATTTTAAAAAATTAAAACTTTTTATATCTACAAATACCCTCTCATTTCGTCTATTTTTACACCACATTCACCTTCTATTTTTTTTAAATAATGTATTTTTTTTTAATTAATATCTTTTTTTTATGTAATGTATTTTTAAATTAATGAAATTTAATTTATTAGTTATATGTTTTAATTAGTTGTATATTTTTGTTTTAATTAAAAAGAAAGTAAATTAATGAAAGTTGTTGAAGTGACGGAGTGCTGTTGGCATGGATACGTCAGTTTAGTGTTAGTTAGTTTGTATGCTGACGTGACGCTGAGTTGGCAGCAACTGACGGCGTCAGTTGCCGTCACCATTGGCACCGATCTAATCTTCTTGGCAGCTGTGAAAATTTCAATGGATGGATCCATTTAAGTTCCATTTTTTCTCTAACAGACGGAAAATTTATTAAAAGTTAGCCAAAAAAACGTATTAATAATCTCATTTTATCTTTAATGGGTGGTAAGGAAATTAAAAAACCGAAAACAAACCACTTTATTAGAAGGAAAATAATAAAGGCAATCCTAAAGATTGCCGCTAAGGTGTTATATATACATTATGAACTTGTATAATAACTAATAATCATCATTGTATTGATACTTGTTAAAATCAACCATTAATACTATCATTAACCGAACTCTTATTAAAAATAGTTTAAGGATCTTGTATAAAAATGTGTTACAACTTACAAGATGCATCTAATTAAGAACAATACCACAAAATATCTCTATTTTTCATAGACAAGTAAATTAAAGTGTTTACTGTATGTATATATGTAACTAGACATCCTAATTAGGTGAATAATAATTTAATTATCTAAAGCTTGTAGCTTAATGGTAAAGGAGTAAGGTATTATCCATAGATAAATAAAAAATGATTGATTGATTATTTTTACTATGTAGTAGGATTTTGTTAATGACAGCCCTTAGGGCTGTTTCTAACATGTATAAAACGATTGTACATTCATTGATATAGTAGTATTCATAAAATTCAGAGGATGTTTTATATTAGTTTTATCTTGTTATTGACCACCATAAGGGATGTTATAATCATTTTCCTATGTATTAATTCGAAGTTTATGGAAAATAGAAAGTAAATAGAAACGGTTTTGTAATAATCTTTAGTTTGAGATGGACATAATTCAAAGTTTGCGGAACATTTGGTTTTGTATGAGAGATACATATACTGAACGAGTGAAAGTTTTTTTCCACGTGTCATCTTCTTAGACTATCCCATGGCACGTGGCATCTCTGCATGATTTTTGGGTTTTTTTTTTCGCTATAAAAATATTGTTTAACTTTACCTTTAAGAAAATGTGTTTCTTTTAACTTTAACTTTAAAAACGTGTTTCTTTTAACTTTAATAATTACATACGAAGTATAATATTTCTCTTTTTTCCTTTTGTAATTGCATTTTTTTTTAAGATATTAAATCTTTTATTTACTTTTATTATCTTAAATAAATATGATAAAATTTCTAATATTCTTCTTTCTGTTACTTTCACATCTAACTCGTTTATTACTAAAAATATGATATTTGTATGTGAAGTTTACAAAAAAAAAAATTAAAAAAAAGATGCATTTTTAATTTATAATTATATATCCCATCATTTTTTCAACAAAAAAAAAATCAAATTTTATAAAGTCCCTAAAAAAACTAGTGACAAGGCGCCCCCTTCCGTCAGCTTATTGCCTTTTATCTAACGTCACACCTTAAACTGTTGCGATGCATTGTTTCATTTTATCATACGTCACACTTTAGTTTATTTATTAGTAAGTATTTTATTTATAAAAAAATAAAAATACAAATTGATTATCTTTTTTAAATACTAACGATATAAAATAAGTAAAATAATTAAATTTGTAAAAAACAACACATATAGGAAATAATTTCTATTTAATAGTAACAAAAAATAAGTACTAAATAAAGAAAATATAATAAAATATAATGATTACTTAATGATAATTGAGTTGACTCTATTGTATTTAGTGAAAGTGCTTAATCTTCCTATTATTTTTTAATTATCATATTTTTACTATTAGTGAATTTAGAAAGAGCCTTACTTTCTTTAATTAAATGAAAAGTGAAGTTAAATATGAAAGCAAATTTGAAATTGGATGTGTAGTCAAAGACATCTTTTCAAAGAACGTTTTTGCACCAAAACAATAATACGTGAAATCGTCACTTACTACATCGTTTAGTCTTGGACTGGTAAATTGTAAAAACTATTTTGATGTACGTGGTGTTTTTGTTGTTCTCTTTATTTGTATCTTACTGTGACTCTTTTCTAGCTATGTGGTGTTTCTGTTGAAGCGGGTCTAGTAACGCTTCGAAAATTCTAAATTTATATTTAATTCACCACATTATATTTATATTTGTGTTATTAACTTTTTAACCTTTCAAAAACCTTCTAAGTTTGTAGATATGCACAAAAAAATCACAAATATAACTGATAACTCATAAAATACAATATTTACATTCACTAATAATTGATATAATCATATGATTAATTGTATGATATCACATATTGTGTGGTTAGAGTTTGAACACGTTTGTTTTGCCATTGCATGTTGTAATCCAAGTAAGTACTCAAGTGCTTGAAAGAAATCATTAATTATGGTTTAAGACACAACCGCCACTCTTTAGTGTTTGAACTTTGAAGAACATGTTGATTCATGTTGGATAATTGATCGAAGCATCCATACGTGGTTGGACGTGAATGTCACTTATATATAAACACAATTTTGGTCTAAACATGATAATTAAAAATGAAATTTTTTAACAAATATTCATGTTTTCTCTCTAGATTTTTATTGCCTAAAACCAGAGTGTTATTCTTGTCTTATCCCAAAACGAATTTTGTGTAACCTGTCAGGATCGAATAACCAAAACAAGTTATTGCCAACTCAGATCTACTAATAACAAGAAGTTGCAGCGGATCAACACTTGTATTAATATATTAAGAACAATAGAATACTGTATATTGAATGAACAATGAACAATAATATTAAGAACACAGTGATTCACAAAAAGCTTCAATGTATATTATTGATTAACAATACACACGTACGTTTACAATTGTAAGGAACTACTTATAGCAGTCCTTGAAGCCTAACTATTTACCCTAGTTATTCTAGGACTTGATTTACATCGAATTATAAAAGATATACATTGAATAACATTCTATAACTAACTCTGCGAAGATCTCGGACTTGATTTGCTCCAAATACGCGTATCAGTAGTAACTGCAATCACCAGTAGTAAATATGCATCATCAGTAGTAAATGTGATGATCAATAGTAACTCTGATAATCAGTAGTAAGTCCAAAACCAACGTCAGTAGTAACTACTAATGATCAGTAGTAATCTTCAATATGTGCATGATCAGTAGTAAGTTAGTTATACTTTTCACCAGTATCAACTCATCAGTATCAAGTGTTTCTGCCCCATCAGTAGTAACCATAGTCTTCACCAGTAGTAACCATGATCAGTACTAACTGCAGCATCAGTAATAAGTTGAACTGTGATTTGTTCTAACAATCTCCCCCTAAACTTATTGATTCTCTTTCAATCAATCAAGTTTCTTCTTACTTCTGCTTCTCCTTTTTCTTTTCTTCCAACAGTTTTGCTCTTCTTTGATCTCCTTCTAAAGTCTGTTGCTTTCTTTTATTCATTTGTGCAATAATATATTTGCTGATCTTTTTCACAAATTCATTTAACTTGTTTTGGAACATCACAACATCATTAGGCTTAATAAAATTCATGCACCAAAGTTGATAAAGAGTTTTCTCAGAATGAGGATACTCTTTTTCATATAGGAATAACTCACACTTCTTACTTGTATATTCAAAGAAGTACATGTTGACTGTTGGTAGCACATTCCAGGCTTGAATATTCTCTGGATTTATAAACTTCTCTGGATATTCATCTGGATAGAAAGCAGCATTAATCATTTCTGTAATGTAACCTGCAGCTGAATTCTTCCAGGTCTTCTTGGTCATTCTTGGTTTACCAATAATCAACATCTTGATTATGTCACTTCTGGTTAGGGACATGACTAAAGGTTTCCAAGCTCTAAATCTTTGAGTGACCTTATCTTCTCTAACAATCTCAATCACATCATCTGTACATCTCCAGTTGATGATTGGATTGCTTTCTAGGGGAGCAATAGGAAGATCATGAACTTAAACTATTTGTAGTTTCTTCTTTGGTTGTTCTAGTTCAGATTGATCAGCCTTCCTTTTTCTTGTAGTTAAAGAGAGTTCACCAGATGTTTCACCAGTTATAGTTTTTCTTTCTTTCATTTCTTTGGAGTTTATCTGTTCAAGCTTTGTGGTGTCCTTCTCTTTAATCTTTTGTTCAAGAAGGTCCTTCTTCTTCTCCACACAGTACTTTTCAATTAAATTGATCAACTTCATTCTTCCAAAGGCCTTTGTGTTGTGACCTCTTGACTTCAAGAATGTGACCATTTCTTTCTTCTTGTCTGCAAATTCTTCTGGCATATCAGCATTCTGCTCTTTGCATTCTTGTACTTGTGCTTCAAGAAGTTCTATTGTTTCAGATTCAAGTTGCCTTATTTTTTGTAGTTCTCTTTGTTGTAATTCTTTTCTGGTTTCTGCAACTTGTTTGGTTTTGACCTTGTGTTGAAATTGTGGCAGTTTTGATATGTCAGCTATATCTGCCAATTTTATTTCTGTGAAGGGTTGTCTTAGTATTCTAGCCCTTTCTGCTAATTTTCTGTTCTCAATGGCTAGAGAGGCTTCAACCTTTTTCAAGTAATTTGCCCTCTTCATTTTCCATTTATCATTCTTTGCTGACCGAGCATAATTAATTTTGTTGACCATCTCATGACCTTGTGCTCTATTAGGTTGGTCTTCATCAGCAATTTCCTTTCCCTTTCCTATGTAGTTGTCACTCTTTTTATCTGGTGCAGCTTCAATTCTAAATTTGTGACCATAAGTATGTATTTGTGACATGGGAAGTATTTTGGGATGTGGAGGTAGAGTGCATTCATCAACTTCCAGCCAGTTGATATCATCATCAATATCTTTCACCACCAATTGTGTTGATCTTGTTGCTGGTGATGGTGGAATTATTACTGCAGGCTCTAGTAGTGGTGGCAGCTCAATAATATCATCAGTAGTAGCCAAGGTAGTTACTACTGGTATGTCTTCAGGAAATACTACTGATAGGGCATCAGTAGTGTTTGCTGCCTCTTCTTGATTTACTACTGCTATGACATCAGTAGTAGTAGGAGTTACTACTGATGCTTCTTGTTGAGCTTGTTCTTCCATAGGAGTAGTAGTAGTAGCCTCATCAGTAATATCCATCTTTTCTAGGCTTTCATCATTAACCTGGCCTTCATCAACCTTTGTTTCTTTATGATTGAGGAGAGAAGTTGCTGCTGCTGCAATAGATTCATCTATCATGCTTTGTATGTTTTCCTTCTCCCCCTTAGTGAGCTCAACTGGTGGAGCATTACTACTGTCAACATTCTTTTTCAACCTTCGAATGATTCTTGTTTGTTGAAGAAGTCCGTGCTCATATAATTTCATCCTTTTGTTAATTGTGTTGATATGCTTCCTCATATAGGTCATGCTTTTTCCTTGATTTGTTAAATATTTCAGACAATCTTGTACAGTGGTTTCTAGGTTTTCCATCCTATCCGTCAATTGTTTTTGTTCAATACTGCCCTCACTCTTTCTAGCAAGATCATCGGGCTCACTAACAGGTACATTGGCTTTAAGGTTTTCAATCCTTTCCGTCAAATCAATAGTTTCAGTTCTACCCTCATCACTTCTTGGTGATGAAATGGGTTGTTTGGTCACTCTCTTCTTCCTAGAAGAAGCAGTAGTGCCCCCCCCCCCCTCCTTGTGGTTTCTTGGCACCGGGGTCCTCTTAGTAATTCCTCAAAAGAGTCATCACTAAGAGTTGCCGAGGTCTGGGTCTTAGTGATGTTCTCACTATCCTGTGCACCCACCTTTGGGGCATCAGTAGTGAGAGCCCTTTCCTCATGCCCTCTCTCCTCCTTGGAGGACAACTCTTGGAGCCTGGGGTTTGACTCAATGGGTCCCCTGGTGTCCTTTAAGGAAGATTTCTTCCTTTTATATCTTTTCTGGACTGATTTGGCTATTGGCTGGTCTTCTACAGAGTGAAGAGTAGCACTCTGCAGATTGAGTTCATGTTCCTGGGACACATTCAGGACATCTAATTGGGTGGATGATTGAGTGACTGTTTGGGGTTGTGTTTGGGCTGCATTTGGGGGTGAAGGAGTGGGTTGAGGTTCAATTGGGGTTGTGTCTTTGATTGAACCTTCTCCAAGATTTGGTTGATCTTTGATCATGTTAGGAAACAGAGGGGTTTCCTTGCCCGAAAATTTAAATTGTTTTCTCATATTTGAGAAAACTTTCTTGTTCAACTCAGGTGTTGTAAAAATATTTTTGCGAGTTGACAAGTTTTGCAATTCACAATTTATTAAATGTTGAAGAAATCTGGGATACATTAAAAATTTTGTAGTAGAAAGATTTCCCAATATTCCCTCAAAAATCATATTTGAAAAATGAAAGACTTGGTCTGTGCATAAACAAACAACAGCAGATGCTATTGACTTGTTAAACTCATTCCAAGAGCTTCTTTTAGGAGAAAGACAGTGTTGAATGGTGTGTATTAAAAATTTCCATTGTGGGGAGAGAAGACCTTTTTGAAAAGTGACAATGTCAAGTCTTCCCTCATATCCCATTGTTTGTAAACATTCAACAAGGTCCTCCTTGGGTAAAGAAATCATACCTTCATCATCATGGAGTTGTAGATGGTGTCTGATTGATCGTTCTGATATAAAGATTTCTTTTCCATCTACTACTGACCTTATCTTAGTAAAGTCTGTATCATCAACTTGTTCTGCATTCTCCCAGAAACTCACTAGGTGTTGTTGATAGGCCATAGGATTTACAGTGAGTGCAAACTTTATATACGAATGTTTCAAAAACATGACGATTGGACGAAAGTCTTTCGTTCCGTCTGGATTCTTTAGATACGCACACATGTTGTGAAACTCTGAGTATTTGAGATTTGTTTGAACATCAAGAGATTGTAGAGTTGCCATTGTCGTCGATTTTGTGTTTGATCGTTTGATTTGAGAGAACAAGTATGAATGTTTGTTACTGGTGCAAGATTTATGATCGCGATTTAGGGTTTATCGAGAGGATTTAGCAAATCGATGTGTGGATAATGCTAAATTAATCGACTTCAGCTATTTATATCTTACGATTTGATCTGCAAAAAGACTAAATTGCCCTTCGAATCATAACACAACAGTTATTTTCGTGGGGGTTAGTTTGGTAACTTTGACAATTTAAAGACCAGTAGTAAATTAGATACCAGTAGAAAACATCAGTAGTATCTATGAACGTCAGTAGTAACTAAGGATTTTGACATCAGTAGTGACTGTAGACATCAGTAGTAACTAATGAATTTTAATACTGACCTAATTTACCAACCCTAGCAGTAGTAACCACTATTTTAGAGACCAATAGTATATGTGAGTACAATTGTTTATCAGTAGTATTGTCTTACCAGTAGTATTTTGTGCATACTCAATACACACCAGTAGTAATAACCTACCAGTAGTATTTTGTGCACACAACTACATGCCATACTGACCTACCAGTAGTAAAACACTTATTAAAATAAATAACTTTTTACAACAGAAAAACTCTTACACATGATTTTGATTGTGAAATTAATTTATTAAAATCATTCCAATACTGCTAACTAAGAAGCTGAATCTTCCTACATCAAATGCTTTTGTAAAAAGATCTGCTAATTGATTGTCAGTATGAATTTTAACTACTTTAATCAACTTCTTTTCATTACAATCTCTTATAAAGTGAAATCTTATTTCAATGTGTTTAGTTTTAGAGTGTTTTACTGGATTGTTCACAATGCTAATAGCACTTTGATTATCAATAAAAATAGGAGTTTTAAGGATAGAGATACCAAAGTCTAGAAGCTGGTTTTGAATCCAAAGTACTTGAGCACAACAAGCAGATGCAGCTACATACTCTGCTTCAACAGTTGATGTGGATACATTTGTTTGTTTCTTACATTGCCATGACACCAGTCTTGATCCAAAGAATTGACATCCACCAGTAGTGGACTTTCTATCTTGACATTCACCTCCATAGTCACTATCTGTGTAGGCTATGAGTTCAAATGGTGAGTCATGTGGATACCATAGACCAAGTGATGGTTTGCCTTTCAAGTATCTGATTATTCTTTTGACAGCCTGCAAGTGTAGTTCTTTAGGTCTTGCTTGATATCTTGCACACACACAAACACTGTACATAATGTCAGGTCTTGATGCAGTTAAGTGCATCAAAGTGCCTATCATTGATCTATATAAGTGTTCATCTACATCCTCCCCCTCAGCATCAGGATGTAGGTGTTTGTGTGTTTCCATTGGTGTACTTGCACTCTTGCAGTCTTTCATGGTAAACTTCTCCAAGATGTCTTTAACATACTTTGATTGGTTTATCAAAATACCATCTGATCTTTGATTGACTTGGAGTCCAAGGAAGAAGTTCATTGGATCCAAGGAGCTCATCTTGAATTTGGTTTGCATGACATCCTCAAACTCTTTACACAATAAATCATTTGTTGATCCAAAAATGATATCATCTACATAGATTTGAACTAGTAGTATATCATTTTTGACCTTTCTTGTGAACAGAGTCTTGTCAATAGCTCCTCTTTTAAAATCATTCTTCAACAAGTATGATGATAATGTATCATACCATGCTCTTGGTGCCTGATGTAGGCCATACAGAGCTTTGTCTAGGTTGAATACATAGTCACCATTTTCTGGATCTTCAAAACCTGGAGGTTGACACACATATACTTCTTCTTCAATTTTCCCATACAGAAATGCACTCTTCACATCCATTTGATAGACTTTAAACTTCTTATATGAAGCATATGCTAGGAATATTCTTATTGCTTCAATTCTTGCAACAGGAGCATATACTTCATCATAGTCTATTCCTTCTTCTTGAGTGTATCTTTGGACTACAAGTCTGGCTTTGTTCTTGATCACTATACCTCTTTCATCTTTCTTGTTTCTAAAGATCCATCTTGTTCCAATGGCTCTTTTTCATTTGGGTAAAGGTACAAGTGTCCAAACAGCTTGTAATTTGAATTGAAGGAGTTCTTCTTGCATTGCCTCAATCCAGTTTGAATCCTTCATTGCTTGTTGAATCTTCTTTGGTTCATCCTGAGACAGAAAACATTCAAACATACATTCATTAGCAATTAAACTTATGTTACACATGTTTGCAGTTAGACTTTTATTTAATTTACTTCTTGTTTGTAGTTGTGAGTTAACATCACTTAGAACATTGTCTAATGGATGGTTCTTTTGAGTCCTTGAGTTTGTAGCTCTATCAACCACTAGTTGATTTTCAAGATTTGACTCATTTGTCTCAGGGATTTGTTCCTCTTGAGGTTCTTCATTGTCATTGATGTTTGGTTCATCATCATTTACTGGTTCAGAGTTACTACTGGGATCAGTAGTATTTAAGTTATTACTGGGATCAGTAGTATTTTGAGAATTTAGGTTATTGCTAGGACCAGTAGTATTATGAGTACTATTACTGGTACCAGTAGTATTTGAATTACTCCTGTCCTCATTATCTGATTCACTACTGCTCCCAGAATCTGGGTTATTACTGTTCTCAGTATTAACTGTGGGAATAGTATCAACTACTATGTATCTCATCTCTTCTTGACCAGAATTGAAAGATGATGTTCCTTCCTTTTGAGTATGACAATTTGAATCACCTGCATTTAAATCCAAGTTAGTGTTAAAGGATTTGGTTAGATTGTCTATGTTAAATAGCCAATCTGGACCATTTCCTTGTTCATTAGGTATATTCTCATTAAAGGATACATTGATGCTTTCTTCAATAATCCTTAATCTTTTGTTGAACACTCTGTATGGTTTACTTTGTTGCAAATAAAACATATAGGAAATAATTTCTATTTAATAGTAACAAAAAATAAGTACTAACTAAAGAAAATATAATAAAATATAATGATTACTTAATGATAATTGAGTTGACTCTATTGTATTTAGTGAAAGTGCTTAATCTTCCTATCATTTTTTAATTATCATATTTTTACTATTAGTGAATTTAGAAAGAGCCTTACTTTCTTTAATTAAATGAAAAGTGAAGTTAAATATGTAAGCAAATTTGAAATTGGATGTGTAGTCAAAGATATCTTTTCAAAGAACGTTTTTGCACCAAAACAATAATACGTGAAATCGTCACTTACTACATCGTTTAGTCTTGGACTGGTAAATTGTAAAAACTATTTTGATGTACGTGGTGTTTTTGTTGTTCTCTTTATTTGTATCTTACTGTGACTCTTTTCTAGCTATGTGGTGTTTCTGTTGAAGCGGGTCTAGTAACGCTTCGAAAATTCTAAATTTATATTTAATTCACCACATTATATTTATATTTGTGTTATTAACTTTTTAACCTTTCAAAAACCTTCTAAGTTTGTAGATATGCACAAAAAAATCACAAATATAACTGATAACTCATAAAATACAATATTTACATTCACTAATAATTGATATAATCATATGATTAATTATATGATATCACATATTGTGTGGTTAGAGTTTGAACACGTTTGTTTTGCCATTGCATGTTGTAATCCAAGTAAGTACTCAAGTGCTTGAAAGAAATCATTAATTATGGTTTAAAACACAACCGCCACTCTTTAGTGTTTGAACTTTGAAGAACATGTTGATTCATGTTGGATAATTGATCGAAGCATCCATACGTGGTTGGACGTGAATGTCACTTATATATAAACACAATTTTGGTCTAAACATGATAATTAAAAATGAAATTTTTTAACAAATATTCATGTTTTCTCTCTAGATTTTTATTGCCTAAAACCAGAGTGTTATTCTTGTCTTATCCCAAAACGAATTTTGTGTAACCTGTCAGGATCGAATAACCAAAACAAGTTATTGCCAACTCAGATCTACTAATAACAAGAAGTTACAGCGGATCAACACTTGTATTAATATATTAAGAACAATAGAATACTGTATATTGAATGAACAATGAACAATAATATTAAGAACACAGTGATTCACAAAAAGCTTCAATGTATATTATTGATTAACAATACACACGTACGTTTACAATTCGTAAGGAACTACTTATAGCAGTCCTTGAAGCCTAACTATTTACCCTAGTTATTCTAGGACTTGATTTACATCGAATTATAAAAGATATACATTGAATAACATTCTATAACTAACTCTTCGAAGATCTCGGAGTTGATTTGCTCCAAATACGCGTATCAGTAGTAACTGCAATCACCAGTAGTAAATATGCATCATCAGTAGTAAATGTGATGATCAGTAGTAACTCTGATAATCAGTAGTAAGTCCAAAACCAACGTCAGTAGTAACTACTAATGATCAGTAGTAATCTTCAATATGTGCATGATCAGTAGTAAGTTAGTTATACTTTTCACCAGTATCAACTCATCAGTATCAAGTGTTTCTGCCCCATCAGTAGTAACCATAATCTTCACCAGTAGTAACCATGATCAGTACTAACTGCAGCATCAGTAATAAGTTGAACTGTGATTTGTTCTAACAATCTCCCCCTAAACTTATTGATTCTCTTTCAATCAATCAAGTTTCTTCTTACTTCTGCTTCTCCTTTTTCTTTTCTTCCAACAGTTTTGCTCTTCTTTGATCTCCTTCTAAAGTCTGTTGGTTTCTTTTATTCCTTTGTGCAATAATATATTTGCTGATCTTTTTCACAAATTCATTTAACTTGTTTTGGAACATCACAGCATCATTAGGCTTAATAAAATTCATGCACCAAAGTTGATAAAGAGTTTTCTCAGAGTGAGGATACTCTTTTTCATATAGGAATAACTCACACTTCTTACTTGTATATTCAAAGAAGTACATGTTGACTGTTGGTAGCACATTCCAGGCTTGAATATTCTCTGGATTTGTAAACTTCTCTGGATATTCATCTGGATAGAAAGCAGCATTAATCATTTCTGTAATGTAACCTGCAGCTGAATTCTTCCAGGTCTTCTTGGTCATTCTTGGTTTACCAATAATCAACATCTTGATTATGTCACTTCTGGTTAGGGACATGACTAAAGGTTTCCAAGCTCTAAATCTTTGAGTGACCTTATCTTCTCTAACAATCTTAATCACATCATCTGTACATCTCCAGTTGATGATTGGATTGCTTTCTAGGGGAGCAATAGGAAGATCATGAACTTAAACTATTTGTAGTTTCTTCTTTGGTTGTTCTAGTTCAGATTGATCAGCCTTCCTTTTTCTTGTAGTTAAAGAGAGTTCACCAGATGTTTCACCAGTTATAGTTTTTCTTTCTTTCATTTCTTTGGAGTTTATCTGTTCAAGCTTTGTGGTGTCCTTCTCTTTAATCTTTTGTTCAAGAAGGTCCTTCTTCTTCTCCACACAGTACTTTTCAATTAAATTGATCAACTTCATTCTTCCAAAGGCCTTTGTGTTGTGACCTCTTGACTTCAAGAATGTGACCATTTCTTTCTTCTTGTCTGCAAATTCTTCTGGCATATCAGCCTTCTGCTCTTTGCATTCTTGTACTTGTGCTTCAAGAAGTTCTATTATTTCAGATTCAAGTTGCCTTATTTTTTGTAGTTCTCTTTGTTGTAATTCTTTTCTGGTTTCTGCAACTTGTTTGGTTTTGACCTTGTGTTGAAATTGTGGCAGTTTTGATATGTCAGCTATATCTGCCAATTTTATTTCTGTGAAGGGTTGTCTTAGTATTCTAGCCCTTTCTGCTAATTTTCTGTTCTCAATGGCTAGAGAGGCTTCAACCTTTTTCAAGTAATTTGCCCTCTTCATTTTCCATTTATCATTCTTTGTTGACCGAGCATAAGTAATTTTGTTGACCATCTCATGACCTTGTGCTCTATTAGGTTGGTCTTCATCAGCAATTTCCTTTCCCTTTCCTATGTAGTTGTCACTCTTTTTATCTGGTGCAGCTTCAATTCTAAATTTGTGACCATAAGTATGTATTTGTGACATGGGAAGTATTTTGGGATGTGGAGGTAGAGTGCATTCATCAACTTCCAGCCAGTTGATATCATCATCAATATCTTTCACCACCAATTGTGTTGATCTTGTTGCTGGTGATGGTGGAATTATTACTGCAGGCTCTAGTAGTGGTGGCAGCTCAATAATATCATCAGTAGTAGCCAAGGTAGTTACTACTGGTATGTCTTCAGGAAATACTACTGATAGGGCATCAGTAGTGTTTGCTGCCTCTTCTTGATTTACTACTGCTATGACATCAGTAGTAGTAGGAGTTACTACTGATGCTTCTTGTTGAGCTTGTTCTTCCATAGGAGCAGTAGTAGTAGCCTCATCAGTAATATCCATCTTTTCTAGGCTTTCATCATTAACCTGGCCTTCATCAACCTTTGTTTCTTTAAGATTGAGGAGAGAAGTTGCTGCTGCTGCAATAGATTCATCTATCATGCTTTGTATGTTTTCCTTCTCCCCCTTAGTGAGCTCAACTGGTGGAGCATCACTACTGTCAACCTTCTTTTTCAACCTTCGAATGATTCTTGTTTGTTGAAGAAGTCTGTGCTCATATAATTTCATCCTTTTGTTAATTGTGTTGATATGCTTCCTCATATAGGTCATGCTTTTTCCTTCATTTGTTAAATATTTCAGACAATCTTGTACAGTGGTTTCTAGGTTTTCCATCCTATCCGTCAATTGTTTTTGTTCAATACTGCCCTCACTCTTTCTAGCAAGATCATCGGGCTCACTAACAGGTACATTGGCTTTAAGGTTTTCAATCCTTTCCGTCAAATCAATAGTTTCAGTTCTACCCTCATCACTTCTTGGTGATGAAATGGGTTGTTTGGACACTCTCTTCTTCCTAGAAGAAGCAGTAGTGCCCCCCCCCCTCCTTGTGGTTTCTTGGCACCGGGGTCCTCTTAGTAATTCCTCAAAAGAGTCATCACTAAGAGTTGCCGAGGTCTGGGTCTTAGTGATGTTCTCACTATCCTGTGCACCCACCTTTGGGGCATCAGTAGTGAGAGCCCTTTCCTCATGCCCTCTCTCCTCCTTAGAGGACAACTCTTGGAGCCTGGGGTTTGACTCAATGGGTCCCCTGGTGTCCTTTAAGGAAGATTTCTTCCTTTTATATCTTTTCTGGACTGATTTGGCTATTGGCTGGTCTTCTACAGAGTGAAGAGTAGCACTCTGCAGATTGAGTTCATGTTCCTGGGACACATTCAGGACATCTAATTGGGTGGATGATTGAGTGACTGTTTGGGGTTGTGTTTGGGCTGCATTTGGGGGTGAAGGAGTGGGTTGAGGTTCAATTGGGGTTGCGTCTTTGATTGAACCTTCTCCAAGATTTGGTTGATCTTTGATCATGTTAGGAAACAGAGGGGTTTCCTTGCCCGAAAATTTAAATTGTTTTCTCATATTTGAGAAAACTTTCTTGTTCAACTCATGTGTTGTAAAAATATTTTTGGGAGTTGACAAGTTTTGCAATTCACAATTTATTAAATGTTGAAGAAATCTGGGATACACTAAAAATTTTGTAGTAGAAAGATTTCCCAACATTCCCTCAAAAATCATATTTGAAAAATGAAAGACTTGGTCTGTGCATAAACAAACAACAGCAGATGCTATTGACTTGTTAAACTCATTCCAAGAGCTTCTTTTAGGAGAAAGACAGTATTGAATGGTGTGTATTAAAAATTTCCATTGTGGGGAGAGAAGACCTTTTTGAAAAGTGACAATGTCAAGTCTTCCCTCATATCCCATTGTTTGTAAACATTCAACAAGGTCCTCCTTGGGTAAAGAAATCATACCTTCATCATCATGGAGTTGTAGATGGTGTTTGATTGATCGTTCTGATATAAAGATTTTTTTTCCATCTACTACTGCCCTTATCTTAGTAAAGTCTGTATCATCAACTTGTTCTGCATTCTCCCAGAAACTCACTAGGTGTTGTTGATAGGCCTTAGGATTTACAGTGAGTGCAAACTTTATATACGAATGTTTCAAAAACATGACGATTGGACGAAAGTCTTTCGTTCCGTCTGGATTCTTTAGATACGCACACATGTTGTGAAACTCTGAGTATTTGAGATTTGTTTGAACATCAAGAGATTGTAGAGTTGCCATTGTCGTCGATTTTGTGTTTGATCGTTTGATATGAGAGAACAAGTATGAATGTTTGTTACTGGTGCAGGGTTTATGATCGCGATTTAGGGTTTATCGAGAGGATTTAGAAAATCGATGTGTGGATAATGCTAAATTAATCGACTTCGGCTATTTATATCTTACGATTTGATCTACAAAAAGACTAAATTGCCCTTCGAATCATAACACAACGGTTATTTTCGTGGGGGTTAGTTTGGTAACTTTGACAATTTAAAGACCAGTAGTAAATTAGATACCAGTAGAAAACATCAGTAGTATCTATGAACGTCAGTAGTAACTAAGGATTTTGACATCAGTAGTGACTGTAGACATCAGTAGTAACTAATGAATTTTAATACTGACCTAATTTACCAACCCTAGCAGTAGTAACCACTATTTTAGAGACCAATAGTATATGTGAGTATAATTGTTTATCAGTAGTATTGTCTTACCAGTAGTATTTTGTGCATACTCAATACACACCAGTAGTAATGACCTACCAGTAGTATTTTATGCACACAACTACATGCCATACTGACCTACCAGTAGTAAAACACTTATTAAAATAAATAACTTTTTACAACAGAAAAACTCTTACACATGATTTTGATTGTGAAATTAATTTATTAAAATCATTCCAATACTGCTAACTAAGAAGCTGAATCTTTCTACATCAAATGCTTTTGTAAAAAGATCTGCTAATTGATTGTCGGTACGAATTTTAACTACTTTAATCAACTTCTTTTCATTACAATCTTTTATAAAGTGAAATCTTATTTCAATGTGTTTAGTTTTAGAGCGTTTTACTGGATTGTTCACAATGCTAATAGCACTTTGATTATCAATAAAAATAGGAGTTTTAAGGATAGAGATACCAAAGTCTAGAAGCTGGTTTTGAATCCAAAGTAGTTGAGCACAACAAGCAGATGCAGCTACATACTCTGCTTCAGCAGTTGATGTGGATACATTTGTTTGTTTCTTACATTGCCATGACACCAGTCTTGATCCAAAGAATTGACATCCACCAGTAGTGGACTTTCTATCTTGACATTCACCTCCATAGTCACTATCTGTGTAGGCTATGAGTTCAAATGGTGAGTCATGTGGATACCATAGACCAAGTGATG
This sequence comes from Calendula officinalis, assembly GCA_963853835.1. NCBI lineage: Eukaryota > Viridiplantae > Streptophyta > Magnoliopsida > Asterales > Asteraceae > Calendula > Calendula officinalis. The sequence continues at coordinate 25,337,617 of OY970831.1, forward strand.
GTTTGCCTTTCAAGTATCTGATTGTTCTTTTGACAGCCTGCAAGTGTAGTTCTTTAGGTCTTGCTTGATATCTTGCACACACACAAACATTGTACATAATGTCAGGTCTTGATGCAGTTAAGTACATCAAAGAGCCTATCATTGATCTATATAAGTGTTCATCTACATCCTCCCCCTCAGCATCAAGATGTAGGTGTTTGTGTGTTTCCATTGGTGTACTTGCACTCTTGCAGTCTTTCATGGTAAACTTCTCCAAGATGTCTTTAACATACTTTGATTGGTTTATCAAAATACCATCTGATCTTTGATTGACTTGGAGTCCAAGGAAGAAGTTCATTGGATCCAAGGAGCTCATCTTGAATTTGGTTTGCATGAGATCCTCAAACTCTTTACACAATAAATCATTTGTTGATCCAAAAATGATATCATCTACATAGATTTGAACTAGTAGTATATCATTTTTGACCTTTCTTGTGAACAGAGTCTTGTCAATAGCTCCTCTTTTAAAATCATTCTTCAACAAGTATGATGATAATGTATCATACCATGCTCTTGGTGCCTGATGTAGGCCATACAGAGCTTTGTCTAGTTTGAATACATAGTCACCATTTTCTGGATCTTCAAAACCTGGAGGTTGACACACATATACTTCTTCTTCAATTTTCCCATACAGAAATGCACTCTTCACATCCATTTGATAGACTTTAAACTTCTTATATGAAGCATATGCTAGGAATATTCTTATTGCTTCAATTCTTGCAACAGGAGCATATACTTCATCATAGTCTATTCCTTCTTCTTGAGTGTATCCTTGGACTACAAGTCTGGCTTTGTTCTTGATCACTATACCTCTTTCATCTTTCTTGTTTCTAAAGATCCATCTTGTTCCAATGGCTCTTTTTCATTTGGGTAAAGGTACAAGTGTCCAAACAGCTTGTAATTTGAATTGAAGGAGTTCTTCTTGCATTGCCTCAATCCAGTTTGAATCCTTCATTACTTGTTGAATCTTCTTTGGTTCATCATGAGACAGAAAACATTCAAACATACATTCATTAGCAATTAAACTTATGTTACACATGTTTGCAGTTAAACTTTTATTTAATTTGCTTCTTGTTTGTAGTTGTGAGTTAACATCACTTAGAACATTGTCTAATGGATGGTTCTTTTGAGTCCTTGAGTTTGTAGCTCTATCAACCACTAGTTGATTTTCAAGATTTGACTCATTTGTCTCAGGGATTTGTTCCTCTTGAGGTTCTTCATTGTCATTGATGTTTGGTTCATCATCATTTACTGGTTCAGAGTTACTACTGGGATCAGTAGTATTTAAGTTATTACTGGGATCAGTAGTATTTTGAGAATTTAGGTTATTGCTAGGACCAGTAGTATTATGAGTACTATTACTGGTACCAGTAGTATTTGAATTACTACTGTCCTCATTATCTGATTCACTACTGCTCCCAGAATCTGAGTTATTAATGTTCTCAGTATTAACTGTGAGAATAGTATCAACTACTATGTATCTCATCTCTTCTTGACCAGAATTGAAAGATGATGTTCCTTCCTTTTGAGTATGACAATTTGAATCACCTGCATTTAAATCCAAGTTAGTGTTAAAGGATTTGGTTAGATTGTCTATGTTAAATAGCCAATCTGGACCATTTCCTTGTTCATTAGGTATATTCTCATTAAAGGATACATTGATGCTTTCTTCAATAATCCTTAATCTTTTGTTGAACACTCTGTATGGTTTACTTTGTTGCAAATAACACATCTTAATTTCTTATCCTTAGCACCTTCATGTTTTCTTTGATCTAAGAGTTGATTTTTATTTCTTTCATTTCCCCTTCTGAAAATTTTTGGTATATTTTCTGTATCATATTTAGGAGAGTCATTTTGACTTTGTGCTGTGTGAAAACTTGTATCAATTGAGTCTGTAGTTTGATCATCATCAGAAGAATCATTTGATTCGGATGTTTCATTATTAGATTCAGTTTGATTTTCATTTTTTAATTCATTTATGATTCTTTCTGAACTAGCTTTAAGTGGAGGAATGAATTTGTATGGAGGTGGTACAGCATGATATCCCACTCCATGCATAACTTTTTCAGTGGTTTGATTACTTGTTAATTCATTAACAATTTGAGAACTTCTTTCAAACTTTTTAATGGTTAATTTATTTTGTTCTAGTTCCATTTGATATTCTTCTAGTTTGATCAAAGTTTCTTTTAATTTTAATTCAAGATGTTCTTTTTCATAAGTGGTTTGTAGCAATTCTTCTTTTATCTTTTGATCAGTTATTTTATAAATTTTAATTTAATTTTCAAGATCAGCTATACAACCATTATATTCAATTCTTCTATTTCTATTTAGAATCATCTCTTCAAGTGTTTCTTTATTAAGTTTTTCTAAATCTTTATATGCTTTAATGCATTCAGGAGTGCAAGATTTAGAATGTACCTTAGTAGGAGAATCAGTGAAAGCCATGAGAGCTTGATTCTGTGCATGTTACTCTGCTTGAAAGCTCCAATCATAACCTTGTCCTTGTTGTGAAACAAGAGCAGTTGAGTTTGATCTTTTGTTTGGCTGACGACATTCTTTAGCAAAGTGCCCAAGGTTGTTACAGTTGTAACATTTGACTTTAGTCTTGTCAAATCCAGCCTTGTCACCTTTGTTGTAGTTAAGGTTTGTTCTACCAGTCCTCTTCAAGAACCTTTTGGTTCTCAGGCTCAGCATAGCCATCTGCCATTTTAGATCCATTTCTTCAAGATCATCAGGATTCAATTGTTCCAGATCATCACTAATTAGTGCAGTATGCATATGACTAGTGAAGAAGGATTCTCTTGCAGTATCTTCACAATCTGCAGCCTTTCCTGTAGTAGTTTCTTGAACTTGATCTGTACTAGATACAAAAGCAGCATTGTTTGAAGATAACATAGGAGTTTTAGAGCTTACCTCAGATTCAAAAACCCTAAGCTCATTGTACAATTCATCCAGCTCTTTTTCTTCCAGAGCATCACCTTGTCTATATATGACTGTGTACATAGACCATTCTTCTCCAAGAGATCTGAGAAATTTTCTGTTGACATCATCATTGTCTGGTTTCACACGAACTTGATTCAATTCACCAATGAGTTTGTTGAACCTATCAAAGATTTGAGATATGGATTCATTCTTTTGGCCTTTGAAATTTTCAAAGTCCTGTTTTAGTACAGACTTCATGTTTCTTTTGGTGCTTTTGGTGCCAACAAATCTCTTTTCCAGTGCCTGCCACAACATCTTTGCATCATCATATTCAACAAAGAGATGTTGATAATCATTAGGAATGGCCAGTAGAAGAGTGCTTAGAGCTTTGAGTTCAATTCCTCTGTCTTTCTTCTCCTTTTCACACTTGAGTTTGTCTGCTTCAGTTGCAGAACTTGTTGCTTGATTGTGAACGGTTTTGTTTCCTTCAACAACAACTTCCCACATGGAATAATCAGTAATAAGCATGTATTGCTTAATACGATTCTTCCACATTCCAAAGTTATTGGGAGTGAGTATAGGGATTTTATTTGCTTGAGTACTTTCATTGTTATCAGTCATGATTAACAATCTGTGTGTTTTAAAGATTAAAACTTTTTGTTCTAACCATAGTCTTCACCAGTAGTAACCATGATCAGTACTAACTGCAGCATCAGTAATATGTTAAACTGTGATTTGTTCTAACAATGATTCTGTACCGCTTCTATGTCAATAATCTCGTAACATAAATTATAATTTCAAACGAAATTTTCCATTCCTAAAAACACTAATTACACCTCTAAAACTCTAATATTCAATTTTGTCAGGAGTACGTACTTCAGTTGAAGTTATTCATGAATATGTAAAAACTTATTAATATTCGTGATGATAAATATCAGAACTTCTATATTTTCAGTTCACGTTTCGAGATTTACGGTCAGAAAACTAAATTGTAAGATTTAAGTTTCGATGATAAATAATTTATTTACAAATGAGCCTAGCATTAGTTTACGCATATTGGACTGGATAAAAATGCCCTAAGCCCATTTCGTACCTGGGCCGGACCAGTCTGCCATATGTTTGTAAAAATATTGTTCGTTTTCCATGATTCCAAAGTCTGCCGATTAAACTAAATATTTCTGATGACAAATATCACTGATAACCCCCAAAATATTTCATAAAAATATACTACATTTTCTCATGCCAAGTTTCAAATGACGCTTCCGAAATTTTAAATTTATATTTAATTCATCACATCATATTTATACTTGTGTTTTTAACTTTATACCTTTCAAAAACCTTTTAAGTTTGTAGATATGAAAAAAAAATAATAATAATAATAAAAATCACAAATATCATTGAAAAATGCTAACCCACAAAATATAATATTTACATTCATTGATAGCCATACATAATGAGAATATTATTTGTTATTCCATACAACAATAACAAAGGCTGCCAAAACAACCTGAATCTGTTATAATTCCATGGCTTTGCATGTTATCTAAACAAGTATGTGCGCAACTACCTTCGTTGCAACGACGTGGTGCAAGATCGTAAATATAAGCTCTGATCCCAGCACCTGTTTAGTATCAAAAGTTATAAAAACAAACAAAACATAATAAGATTAGAAACAAAATGATGATTGATTGGTTACTTATTGCATCTTAGCAATAGTATTCGATAATATATGTAAATTCTTTCATATTTTTATTGATCGATAAAGGTTGTCATTTGTTTGTTCTTTAATAGAAGATTTCAATTGAAGTAAGTAGTTATTGTAGGATGAAAGAAACAAAAAAGTTAAATACTTTTATTTATAGGTGATGGTATTAAAGAATGTAAGGGTGTTTTGGTCATTATAACACTCAATATTTCTTATTCTCTGCTCAGTTACACACACATGAACTCAATCACTCCTTCTCCGGCAACTTAAGAACAAATGTTTTGATTTTGCGGGTTTTTACGAATCTTCATCTGGTTTTTTAGAATGACAAAGAACAGATCTTGAGATCTAGGTTTCGAAGGCTCGATTTACCACCAACGTATGAGTAAAATTAATTATGTGGGTACGTTTTAATATAGGGTTTGTTTTTCAATCTGTGAAATTGATCTCATGCCTTGTATAGGTATAATATTCAAAAAAAATATGAACACATATAAGATCGACTTGTAACTAAATACATGAAATTAATTATTACCATAACTTAAGCAGTACTCTTGACGGGGGTTCGCCATAGTACCGTTGGTAAATAACATGATGCAGAAAAGTATGATTTTGATCATAACATTCGCCATTGATAAAACTTAAAAGCAATATATTTTAAGTTGAAGATGGAGTGATGCCTGTATTTATAGAGATTGGTGAAGGGTGGAGCTGTGTTCGAACGGTTATGGGTATCTACGCACATACAAATTATGCAATGCTACCAAAATTAAGAACAGATTTTACTCAAAGTTTGTTTTGCTGAATCTTCTCCTATATATGAGGCCTAATTTGGCTTGGGTTTGACAACTAGGCAATTCCGAACTCTCTCATTGGCCGGTCTTGCCACGTGTAATTCTCCGATTTGGCCCACGCATTTCATGAACAAACATCCGAGTCAGGGTCACATTCACGGAACCATTTCACAAATTGGGAATCACCTCTAGCCCTAATTCCTCCTCTAACTCACGGCTGCTTCCGCGTGAATCTTCCGACGACGACGACTTCCTCCTCAAACGCACGGCGGTCCATCAACTTCGTTCATCTTCATCGTCCCACACACTTTCATATCCACAAAAATCCTTCTTTCCGTCTGTTCGAGCAACGATTGTCAAACACAAAGACCAGGCGACGTCAACCTTGGATCTCCTGTGATGATCACAGTGCAAACCCAACAAGCTCTTGGCGAACCTAGGGTGATCGAGGTTGAGTGCGAAGGTGAAAGTGAGAGTATGTTATCTCTGTGCTTTAGGCTTTCTTGATCTGTTTCAGTGTCTGTCGACAATGAGTTTGGCCATATATTTATATGGCAGGCATACGGAACGTTGGCTCATTATGACTGCCATAAAGCGGTCATGAAGCGCTATTATGCCGACGTCAATGATCGTGTAACGCCTTACTATTATGATTGCAATAAAGCAGTCATGACTCGCCATTATGACGGCATCAGCCAGTAACCATCCTGCGTTGATGACTTGACGCTGTCATAACTTGACAGGCGGTCATAACCTGACAGGCGGTCATAACTTGACAGGCGGTCATAACTTGACAGGCGGCTGTCGACTTGACCCTGTCGACTTGGCCCTGTCAACCTAGACAGGGTTGACAGGGTTGATAACTTGGCGGATCGACGTGGGCTCATGATCATTGGGACGCATGGGTTCGTGAATCACTGAATCTCATCTTCATGTTTAGGTTTTGCGTAATTACCTATATATACGTAGGTAATCCCTACTAACCTTATCATGCCCCCGAGTTAGGATTTGCCAAAACATCCGTTTGCCAATCGTAACTATCATCATTCGTAAGTCCTTCGTCCGATTCTTTTCTTTCTTTTCTTTTCTTTTTGTTTTTTTTTTTTTTATTGGACCGGCGGTCATGGAAGACCGGAGGTATGAGAAAGACCGGCGGGCAGTCGAGTCAAACCGACTAGGCAGACCGGCGACGAGGTTGAACGGGATGCACACGACAGACGGCTATGTGAACCGGCTGCTTAAGGCAACCGGAGGTCGCCATCTGCGCAAGTGGGTTTATCTTGGAGACCGGCTGTACAAGTTAACCGGCGGTCGCAGTTTAGGGTTTGGACAGGCGGCGGGTTAAGTTGATCTGGGCGGCAGCCATATGACCGGCGGCCAGATGACCGGCGGTCGCAAGTGATCGCACGAAGCGGTTGGCAAGCCGCGGTACGAAGCAAGCCAGACCGGCGGTCGCAGGGGTAGTTCGGCAGCAACGACCTTCCGGTACAACCGGCGGTCACAGCATTCCGGCGCGAGCGGGTTGCCTATTCGACCGGCGGTTCGGGTTAATGTGGGCCGGCGGTTTCAGGGTGTCAGACCGGCGGTTTCGTTTCGCGCACCGGCGGTTTTAGGAGGACCGGCGGTTCTCACGGTCCGACAGTCTTAGGGTTTGAGGAAACCGCGGTTTAGGGTTTTACGGGTTTAGGGTTGTTCGACCGGGGGGTTGTGTTTCGGCCGGCTAGTTAGCGGCTTTGACCCGCGGTTTATAGCTTCGGCCGGCTGGTGTGTTTCGGCCGGCGGTTTAGCGTATTCGACCGGCAGTTTTGTTTCGACCGGCGGTTTGGTGCACTCGACCGGCGGTTTATAGTTTCGAGGCGGTTTTGGCTCTCGTCCGGACCGGCGGTTTAAAGGTCCCGACCAGCGGTTTTGAGTTTCTTCCGCCGGCTTTGGGTTTCGTCCGAACCGGCGGTTTAAAGGTCCCGACCGGCGGTAGCCATTGCGTAACCATGGACCGGCGGTGGGCGGTGACCGGCGGTTTTAGGCCGAGATTTTTAGCCAACTTTTTTGTACGCTTAAATAATTAACTCCTTGCTAATTGTAATTGTTTGTCTTGATGCAAGTTTAACTAAGTTGCTCGCTACCTTACAGGTACGTACTTGCTTGTCCATTGCTTTGCTTTGAAAAATAATGTTTTATTGGATGATCAAGCCAATAACACATTTTTGTTTTTATCTTTTTATTATGGATGTTGTGTCCATGACACCGTCTTGGGTGTGCATGACAGTGTGTATATTTGGTTGTTCGTATGACACTTTCTTGAGAGCCCATGATGCCTTTGTATGCCAATGACCTGGGTGGATTTGGGTATCTCAGATGTATGCTTCATATTGTGCCTGTGACACTGTGCCAATGGCACTTTTGTTGGTTAACCTTTACTTTGTTTACTCGCGAGGATTGTCGCTTCCCAGTGAGAAGTGATTATCTTTTATCAAGTAGATTAAAAGACGAGTATGATTATATGTTATTTGGCCAGACAAAGTTGTCTTTCTTGGCTTCATACATGTTGTATTGAATTATGTGCTTAACTGTGTACATGCACATGCGTGTTCAAGTTGTAACATTGTACGTAATGAAAGTGCATGTTTGGCTTTAGACTGAGATGTCTATTGTGGCCTTATGCCTTTTGTATTGAATCCTTACTTCAATATTTATTTGGTTATGCAAAAACCATAGAAAAATGATATTGTGATATAATATTGGGATACAAGATCAGACCAAATGTTATTATCGCCAGTTTCATGCATGACCATGACATTCCATGTGTTTGGAAACATATATTGAAAACATAAAGGAAGAAATGACAGTAAAGACTATCGCACCTTGATAGGTCAGTTAATATTGGCTCCCTCATGTATCATGAGGATATGACCATCAGGTGGTCCGGGATGTTCTGTGTCTTCCCCCTTCTTTTGCCAGGCATAACTCTTCTTAAGTGGAGGTTTATTTGCTTGCTGCCTAGCGCCAGGGACAAGGTGTTCTAGTTTGCCTTCTTCCAAAGCCCGCCTGATTTCCCTTTTTAGCTCTCTACAGGCATTCGTGTCGTGTCCATGATCTTCATGGAAATCACAGTATTTATTCATGTTTTTCGTACCCGACCTATGCTCCATCTGGGGTGGAGGTGTGAAGGTAGCGCACACCTGCTCTGTTATCAAGATTTCTTTTGGTGTTTTGCTAAGAGCACGCTCAGACGGATGTTTATCGTATGGGCCAAACCTCCGGTTGCTCCTTTCACCTCGTTGATGATCACCAGTTAGAGCATCATGCCTACGATCTGATGTGTCAGTCCATGACTTGCCGCCTACCTCTCTTGTCAGGGAGACAGTTTCTTTTGACCTCAGATAGTCATATGCCCTGTCCGTGGCTTCTTTGAAAGTAATTGGAGTTCTCTTGATTAACTTTTCTTGCAGTTGTCCTGGAAGCAAGGAGAGGGTAAAACCCGAAATTTGTTGGCTTTCGGGTAAGGCGACAATTTTCTGGCACTCCTGCGTGTAACGCTGAATGAAGTCGCGTAACCCCTCGCCTTCCCTTTGTCGCAGCAAATGTGCTTCTATATGAGTTCTCTGCTGCTTCTTTTGCTGGATAAAGTGAGTCACAAATTTAGCCTTGAGATCTGCAAAGTCTTGAATACTCCTCTCCGGTAAGTCAGCAAACCAATCACGAGCGAAACCCTGCAACGTGCCAGGGAACATGTGACAAGCGACTGGGTCGAGCCATTTCTCTGTCATAATGGCCTGTTCAAAAAGAGCAAGGTGGTCATCAGGATCTCGTGTACCGTCGTAAGTACCTACGATGGACGGAACTTTTTGTTTATCAGGGAGTGGGAATCGGGCCACCCAGTCACAGAACTTCGAACTAACGACCGACAAAGGCATAGTGGCTGCTCGGGGTGGGGCGGCTGCGGCCACGAGTGCTTGCAACACGCGCAACATGTCATTAGACGTGTCCTGTGGTGGATGTGGTGGTGGGGTGTGAATGGGTGGTTGTCTTAACTGCTCCAATAATTATGACAACGGATCTACTGGTTGAACAACCGTTGGCTGCGGTGCTGGGCGCAACGCCGCCACCAACTGAGAGAACAGGTCCGATGAAGTAGGTGGTGGGGGAAGTGGTGGCGGCTGAGTACTCTGAGTCAACCTGCGGAGTAACTCCACAATTGGATCCTCCCGAACCCCTGGCGTAGCGACCTGCGGAAAGTTGGAAGCAGGCTGTCTGACCGGATCTGTGCCATCCTCTTGAGAGCTTGTCCCGTGGGACAAAAGAGGCTGAACTGAAGGGATGGGCGTCACAGGCCGTGGTGAGGTAAACGAACTTGATCCAACGAGCCTTGTGGAGAAAAGTGGACTTGTTAAAGAGGGATACCCTCGTGTCGTCCTGACATCCGACACTGTCCACTCAGAATCGACGTATGGCTCCATGATACGACTAGGCGAGGTTATCACCGCCTCGGGTATAGTGGTAATCACGGTAGTGGTTATTAATGGCGATGAAGAAGTGACCAACGATGGATGTGTATCCGCCATAGGAACGGTTTGATTATTGAGGAAAAAAGTTTGGAAAAGTGAAACGCCGTTTAAAAACGGGTCCCACGGATGGCGCCAATGTTCGAGCAACGATTGTCAAACACAAAGACCAGGCGACGTCAACCTTGGACAATAAAACATTAGTTAAATGTGTTATTGGCTTGATCATCCAATAAAACATTATTTTTCAAAGCAAAGCAATGGACAAGCAAGTACGTACCTGTAAGGTAGCGAGCAACTTAGTTAAACTTGCATCAAGACATACAATTACAATTAGCAAGGAGTTAATTATTTAAGCGTACAAAAAAGTTGGCTAAAAATCTCGGCCTAAAACCGCCGGTCACCACCCACCGCCGGTCCATGGTAACGCAATGGCTACCGCCGGTCGGGACCTTTAAACCGCCGGTTCGGACGAAACCCAAAGCCGGCGGAAGAAACTCAAAACCGTTGGTCGGGACCTTTAAACCGCCGGTCCGGACGAGAGCCAAAACCGCCTCGAAACTATAAACCGCCGTTCGAATGCACCAAACCGCCGGTCGAAACAAAACTGCCGGTCGAATACGCTAAACCGCCGGCCGAAACACACCAGCCGGTCGAAGCTATAAACCGCCGGTCAAAGCCGCTAACTAGCCGGCCGAAACACAACCCCCGGTCGAACAACCCTAAACCCGTAATACCCTAAACCGCGGTTTCCTCAAACCCTAAGACTGTCGGACCGTGAGAACCGCCGGTCCTCCTAAAACCGCCGGTGCGCGAAACGAAACCGCCGGTCTGACACCCTGAAACCGCCGGCCCACATTAACCCGAACTGCCGGTCGAATAGGCAACCCGCTCGCGCCGGAATGCTGTGACCGCCGGTTGTACCGGAAGGTCGTTGCTGCCGAACTACCCCTGCGACCGCCGGTCTGGCTTGCTTCGTACCGCGGCTTGCCAACCGCTTCGTGCGATCACTTGCGACCGCCGGTCATATGGCTGCCGCCCAGATCAACTTAACCCGCCGCCTGTCCAAACCCTAAACTGCGACCGCCGGTTAACTTGTACAGCCGGTCTCCAAGATAAACCCACTTGCGCAGATGGCGACCTCCGGTTGCCTTAAGCAGCCGGTTCACATAGCCGTCTGCCGTGTGCATCCCGTTCAACCTCGTCGCCGGTCTGCCTAGTCGGTTTGACTCGACTGCCCGCCGGTCTTTCTCATACCTCCGGTCTTCCATGACCGCCGGTCCAATAAAAAAAAAAAAAACAAAACAAAACAAAAAGAAAAGAAAAGAAAGAAAAGAATCGGACGAAGGACTTACGAATGATGATAGTTACGATTGGCAAACGGATGTTTTGGCAAATCCTAACTCGGGGGCATGATAAGGTTAGTAGGGATTACCTACGTATATATAGGTAATTACGCAAAACCTAAACATGAAGATGAGATTCAATGATTCACGAGCCCATGCGTCCCAATGATCACGAGCCCACGTCGATCCGCCAAGTTATCAACCCTGTCAACCCTGTCCAGGTTGACAGGGCCAAGTCGACAGGGTCAAGTCGACAGCCGCCTGTCAAGTTATGACCGCCTGTCAAGTTATGACCGCCTGTCAGGTTACGACCGCCTGTCAAGTTATGACCGCGTCAAGTCATCAACGCAGGATGGTTACTGGCTGATGCCGTCATAATGGCGAGTCATGACTGCTTTATTACAATCATAATAGTAAGGCGTTACACGATCATTGACGTCGGCATAATAGCGCTTCATGACCGCTTTATGGCAGTCATAATGAGCCAACGTTCCATATGCCTGCCATATAAATATATGGCCAAACTCATTGTCGACAGACACTGAAACAGATCAAAAAAGCCTAAAGCACAGAGATAACATACTCTCACTTTCACCTTCGCACTCAACCTCGATCACCCTAGGTTCGCCAAGAGCTTGTTGGGTTTGCACTGTGATCATCACAGGAGATCCAAGGTTGACGTCGCCTGGTCTTTGTGTTTGACAATCGTTGCTCGAACACCGTCGAATCGTTCTTTATCCTTCATCTTGATCCCATAGATTCAACCACATTGTTATCTTCATACCGCTAGATCGATTCATTCGATTGCCTACATAAGGTAACTTCTGCTCTTCACTGGTGACTTATGAGATCCTGTGTACGACATAAAAATTGTGTATTAGGTGTTCGATGAACACATGTATACATCTATTTATGTATGATTAGGTTTGCTTTAACCAATTGCATTCAATTAAATTGATTTTGAACTGTTAGTGTTGAAACAAAGGGTTTACACAATCTTTTTTATAAATCTTTTGAACAGGTCGACTTCTGCCACATCTATTTAATCTAACCTCCAATTTTTTTGACCCGGCTTGGTAATCAATCCAAGTTTGCATATTTTCACTACCATTAATCAGCAAACTGAGAGAAGGAAAATTCATAGCTTTGAAAGACATAAACTGGATAACAGTTGAGCGTACGGTCCTCAAACTCAACACTTAAAAGCTTAATTTTTTTGTTAATCAAGAGCTTATAGATGAAACATTATAATCAAACATATTCAGAGGATAACCATATGGGAATTTATAACCTTTTACACTACTGTCCCAAATGTAAAAACTTGATTACTTATTAATTTTTAACAATATAATTTTACTATATAATTTGGCAACTGGTGAAAGGTCATGGTGATTCTGTCAATGGCTTATGCTTCTCATTAGATGGACATAGTTTGCCAACTGGTAAATTTCTTCACAATATAACTGCACGTTTTTAATGCAGCTCCAAGAATTATATTCATGTTTTTGTACTGTTTAATATGTTGTTTGTGCATATATGCAGCTTGTGATGATGGTGTAGTTAGGGTATTAAAGTTGGATGGTGCTACAAGCAAAAGCTTAAAGTAAGAATTTATGAACTATTTTTAATTTCCAGAGGTAATGGTAATATCTTTCTTCCCTAAAATATGTTATTTATTGTTATTTGCAGGCTCAACAGTTGAACAAACACATTTTTGAAATCATTGTAGCAAACTTTATGCAAAATGAAATGAAATGAAATCACATAGCATAGGATGAGCTTTTAAGGCCCAAACTATGCTCTTCCATGCATTTGCTTATAAAGTCAGTACTGGTTTTGTATGATGTCAATCCAATTTAAGATGCTTTTTATTTATTTATTTATTAATATTGTGTTTATAAAGTTCTTCACTTTAACGTTAACTGTCTCATTTTATTTTGTTATTTTTAGTTCCACTGACATATGGAGCTTGGTGTTGACTGTCATTGAGGTGGCTACAAGAAAGCCTCCTTGGAGCCAACAATATCAAGAAGTTGTTCAAGTTAAGTTACCTTTTGTAATTTAAGATGTCAACACAAATGAGATTTATATTTTATCTCTAACTTGTCAAATGGTATAAAAAATGTGGATTTATAATAATATTGTTTTTAAATCATATTAAAAAATAAAAACATTAATTATAATTTCAGCTTGCAGCTCTCTTTTATATTGGCACTACAAAGTCTCATCCTCATATTCCTGTCCATTTTCCTCTTGAAGCTCACACAGGTAATTACACCCAACCATTTTGTATCATTTATATTTCAGATTTTCAGTTCACTATTTTTGTTGTATTTTTATGATTTCATGAGGAAAATATAGATATTTTTTTGTCAGTGACAATATACTTTGGTTCTTTACTAGAATTTCCCAATTTTGTTTTGTTTTGATTACTGAATTTAAGTATATTCATGTGCAATTTGATTTGTCTTATAAGTATATTTAAAGTTTCTGGACAAAAAGTGTTTTATAAGTATATTTAGAGACCCAAATAGAAATTGCCAGTTGCTGGAAGCTAATCCTTAGGGGCATTTAGCCTTTAGACCAACGGTTAAGGATTAATTACTTATATGCAGTACCCTTCATCAAATTTCCTGAAACTCATTCTTGGTATGTTTGGGTGAACACGGATGTTTGTGAAAATGTATATTTTGAATAGTGTTGTGATCACACACTTAATTAATCATTGTGTATCTACTTACTTCATAGTTTTGTTCGTTGGAAGCAATTACGTACTTTTTATTTATTATTTATTAATTTTTAGTAAAAGATTCATTTGGAGTTCGAAAGTCATATATGCTGATTTACAATTTTCATAACCGATAGGAAGATAATGGTTTTAGACCTGAATTTGGGATTTTTTTTTAACGATTTGGATGAAACAGGAAATCTCAAATTTGCATTTCGTATTAGATACAAGCATTTATGCTTAGGTGAGATATTATATTGGTTTGTAATTTGTTAAACTGGAAATCTCAGTTGCAGCCAACTTACATCAGAAAGAGATTGGGATGTACATCAGAATTCTTAGAGAAGCTTTGCAATCAAGGCCTTTAAACAGCAATTCAATCTCAGTGCATAACATTCTGCACTCTTCTTTAGCTTAACAAATTTGCATATTTGGACATAAGAATATATGTTTTTTAATCTTTAGTATCTTTTAAAAAATTTATATTGATAGGATTTAAAAGGTTTTGAAGTTTTTCAACTCATAGTTGAGACTTGTGATGAGCGTTATTGTTAAGATTTTTAGGTTTTAATAGAATGGATATTATGTGATTCGAAACCACTAAATTAAGTTGAGGTTGAAATATGTAAGCCAACTTAGTGTTTGGGGTAAGAATCAGAGCTCAATTTGTTCGTTGTTAATTTTGCTCCATTAGCAATGGAATTTGAAGCTGAAAACATGAATTTTAAAATGTGATACTGATGAATTTAAGGAAGATTATACATATAATTATTGTTTGCTTCATTTTCATTTTAAGGAGTTTTGATCAAATTTGTGCAATCTCTCTCTCTTTCTTGATGCATATTCTCACATGGTCAATTGTATGTCGTTGTATTAAGAGTTAAGAGCAAGAAAGGAATGCATGTTATTTGTTGCGACAAAGATGACAAATACACCAACGCAACAACAAATGTCGTTTACAAAGAAGTTTTATTTCGTCTCTAAATTTCTTATAGCATTTATTCAAATATCAATAATTGTTTCTCATTATTTCGATTATGGATTGCTATGTTATTTCAACGGTATCATTGTTATTTTCCTAAATCTCTCGAAGCATGCCCGCCCATTCGGGCGGGCTTTGAAGCTAGTAGAGATAGATAGATATGCACGAGTCGGTCATCAATTTTATTTATTTTTCCTATTTAACACCAGGCTCGTAAGTTGGTGGCTCTAGTCATGGAGTGGCATCTAGACAAACAATATTCATTCTTCGTACATATCTCCTTTATGGGGAATAAACCCCAACACCTATTTTAATCTCCTGAAAAATACCCTCAGCAGGTCTTGAACCAAAGTTCTTTTGAAGGCAAATCCCAAGGCACCCTTTGGTGGCCAATTGATCTAGATCAATTAGTTAGTCGGTCATCAATTATACCATCAAAATAAGTGATACACTTTTCATTTAATGATAGATCAAAATAACTCATAGACTTCTTAAATTTACCTTATTTGGTATAAAAAAATGAAATTCATCATCCGCTAACTTATCTAATTTAATAAAATAAAATTACATTTTTACGCTTACTTTTAGTTTTAAACATTATTAATATCAATTTATTTAAAATAAATGAGTTCAGTTTCCACTATCTATTTAATGAATAGATTGGATTAAGTTTCCTTTGTAATGGTTTTTAGCATAGTTCTAAAAAGCCCGCCTTGGCTTCGTCATGTCTCGAAAAGGCTTAAGGCTTGACCATGCCGCCACGCCTTGGTCCAAAGCGTGGACGTTAAGGCTTCGCGTATGTTAAGGTCCAACTTGACTCATTTTTACCCGTCATAAGCGGTATTTTCAAACGTATTAAAGATATTGAGTTATATAAGCCATATATAGGTATATATATAGTTATTTAGTTATAAGAATCGTTGTATAGGTCGAAAATGAAGAAAATAATTGATTAACTATGTTATAAATTATAATTTATATACGAATTTGCCGTCTTAAGTCACGCCTTGAAAAACGCCATGTCTCGCCATGGCTCGCCATGTCTTGAGGCTTGATAGTGCCGTCACGCCACGCCTTGTGTTATTTAGAACCTTGGTTTTTAGTCTAGCACTTTGCTAGATTTTAGTTATAAAAATTGCCGTTAAAAAAAATAATATGCATCAAAACTATTACTTATTATATATTTTAGAGTGGTCCCTCATATCATTATACTTCTATAGATAGATGACAACAGTATTACAACGAAGTAGAGTTTACATCAGGTCGAACTTTTTTGTGAAATCGGTATAAAATCTTTCGGGTCTAGGTATATCGGGTATAGAACAAATCTGGTTTAAGACCCACAACAGGACTTTAATAAACTACTCCGTATGTACTTAGAATTAGTTTTGGTATATATAATATCATTGGTAATGTTCAGTTCATGTTTATTACACAATTTATATTTGTAAATCATTATAATATTACATATATAAACTAATAAATATAATACAAACATCTGAAACACCGGCTTCAGTTACTATTTCTTTAACTTCTGTTATATTGAAAAGGTAAATTGGAGGAAGAGTAAATTACATTGTGATTTGCCAAAAGCTTTGGATTTAGTCCCTAAGTCTCATAAATTATACGAATAGTCCCTATGGTTTGAATATTGTCATGATTCTAGTCCCTAATACGAACTGTCGTTAAATCTGGCTGTTAAATCTTTTTAAAAGACAATTTTGTCCCTATGGTGAGGGGGAGAGAGATGAAAGGAGGAAGAAGGAGAAGATGAGGTGAGGGTAAAATTGTCATTTAAAAAGATTTAACTGCCAAATTTAACTGCAATTAGCATTAAGGGCTAAAAGCGTGACAATATTCAAACCATATGGATCATCCGTGTAATTTCTGAGACTTAGGGATCAAATTCAAAACTTTTGACAAACCACATAGACTATCCGTGTAATTTACTTTTGAAGGAAATAAAATTATGGAAATAATTTAGTTTTATATAATTTATCAAATAATTAACTACAATTGATCAAACATCCAAAACGTGGAGTGTTAAAAAAACTCAGAAAGAATACAGGAGCATGCGAGCCATTGGTTATGGGTAAAGCTCATTTACCAATTGTGATAGCACATTCTTTATATACACATTAACATCATCGGCTTAAAAAGGAAAACATGGCATGCTAAAGAAAACATTGGAGATATGCATCATACATGCAATTGCAATGGGGGAGTTTTACATTTAATTTCGAATCTACTTGCTTACTAAGTTTTCTTGGTCATGGCTTTTGACGAAGGTAGTTAATTCTCACATAGTTTGTTTGAAAAAAGTCTATATCATCTCATGTTTTTGGAAAAGTATTTTGGGTACAATATTTGATTGGTAATAGAATGTAATAACATTACACTCCCTCCGGCCAATAATAAATTTTAATTTTCCCTTTTTTTTTTTTGACCTAAATAACGTTTTAATTTCTTAAACTTGATATAGTTTACTAAATAAAAATAATATTTTTTATATTAAATATTCATCACTAATTATCTCCTGAGCCTAGTAGGTATGAGTATCACGAGACACACCATCAGATGTCACATAAACAACTACACCATATCACATTGTAGGAAACACTCACCACACTACCACACCTACCTACTTGTGAAGGAGGCCCGTCAAATACCACTCATTCTCTCACAACCACACCGTATGTGGCCTTTCTTGGTTGTGGCCACAACCACATCACAAGAATGGACCACATCGCATTTTTTAAACCATTTATACAAAATGTGTTTTAACATTGTAACTTGGCTTACTATGTCATCTACTACTCTGAACTATTAAAGGTGTATCATTATACATGAACTTGATAAAATAGTCGATTTTGTACAATGACTCGCTATTTTGGACCTGTTTTCTCACGTGATTTGTTTCTAATATCACTATATTGAGATGAACGTATATTTTTTAATCCGTCAAAAACTAAAACGAAAGTAATTCAACTAAGAAAATGTGATCAAATTACTGAATCATGATACTAAATCGATCATTTTGTCAAATTCAGGTTATAATGTTGGCCCTTTAATAATTTATGGTAATAAAAGACTTAGTCAGCTAAGTTTAGAGTATAAAAATATATTTTTTTATCCAATAAAAAATGAAAATCCAACTATTAGGTTAATTAGCTTCTTTTTTACGACGTTGCTTTATTGGATTGTCATGAGATTATAAATATAGTTTTTTTAATGGTTATTAAAATTTCGTGAATGATATTTTCTTGGCATTGAAAATTTTAATGAATGGGTTGACACTATTTTCCATTTTTTTTCTCTCTAGCAGGTGCTAAAATCTATTTAAAATTAGTCAAAATCAAAGTTTAAGTGATTAATAAAAATGATTATTGTTACTTTGATTCGTTCCGTATATATATTGTACATCTCTCAGACAGAAAATTACATGACCAAACGTTCCGCAAACTTTGATTAGCATTATAAAGAAACGTTCAAGGTAGTCCCTAAATTTTGTATAATTTAAGGGATAAATCTTAACCATTGATCAATAAGATCTAAGGGTCAAAATTAATCACATATTTTATACATCAATGAGTATTTTGGTCATTCGGCACTTAAAAAAAATCAATTTTTTTATTTTTTATTCTTTATCTTAAATTATTTTATTTACTTCGTATTATTATTTTAATATTATTTTTCGTTCAAAAACAATATTATTTGATAATTACGTGTGGTACTTAATCACCTATGATTTTAGTGTACAATCACACGTGATTGTATATTGAATCACATTTGATGTTTTAGTACAATCATATGTGATCTAGTATAAAATAACATATGATTCAGTATACAATCACATAGGCCTGTGCATGGTCTAAGAACCGGACCGACTAGGACCGAGAACCAAAAAAATGATTCTTGCCGGATCGAGGACCAACCCGATGATGCTCGGAATCGAACCGGACAGAGAACTGGCTGGAACCGAACCGAACCGAGAACCGAGGTAATTTTTTTCGATTTTTTTCAGTTTTTCTCGGTTTTGAACCGAACCGATTGGAACCGAGAACCGATTTTTCATAAAAATTAAAACCGATAACCGAACCGATCTAGCTCGGTTCGGTCCTGTCCGGTCCGGTTCTGCGGTCCCAGTCGATTCTCGATCCAATTTGCACATATGATTATCACATTATGTGTTTTAAAAATAATAATAAATAAAATAAAAATAAATAATTCTAAAAATAAATAATAAAAAATAAAAAAAAGTTTTTTTTGTTGGTAAAATAACTAAAATACTACTCCATGTATAAAATATATAATTAATCTTGACAAATATTTATAATAAATCAATAATTAAGATTTGTCTCTGAAATTACATAAAAATTAAATATTACCTCGAATACAACTCTAGCATTATAATTTACTAGCAGGATACCCGCGCAATGCGGCGGCGGGTACCCAGAAATCATATTTCGTGGCGAGCAAGTGTTGTTCGTTTACACGGTAATAATTGTTGCTAGAAATAAATATTTAAACGGAAATGTGGATTTTGGTAAGAGTTGATGATTTACAGCGTCGTATATTTAATGTTATTGGGTAAAATGGTTTTCGAGTAACAGACTTTTGTTATTAAGTGTGGGTGGTGTTACCAAAGTGTAATGTATAGCAAGTGGTTAACACATAGTGATAAGTTAGGAGAGGTCTTGTGTTCGAATCTTATTAGCCGCGATTTATTTTTTTTAAGGTAGAAAACTAACTAACAAAAGTGGAAAGGTCCTTAAAATCAAGTTTAAGGAGCTCCTTAAACTTGCCTAATGAGGTAGGCCTAAATGCTTTATATAGTAGTAAGATATTCATTTTCTATTACTTTAGTTTACAACATATGAAACAGTCGTCATTAAAACGGAAGACTAGTACAACATCAAACGCGTTTACTTCAAGTTTCCGAATCCTTTTTCCTTTTCTAGTTGCATTTTTTTTATTTTAAGATATTAAATCTTTTATCTTTAATAAATATTATAATTTTTCTAGAGTAATATTTTTCTGTTACTTTAACGTCCAACGCATTTATTACCTTCTCTATTTCGGTGAAAAGTCAAGTTCAATATTAATGCATGCAAATTTGGATTTTGATATTGGGTATGAAGTATGAACGCAAAAAAACAGCTACAAGATACTCACCATCATATTATGCAGGTATCTTGTCATACTTAGACCACTCCCAATCGTTACATAAACTGATACCGTCAGTTGTTGCCAAATCAGCGTCACGTCAGCTCATTCTTCAACCGACATGAAACTGACGTATATACTCATGCCAACAATACATTTTCCCTTTAATTTTTTGGGACCCACCATTACAAAAAACACACACAAAATACCCATTTGGGCCACCCACCAACTCACAAACACAACTCACACTCGTCTCCACACTGGTGGAAGGCAAAGTGACGGGGCAACTCATTGTTTAGTGCCAATGGTTTGATCTCGCCACTTCAAGTGGTGGATCAACTAACGAAGCCGTTAGCTATGGTCTTATATTATGTATGCATACACATGTAATGATATAAAGCAATGTTTTAAAACCGGGGTTTTGAACCGGACCGGTCGATGTGTTAAAAACGGTTGAACCGGTCGAACCGGTTGAACCGGATTACAATATTATACATTATTTATAAACTTTAGTTAAATAGGGAATGTTTTATAGAAACTTATAAATTGATTTATTTTAAATTTTCAGAATCCAACTTTATTTTGCATATTAAAACATATGAAAGCTTTATTTTGTAGCACATGGTTGATTCGTTGTGTTTTATACTACTAGCATGGTACCCGCGCAATGCGGCGGCGGGTACCCAGGAACTATATTTTGCCGCGAAAGTCCCTGGAGCGGATGATGTGAGTGAGAGCCCAAACCATAGCGGGTTTAGAGACTTATCTCTCCGATCGAACGGTGACAAAAATGTTCTCTGAGAGGTCACTTGCTCGACCCCCGGCTTCGCAAGCTGCCACCTCTCAATTCCTAGTCTACCCTCTTTTTCTTCTCAAAAATAGCAAAATGTTGTTTTATCACACATTTTTTATAACTGTAATCGTACAAGTGGGTCAAATATGCATTAATTAAAACGGTATTAGTATGTATTACTACAAATGCCAATCAGCTCGCCCGGCCAAATAATCCCTCTCCTCGCCAATTTGATGTTCAAGGTTGTCGATTGGTCACGTACGCTCAAAAACTCCCATGAAGGATCCGTATCTTTAGGTTGTCTTCTTTCTCAAACATGTCAATTAATAAACTGTTAACAAGAGAATAGGTCATTGTAAGTAAAATGCATGACTGCAACTAACAGTATCATTTAAAATACAATATGTAACTGTAGATTCTTTAAATAAACATAAATTTTCAAGACAAGCATATCATTCTTTGACTAAAATTACAATATTGTAATCACAATAACAAGTTTCTCCTCAAATTTTAAAGAGTTTGATAGGTCCTGTTGTGTAATTGAAGCTCCGTTTTTACGACTGAAAAATGTTATCTTTGTTACTCTTCTTTGATACTCTATTTTGAAAGCCAAAATATCATCTTTGATAGTAGTAGTTATCTTCGACATTCAAAGCAACTATAGATAGATTTAGACGATTAGTTAGACCAATTCTTTCTATACTTTTGCATCACTCACAATAAATAAAACTAACTTCATACCTAATGCCAACCAACAAGCTCTACTAAAACATCAATTGTTAGAACAAATGAGCACAGGACCAACAAAAGTCTCAGCAAACATAAATGTCAGATCAACGACTTCCACATGCGTAAAGGAACTGTAAAATAACCATAATAACCATGAGAATAGAATCACTTAAAAGGAGTTGAAAGCAAAATTAAAAAGGGGATGTGCTAATAATGGAACTAATACAATTTCTAAAAAGCATCCTGCTCGAACCTGTATGTCATAGATAAACAACATTAGGTTTATTCATTAGTGTAACAGATTAATAAGACTATAAAACATAGAAATGTCAGATTTGTCCTGTCTTTCTTGAATACAGGTTTCAGTTTTGCAAGATCTGCTAAACTTGTTCTCGCGAAGATCCCGTCATCAACAGAATTTGTGTATTTCGTTTCCCTATACGGGTCAACAATCTTTTAAGCAAAATAAATATTAACACGTGTCTATAAATTTTATAGCAGCTGTTGCAGCAGCAGCCTTACTATGGGCTCCAACACACGCAAAACAAATAATTACAGAATTAAAATAATTACACCAAAATTGTAATTTTTAACTCACATTAAGCATTTCACACCAGATGATTGATTACCTCTATTTTCCATTTTTCTACTTCAAAACATCCAATAACAAAGCATTGTGCACATTAACTGTTAACACTTTAAAATTTTCCCATCACGAAACAATTATTCAATTAATATCCCAAATATCATAAATATGTATGTGGAATTGTAGTTATTTCCTGAAGACTTTGAAATACAAACATCTTTGTAAGTTGAAAATTAAAAACAACTTTCATATATTCTGTAACATAACCACGATTGTGTTACAATTTACAAGAGAGACTTAAAATACCTCAAATACTGAAGGATCAAATAACGACCTGGAATCAAACGCAGCAGATCCTTCAGAGAGAGCTTCAAATACAGTTATCATGAAGTTTAGAAAATTTTAATACGGAAAATCGAAAATTAAACATTGATACCTGAAGTATGTTATCAGTGGTCGTAAGAATCTGTAAGTTTCCTCAAATCGTTGATGTTGTGTATTCATATAGTGAGATGGATACTCATGATTGAAGCATTCGAGAAGGGTGTTCAAACCGGCGATTGAAGATGAGTGGTTAACTTGAATCGATGAGGCTCCTCGATTCTATTATTTTAAATGGTGGGTTCGAGGAGGGTATTCAACAGGCGATGAAGCATGAAGGAACTTTGGGCGGCGTGCCCTCCAATACGCAAAGGGTATTCAATTTTGGGCGGTGTTTTTTAATTTCAATTTTGAAAAGGTGGAAAAGGTTTGGTGGGCCAATGAAAAATGGTTAAAGCAATTATGTTTTGAATATATAAAGCAGTCGTTGGCCAGCGCAGTTGGTTTGAATGTTGACATCTGACCTGGAGGTGGTGGGTTCGAATCCTGTCAGGTTCAATTTTTTGAGCAAAAGTTGAAAATTTCTAAAAATGGGAAGTATTTGGCTGAATTTTCAGCTTGGTATTTAGGGAAAGTCATAAATGCTTTATAAGTAGTAGAGATATAGCAGCACACTAATTTTAAAGTAGTGTGTAATTGTTTAGCTAATTTAAGAGACTACTGTGGAAGGAGAAAATGAATTAACTAGCAGCTCAAAGCAATTTCAGATTTTCAGCACATCGTGAAAAGGAAAATGAATTTTTTTTTACTTACTCCATCCCACATTGCTGTGGGAGAAGAAAGATCGACAGATGGCAGCAGTATATATATGGCATGAGTGGTGGTTTTTACTAGCAGCTCAAAGCAATCTTACCTTTAAGGCATAGATTTATCTTGAGCATAGTTCAACATTAATTCCGGTTCAATTACGGTTTTTTGGCTATGGTCCAACCTGGTTTGTAAATAAACCGGCCGGTTCAATCCGGTCCATTTTCTGGGTGTTGACTCGCCTCAATCGACCCGGTAGTCTATATGTTTTCTGGTCGGATCGGTCCGACTGGCCGATCCGACCTGGTCACGAAAACATTGATATAAAGTACAACACATTCATATCTATGGTGTATATCATCACGTCATGCATTTCATGTAATTACAATAAAAAGGACTTGCGTGCAAAACACAATTTTAAAGTTAAAAGAAACACATAGTTGATGTTCAAAAATAATTACTAGGCGGAAAAAAAAAAAACCAGAAATCATGTGGAAATACCACGTGCCATGAAGAGAGTCTAAGAAAATGACATGTGGCAAAAAAAAAATTCTTTTATCATATAGTACGGATAGAAAATACTTTGATTCGTTCAGTATACGTATTGTATATCTCTCAAACATAAGATTACAAAACCAAATGTTCCGCAAACTTTGTATTCTGTCCATCTCAAACTAAAGATTATTACAAAACCATTCATATTTGTTGCAGACAACATTACCAACAAAAAGAAACATCGTATTCTGTCCGCAAACTTTGTATCCTGTCCATCTCAAACTATGTATTCTCGTCAGAAACCATTCATATTTCCGCAAACTTTGTATTCTGTCCATCTCAAACTTTGTATTCTCATCAGAAAACAGACGACATTACCAACAAAAAGAAATACAGATTTGTTGCAGGAGATTTAAAAAGAATGTAAGAACTTGTTGCCAGAAAACTTATAAATGAAACAGGTATCGAATTAACTAACAATTGCAGGCTTTAACCAACTGCTCGGCAATAATCACTTTGAAAGTGCATATATAATCACCACTTATATTCAAGCACATGCACCAATTTTAAGAACTAAATGCATGACACATGTATCGAATTAACCAACTGGTTATATGATTCTAATTGTTCAAGCAGCAATAATCACTTTCAAAGTGCATATATGATCACCACCTAAATTCAAGCCCAAACACCAACTATAAAAATTAAATGCACTATTAATAATTTCTCACAATTTGACTAATCTGCAAATCCAATTTGGAATATTTAACATTTTATCCAAATATACATTAATAAAAATAATTACATCATAAATCCCCAAATTCTATCATATTATTATTACACTTGCACATTTGGTCTAATAAACAACGATTTCACCTCAGCATTTTACAATCGAAGTAACAATTTAATTAGAACTTCCAATTTAATCGAGCTTAATCAGACTCTACAATTTAATCAAACTTAATCAGATCTTACAACTTAATCGAACTTGTACAATTTAATCGAACATAATCAGGTTTTACAATATAATCAAACTTACAAATGAAACCGAACTTGCAATTTAATCGAACCTGCAAATGAAATCGAACTTACAATTTAATCGAACCTACAAATGAAATCGAACTTACAGATGAAATCGTAACTAAGATCACATAACCTAAAGCAGTTATAGATCACAAACGCCATTCGAAATCACGTACTAAATGCATATAAAATTAGGTTTCCTAAATCACATTGGAAATTGCATACGGAAAATTACAGTAAATCAGATACGGAAACTTCGATAACTTACTGTTATACTAATCAAGGAAGGGCATTTTAGTAATCTTTTAATAAGTTGTTAATATTCTGTTGATTAGTTGTAATAGTGGTTAGGCCGTTCAAGTCAAAATTAGGTCAATGTTAGGTCTATGACTTGTGTATATATTGCTTTTCTTCTTTTAATTGTAATCAATCAATTCGTTCAATACAAATAAAACTTCTCTATGTTCTCTGATATCGAACTTGAAGGCCTTCTCAGCATGATTTTCACGCTTCTCACCAGTCGGCATTTTGATTATGAGTTTGCTCGTTCTAAAACCCGTTCTACAATTCTGTCAATTTGAAATTGCTAAAGCTAATATAGTGACGACGGATGAGCGGGAGCGGGAGTACTGTGTGCTTTTTTGGGGTATTTGGGTCATACTCGTTTTACATGTGGAGTTTGTTTGGGTTACATTAAATTGGGTGACAATCTATAAAACTATAGAGGTTACGAAGTTACTGAGTTTGAACTATTTTCTAGATAAATATCTATTGGATG
The DNA here is from genome assembly GCA_963853835.1 of Calendula officinalis. Classification (NCBI taxonomy): domain Eukaryota; kingdom Viridiplantae; phylum Streptophyta; class Magnoliopsida; order Asterales; family Asteraceae; genus Calendula; species Calendula officinalis. The sequence continues at coordinate 25,363,333 of OY970831.1, forward strand.
GCTAAGTACTGTTTGGTAGCATCTGAATGATGCAGAGGTCTGAATAATTCAGACTTATCCTTACATCTGTCTGATTAAGAGGTTATACATGTTTAATTTTTTATTCAGATGCTGATTAAGAGGTCTTACCAAACACTCTGAATCTGTCTGATTAAGAGGTTGTCCTCTTAACTGAATCATTAAGAAGCTTACCAAACAGCACCTAAGATTAAGTTCAGAAACAATCATGAAAACGATTAGGTTAAGTTCAGAAACGATCATAGCAACAATTAGGTTACGTACATCATGAGCAAAACAAGGTCACCTCAGGTAACTCGGTCGTGCTAACGATGTCGGCTACCGACGAGGTTTGATGAGAGCTACAACGAAGCCGTTGGCAGTAATCTAAGTGGGTGCTAAAAAATACGAAGAGACTCTTATTATGCAAAATAATTAGAGCAAATTACAGTATAGTTAGCCGCAAACAAAATTAGCTGAAAATAGATAGAATCTAAATTTTTTTTCACAGCATGGTCACAAATCTCACCGAAATAAACTCGGCTTGCTTGGCGATTTAGAGTGTGTTTGGGATTGCTTATTGAAAATAAATTATGTGTTTTCAAAATGGATAATCAGATGATCAGCATATACAAAACGTGATTCCGAAAAATAGTGTTTGGATTACATTATGTTGTTTGAAATCGCAATAATCAGATAATCAGCTCTTTTAGTGTTTGGCAAACTTGATTATTTGTTTAGTTCATAGGTAAAATGTAAATAAGCCGTTTTCAAAACGCAATAAGCATCTCCCAACCTGTTTTTCCAAAACTCCATTTTGAAGGCTTGAAAACGCAAATAAGTTATTATTTCAAACTTTTTGTCAAACACTCCAGTTAGATTATGCGTTTTGAAAACGCAATAAGCAAATAATCAACTTAATCCCAAACACCCTCTTATTGTGGTCAATGGAAAAACTGACAATTGTCCAATGTACCTAGCCGTAAGGGTGAGCATAAAAACCGAAACCAAACCGTTAAAACCGATAAAACCAAACCGTTAAAACCGAAACCATTTCAAAACCGGCGATTTGGTTTTAGATTTTGATAAAACCGATGGATTCGGTTTGGTTTCGGTTTTAACCAAAAACCGCTCCTTTAAGAAACCGCCCCGCTAATATTTAATATATTATATATATTTTTTAATTTTATATTTATTAAATAGAAGTCGACCTATTTAAATATTTAAAAGTCCATCTACCATGGTTCATTAATGTTTATATCGTTATTATATGCTACAAAATACGTTTATAATTTGAATTTTGGGCTAAAAAATGATATTCATTGTTGAAATTTATTATTAGACATTGAAGTTAATGTTGTAAATTAGATATTGTTACTGAAATTTGTGTGTAGTTTTGGAAAAATGAAGATTGGTACATGAAATTATATACTTCCTCCGATTCAAAATAAGTGATACACTTTGGATTTCACGGATTTTGAGGCAAAAGTTTATAATGATAGTTAAATTAAATTAATTGGATGGTTAGTGGGAAATGAATCCCACTCTTTTTGAATAAAGTGGAGTTAATGATGTTTAAAAGTAAAAGTAAGGGTAGAGGGGTCTTTTCACTTTGTTAAAATATATAGTTAGTGAGTGTGGATCTCACTATTTTTTGCCAAATAAGGTAATTTTTCAAAGTGTATCACTTATTTTGATACACCCCAAAAAGGAAAGTGTATCACTTATTTTGAATCGGAAGAAGTATCAATGTTTTAAACGAGGTGGATTCGGATTTAAAACCGAAACCAAACCGTTAAAGGCTAAAAACTGCTAAAACCGAAACCGTTAGAAACCGAAACCATTGGGTTTGAAAATCCTAAAACCGAAATTAGCGGATCGTGTTCGGTTTGAGCCTAAAACCGCCCCAAACCGCCCCATGCACACCCCTACCTAGCCGAAATGCTTCGAAACACGCTGAAATAAAAACAATGCCAAAATGCATTTCAAAAAACCGCCGAGCAAGCTGACCCATTTGGCAAAAAAAAAAATTTTTTTTTTTTTTAATTTCAACAATTGTTTTCCAACTAGTGTTTTAATGGCCGTGTGTTGTGACGGAGTAAAAATATATATATTATAAAAAAAAATGAGAATACTAAATTGTTAGTATTTTAAAGTAAATGCATAATTTGAAAATTAAACAAAAGAACTGCATAATTTTCTCTATAATTAAACCCGTCATGACCCGTGTTAGGCCCCTCCCAACAGTGACGCGTCACTAAACAAATCACTAAACACATCCCTACCGACGGGTTACTGACGAGGTCGTGCCAACAACAACACATCACTAAACCCATCACTAACTCATCCCCCTTAAAAAAATATTAAAATAATAAACCCCAACCCCCCACCCCCCTCACACAGCCCCACGATGCGTGCCTCCCCACGTCGTGTAGACGACGGCAATGCCACGACGCCCGCCTACGACGTACCCGTGCCATTGGTGATGGCTAACGACGGGATTTATTTTGCCCACGACGTCCTCCACGACGTCCGTTGGCATGAGCCTTAGAAACCAGATCAACTTTATCCAAATCAAACGACAAAATACTTTTAAGACTTGCTTTTAAACGATCTTTTGTGTGTAACCATTAATTTCTAAGATTTTGTTGCTGACGTGGTAGTTATATTAGCCGCCAAGTCATGCTAGCTGGCATTACATCATCCGCTTAAATGTTATAGGAGGTACAATACGTATAATAGCAAGAATTAAAAGTTTATTGAACCATTTGAAAGTACTATACATACAATTGGATACTCTTGTTATGAAATGAGCACAAAACAACTTTTTTTTTTGAACAGCAAGGATCATGACAGGAGCTACCGCAATAACGATCACCCCCACCCAAGAACCGAACGAGATATATATAAATATAAAAGCTAGCCAAAAAGCTAACACCAGTTACAGAATTTACAATCAAGCCAACCAAAAGACTTGCACCAAGAAGACACCGAAAGCTAACTAAAGAAAACCTAAACTGATTCTGACGAAATGTGTAAATACATAATTACGACCCCGATTGACCTAACTAAAAGGACGACAACTTTCATGGAACCAAACCCATATACTTCCTCCGATTCAAAATAAGTGATATACTTTCCTTTTTGTGGTGATTCAAATAAGTGATACACTTTGAAAAATTACCTTATTTGGCAAAAAAAGTGGGACCCTCACCCACTAACTATCTACTTTAATAAAATGAAATGACCACTTTACCCTTACTTTTTACTTTTAAACATCATTAACCCCACTTTATTCAAAAAGTGTGGGTCCCATTCCCCACTAACCATCCAATTAATCTAATTTAATCATCATTATAATCTTTTGCCTCAAAAACCGTAAAAGTCAAAGTGTATCACTTATTTTGAATCGGAGGAAGTATAACACTTAAAGAGCCATCCGGTCCGAACACCAAATAATTTCAAAATGATTTAATTTAGTTTGGGGAGAATTTGGTTCTTGAGTTGTGGGGCAACCCGTGATGCACGCTGGCATGCTGACGGGGATATTTCATCAGATAAACTAATTCTAAATGTTCGGTTAAAATTCTTCGTATTCGGGAACGTGTAAGAGCTAGTGCTTCCATTATTAAGATTTCCGAGTCTCGTGGCCGGAAAAATGGTAGCCAGCTTTCTTCTGTTCACCATCATGAAATGTAAAAGTCAAAAGACGAACGAGTTTTACATTCTGACTTCTAAATTCTGTGTGAAAATTATGAGAATTTTACAAAAAAAAAAAAAGGAATTGAGGCCAAAATTTGGTTGGATTGGGTTTTGCATACGAGTATATATTTGGTAGAGGTGGTAAAGTGACGGGTCGAAATAATAATAAATTTAATCCAGTCTCGCTCACTTCTAAATTTACTACCAGTAAATCATAATAATAGCTTTTGTTTGACGTAAAGCAATAATACAAACACTACTTAGGAAAATAAGTTGAGTAGTAATTGGTTCATAATGCAAAACATATAGTAGGAAAATATTTATCGTTTTATAAAGATACAAGGTAATCATAAAGAATGTACATAATTAATTTGAATAGCTCTCGCAGTTTTCGTGAAATAAGTTTAACATGTTGCAATGAATCAAGCAAGACGAAACTGTCAATTTTCCTTGATCCTTAATTTATAAATATATCTATTACATGCCCTTATCAATCTAAAAAACCTGACAAGAGATATGAGACGACTTACATAACTATTAGCATAAAACAACCATAAATAATAAGAATAAGATTTTAAGATATTAGAGAAAATAACCAAATATAATTTTAATTACTAAAAAACTTGAGGCAATTTAGATAATAAGCGGCATGTAATGTGGATAAAAATAATAATTCATGACCCGTTCTCTTTGAAATTTGGATCCAACTATGAAAATCGGGTTTTAAATAGCCAAAATTGCAACTATTGAAACAAAACGATATATGAAATTTTTGGACGAATTTAGTGTGGAGTTTCTAGTGCCGCTTCCAAATCTTTATATTTATTTGAACTTGTGTAACTTTGAAATTCTTTAGGATGACACAATTAATTAGGTATATTATTAGAAACCGTCATGTTTTGTGTATTTTCATGCAAATATAAAAAATAAGTAACTTAATTAAATGCGTAACATTTTAATGCATTATATTATGATTTTATTATAATATAGGCTAACCATACATAATGAAAATGTCATTTACTGCCTCATACAACAAAAGCATAAGGTGTCAACATTACATCCAGATTGTACTATAGTTCCTTTTCGGGACATGTGGCTTAAGCATGTATCAGCACAAGCAACTTCGGTGCAATGCTTCGGAGCAAGATCGTAAATATAGGCCTGAATCCCATGACCTGTTTGACATCAAAAGTTATAAAAACATTACATATTAAAATAAGTAAAGTGGTGATTGGTTGGTTAATAATATTTACGCCATCTTAACAATGATATTCATACAGGGGTAATAAGACTTGTATGGGGCGTTTTGGTCATTTTGGTTTAGCCACAACCAATTCTCTCCAAAAACCACACTCACTCTCTCTCTCAATCTTTCTTTTTCTCTGCTCAGTTACACACACGTGAACTGGCTCACTCCTTCTCCGGCAACTTCGGCCACCGTACGCCACCGCTATCACCACGAGTGCACCATAGTAATTAACCTCTCTCTCACCACCACACCGGCCGCCTTCGATGACGTGAATAAAAGTGAATTATCACCCCTCAGCTCTTTCTTCTTTTGGTCATTTATTTCTCCATGGCCTGTCGCTTCCACAACCTTCGTCTGCAACCAGATCTTCACATATCTCGTTTTTTCGAATAACATATCTTTTGATTTTGTGGGTTTTGACGGAAAAACAGATCTTAAGATCTTCATCTAGTATGTATGTATTGTAAAAAATTTAAAATTATAAGACTTGTATACTTATAGATAAAGAGATTTCATGAGATTATTACCATACGATCGGCAGTATTCTGGCCGGTTAGCAAACCCATTCGTCAATAAGACGAAGATAACGAGGAATCTCATAACATTCTTCTCCATTATACTAGTATGTAGGGGTGTTCACTATTCGGATATAACCGGATTGTCCAATTGGACATTTTGGATTAGACTATTTGGATTGGTTATTTGGTTTTTTGGATCGGTTTGGACTTGAACCAAATTAATATTTTGGTTTTCAGATTGGATTTGGTTTCCGTTGTAAAATCCGGATTGTCCAAAAAAACCAAATAGTAATATATATACCAATCTTTTTGGAGTTTTTGATAAAGTTGATGTCAAGATTTTCGTATATATGATTATAAATGTCATAAGCTATGAATTAGACGTATTTTTATGTGCAAAGTAGTTTTATCATTTTGAAATTGTACATATCGAACTTAATATTATTTATGTTATATAGTTTTGTAGTATTTTGAAAATCTTTTAGAAAAACCAAACGGATAAAACCAAACCAACCAAATTGTTATTTGGTTTGGATCGGTTTGGTTTTCGAATTAGTTTGGACGGTTCGGTTTGAACTTTTAAAAACCGGACTTTATTTGGTTTCACCTATTTGGTTCGGATAAAACCAAACCGTCCAAACGAACACCCCTACTAGTATGTAAGTGAGTGAGTGAATCGGCCGAGTTCTTGTCTCTATTTATAATAGAGATTGGTGATGGGGAGGTGTGTTGATCCAATGTGTACGAACGGTAATGTAGTTAGGTCTCTCCCAACAGTGATGCGTCACTAAACACATCACTAAACCCTTCCTTACCGACGGGTTATTGACGAGGTCGTGCCAACAGCAACACATCACTAACCCATCACTAACCCATTCCCACTTAAAAATAATATTAAAATATTAAATTTTAACCCCTCCCTCCCTCACAGCATGGTACCGACACACACGACGACTTGCTACTGACGCCGACCACTGACGGGGCGGTGCCAATGATGACGCGCGACAATAGCCATAAAATGTTTGTGACGGGTGGTTGTGATGCCATTGGCACGGGTCTTAGGGGTGTCAAAGTCACCTACCCCATCAGAACACCTCAACTCGTATTTGATCTAGTCGTTCAGTTGTATTTGATTCTTGTTTTGGTATCCGGTTTGTTTAACCCGACCAGACAAATCTTACGTTTGCAATGAATCGGTCAGTGTTTTGAATATGATAGAACCAGTCGGATCGAATTAGCCGGTCGGTCGACCCACATGACAATATTGAGTACTTATGATGTAATACTTCGTATTAAATATGTATGGTGTGTACAAATGCCAAAAACTAGAAAAGAAAAAAAAAACAAATATAAAAAAGAATTAAAAAAGAACCTAAATCTTATTTTCAACCTCCAAACTCTACGTAAAGAATTCATATTTCTACTTTACTAAACTAATTTTTTTAGAAAATCTGGTTTTCCCGCTTTGATAAACTAGTTTTACCGTATTTTTATGTTAAACTGGCCGGTAACAACCGAGTTATAGCCATCAATCAAAAATTTTCATTCTGATTGTCTACCTTCCCATTTTCCTCATTCTGATTGTCTACCTTCCCATTTTCCGTTCCGATAAGTTCGAACTGCCGGTTCAACCGCATTGTTAAAACACACCCAAAACATGTCTTATTTTTACTTCAGAGTTAGCATAAGAGTGTAAGGGGGTGTGTGGAAAAGCTTATTAAGTGGTCTTATTAGCTTATTAGCTTAATAAGCTTGAAGTTTCAAGCTTTTTTGGGTTTATTAAGCTAATAAGCCCCTTTAATAAGTTTTCCCAAACACCCACTTACACTCTTATGCTAACTCTGAAGTAGAGATAAGACATGTGCCTTTTTAGTTTCGGACCGCCCCACTGAGTTCAGGGAGATCGACGGATATATCGAGTAATGTACAAGTGCTGTCTTTTACTTGGATCAAAAGCAGGGCCTCCGGAAAGCTGTCGGCGGGAAAATGGGGCGCTTGATTAACGGACATGATGTCTTGTTTTTAATTTTCTGGAATTGTAGGAGTTTGGGGTGTTGTTTCTTCTTCTAATTCCTAGGTGATTGGTGCTAGCCCCTTGCTAGCTTTTAGTGTTATGTTTTCGGGGTTTAATGTCGGGGGTGATGGTTTTGCCGAAACTCTCGATGACTTTGCCGAAGCTCCCGTCAGCTCTCCTCACCTTTGCTTGCCGTTCAAAAAAAAAGTTTATTGGGTTTATAGATGAAATTGCTACGATCATACCAATTTTGTTGATTGACAAATTTTTTATGTTGAAATACGCAACAACAAAAATTCATAAAAATTCAATAATAATCCTTTGATGTATTCTAACTTTTTGCATGCTAACAATAATTGATTGTTAAATCAATATAATGATGTTAAAATAAATTACGGTTCTTTACTAATATTGAACAAGCAAATCTAAGGGGAATAAACTCCACTACCTAAGTCCACGACGGGACTTAAACCTCCAACTTTAAAGTTGTGAGACAAACACCATATCGCTAGGTCAAATGCCTTTAGTGATGTCTTGATATTTTTAATACGTAAAATTTGTGGTTACCATATTTAATACCATTTATATTTCGTTTTATGACTTGATAGTGTTTGACAAAGTTATAGTTCTACAAAACTTCCATTTGGTAAATCAATGTTTTCATTGGATTTAATGTAAACATGGCCACTTCGTTTAGCTGATATTTCTTTCAATCAGTTGGATAACTAGAGTGACATGGATAAAATGGAAGGACAAGAACTACATATTGGTTTGTTAAGTAGTTGAAAATTAGTAGACATAATTTTTTTTTTTTCCTTCTTTTTTTGAATGACAAGTTAGTTAGTTAATGATTTGACATATGCAGTGATATTCAAGCGGGCCATATGTATTCCTCGAACATATCTCCTTTTGGGGAATAAACAAGACCTCCTTTTTAATCTTCCGAGAAGTGCCCTCAGCAAGTCTTGAACAAAAAACCTTTATAAAACAAACTCCCAATGCAACACTTGGTGGCTAATTGATGTATACTAATTGGTTAGACATAATTTAAATACATTCATATAATAAAAATTCATTTACTTTTTGTTATCTACTTCGTACCTTACAATTAATTTGAACTTTAAATTACAATCAATGCTTTTTATAAAGTAAGAATCTGAAATCTATTCGAACTCGTGATAATTTTAATTTGGTAGACTTTGGAAACAGGTAAAGCTATAAACGACAACCCCTTTCATTAAATTGGCAAGTAATAGGGTGGGGGTAGGTACAGGGTTAGGAATAGGTGATGGGTCGAATAACTAAAATATTAGCATAAATTAAGTTAGAAGGGTGTAAGCAATTATGCAATTAAAATATTGACTTTGGATAATATTCACCCCGCTACCCATTACCCTTTTAGCCAAATCTGTTTGGGAAATAACACAAATTGACTCATTTATAAGTAAACGATTTGATATCACCAACTCATATAAAGATCATTTTCTAGGAGGCTTATCACAAATTATAATTATATAGCAAGGTACCACGCACCATAAATAGGAATACCTTTAAAAATGACTTATATAACCGAAGTCTGGTATCGCCTTATTGGTAAGTTAAATAACATTATGCTATCCACAACGTTTAGCACATTTGTAAACAATCTTATATCATGATCACATATTCACAGGCTGGCATTTTTCTATAGTTTTGAGTTATTATCAAATTTCTACATGTAACATTCAATTGAAACATGTAAAATAGATTAAAAAAAGTAGAGACAATACAAGAAATAAGTATCATCACTTATGCCTAATATATATACACACACAATTATTTAAGCTAGTGTTTAACAGCCCAATCAGGCAGCCTTTTGTCCTTTGGGCTCCTTCCCAGTGATTAGTTGTTACACGATTCTGAATTCAGGAAGCAGGCCCATCAGGTGCAGCCCTTTCAGCCAGCCCACCATACTTTGGTTGTGTAACACCCAAAAATTCATTAAAAAAAAATAATAAATAAAAAAAGGTAAGTACAAGATTTAATTAAAAATATCCCATAATTAGGTCCCATTCATAAAATAATTATTTGAAACATTAAATGCGGAAAAATGTTTGAATTAAAAATTAAGTTTAATTAATAAATATTAAGTGATCCACATCAGCACTCTGCAGTAACAGCTGACAACCGTCCACCTTTTCTTTTCCCTTGCTAGCACCTGAAATAATGTGAGAGAAGATTTGGGGCCAGCGGGATATTCAACAAAATGTAAACAAGTATAACATACAGCACATGAGGGCACATCGGTGAACTCCTACTCGGACTCTACTCAGTTATTTGCTCAGATTTATTACTCAGATTTTAATTTATATGACGTGCTTGTGTGATTCGGGTCGAGAGATCAACATCGCCCCTCCTAATACCTCAGATGATTTGGTACATTCTAAAAGTAGAAAAGCTTTCCTGAGTGCATGTCTTTCACAAGGAGCCATCTGCAAATTATCTAACATACACATATTAATTATTTAGAAGGAAAAAAAAGCATATTGAGAATACCTGAAAATAAAATATGTGAGAGTGTGAGACACATCAAACAAAGGACACGACATCCCTTTCAATCTTCGGAGATAAGGAATTGGCGACGATTAGGAAGGAATATTAACACCCTGATTTAGTAACGGTTGCGATGTTTGAAGAAGATTGAATTCGTTGAGCATTACCACATTTGTGGCTGATTTGGGGGAGATGCATAAACTGTTATGCCAACCGTCAGCACAAGCAGCAACCATTTTCATAGTTACACCCTAATGCTATCACAAATAAGGTCATCTCTATAATCAAGATTTTAAAATATATAGTTTCCTTTTACATGAAAAGCTTCAATCATATGTGGATTTAGAGCATCCTAAGTAGTGCCAAAACCAAATTGGACCGAGCTACATCAGTTCGGTTTTTTATTCAAATTTTTATGGAAAATCGGTTCTCGGTTCCAACCGGTTCGGTATGGTCCAAAACCGAGAAAAACCCAAAAGTCGAAGAAATTACATCGGTTCTTGGTTTGGTTTGGTTCGGTTCCGGCTGGTTCTCGGTCCGATTCGGTTTGGTTCCGAGCATCATCGGTTCAGTCCTCGGTCCAGCCAAAACCATTTCTTTGTTTCTCGGTTCTAGTCGGTTCGATCCGGTTCTTGGACCGTGCACATGCCTAATATAGATTATGAAAACACATATGGAAAATTTCAATCGAACCAAAGAATAGCATATAATAACATTAAATATAAATATAAATATTTATATTTATTCTGAAGTTTGAATGTCTTTAATAATATTTATTATATAAATATAAATGTATTATATGATAATGTAATCATTAATAACATTTTTTATCATAGAAATATAATTATTAACATTTATTATATATATAAATAATTGTCTATATAAATTTATTACATGGCATTCATGACATGATATCCTTGCCATGTAGTATTAAAAATAAAAAGTAAAAAACTTTGTTTTATTATCATATATATGTACATACAGATATAGATTATTAAATTTCACATATTTGAAAATTTTCATCATTAATAATATTTTTATCATAGAAATATATTTATTAACATTTACTCCCTCCGTCCCTTAATAAAGTTTCCATTTCACTCAAAACATTTGTCCCAAAATAAAGTTCTCATTTCTCATATTGGAGGGATTCACTCAATAAAATAATATTATTATAATATACCTCACCACTAACTATCTCTTAAAAACACTTTCTATCTCCAAAAAATCTTATATTTTAATCAAATTTATTACCAATGACCCCACCACTATCTATCTCCTAATTTATTGTGCACATGAGAAATGAGAACTTTATTAAGGGACGGAGGGAGTATTATATATAGAAGTGAAATAGGTTGAAGGCTCAAATTTTGGTGAGGACTGTAAGAACAATTCTCAATCAATCATTTAAAAAATTTTGGATCATTATCAGAAATTTTAGATCATTGTCAAAAAATGATTATCCTTGCAGTCCTCACTTTTCCAATGGTTGAGATCAAAGTCACATAGTTCGCGGTTCACTCCGGTACGGAAAACTGTACCCGGATCGCGGTTCGGTCATTTCTAAAAATCGGTTCGAAGGGGGGTAGGCTCATTCCGGTTCGCCCGGTTCGCCTCGGTACGATGTACCATATATCTCGGTACAGTATACTATATATCATAATATATAATTTTTTATAAATTGAAAAACTTCTTAATTATTAATACTACATAATATATTAATTTTAATAAATTGAAAAACTCCATTTAAATAGAAGTTGGGACTTGGGAACGAGAGGAGTTAAAGCAGAAACGTTTCAGTTTTGAGTTCGATTGCCCTTAAAATCATTTCATTGCTGTTCCAATTGCCGATTGAGTTGAGTTGACCATCGTTTTGTACAATTTCACCGTCGACTTATTCTTCGATTTGGTACACGACTTCGCTTGGATCTGGAATTGACGTCTAATTGAGCTTCAGTTCGACGTTCAAATAGAAGTCAGATTGCAAATTAACGTTCAATTGCTCTTAAAATCGTCCAATTAGAAAATTTTGGTCGGCAATTTGAAAGATTTGACCATCAATTGGATCGACTGCTTCAACGAACCAATACGCGACTTCAGCCAATTTTGGATCGCGACCCAACTAGCGATCGGATCGCAAACAACCCGCGATTGGGATCGCACGATCCAGATCGGAGATCGTGGCTACCCTAGCGAATTATGTGACTATGGTTGAGATTTGTATAAAATATGTGACTAATCTTGACCATTAGATCTTATTGATCAATGGTTGAGATTTGTTGACCTGATGAAACTTGATCCAGTAAATGGCTCACAATCTTCACCATCTAATGGTACAAATCTACGAAAGATATTTATAAAAGTCAAATTGAGCTCACAATACACAAAAATTAAACGACTGGATACCTATTTTTAATGGAGGAACTTGACGTAGCCGTGTGTGACTGAAGATTAGGATTCCGATTTAGACGAAGCAAAGAATTTAGGGTTTGTGTTGGTGTTGTTGGAAGTATCTTCGTCCTGATCGTCTTTGTGCCGCCTTGTTTGGATAAGTTTTTTGACGTTAAAAAGTGCTTTTAGCTAAAAGTGTTTATTAACTTTTTAGTTTTGAAAAGTAATTTTAAAAGATAGTGTTTGTTTTAACTTATTGGCTTATTGACTTTTTATAGTGAAAAATTGATAAGTCATTTGAAAAATTAGGACTTCCTTACTTTTAAAAATGACTTTTCGAAAAGTCATTTGAAAAGGACTTATTACTTTATCCAAACAATTTATTAACTTATTGACTTTTTAAAAAAGCTAATAAGTCAATAATACCCAAACACCCTCTAAGTTGCTTATGTCTGATTTAGTGGGTAAAAAGGGGGAAATGATTATATTCGTTATGTTCTCATTAAAAGTTACATATAACCCACTGAAGTCATTAAAACTATATTTTAACTAGATGTTAAAAGTAAAATTCATTAGAAAGAAAGAAAGAACGGTTATTAATAATAGCAAGTTATAAGATTGAGGTAAAACTTACAGCCAATAGCATATGAGTTTCATGTGTGTTCATCTTGAATCTCAACACCTCCGAACGTCTAGGAGATTTCACATCCTTAAACTTAAAATTTGTTAGCCTAAGTGAGTATGTCACCATATCCTTCCCATGTGCCCAAAGTGTCTTCTTAGCCTTCCCAACCGAAATAAGTTCCTCTATTCCAACATTACCCCTCTCTTTATCCCCAGCCGCCATAGCTTCCTTAAGCAATGAAACCGCAGTGGCCGGTCGTGTGTAACCTCAACACCAACACCCATTTCACGTCCGCCAACGTGTACACATTAGCAAACCATAAGTACAACCCTCCCATGCACAACGGACGCGTAGTTATATCGGACCATGCGTTGATGTTGAGCTCGTGCTCGAGGATCGCATGTAAAGGTGATAAGGAGGCATTGAGCCATTTGAGGTGTTTTTGTGTAGCGTTGAGTTGAGGCTAGGATGGTCATTTTGGATTTTTTGAAGGGCTCTCTTGAACAACGGAATATTTGGTTCTTTTGATATTTGGAGTGCCAATGTAGTAATTCCTGTCCCACCAGCCACTGCTTTGCACCAATTTTGTTTAACAATCTTGTATTGCTCTCCAATGTTCTTGGAGCATACCCATTGCTACGTTTTTGTGTGTGTATACAAGGTGTAAGGTGGTGTACGTACGTGTGAGCAAGTAAGCGAAGATTAACGGGGTGCTACTTATAGGAACGCATATGAACCAAACTCTCAGAAGTTAGGTTAAATATTCCTCTCTCCGTCCCAAAAAAAAGTTCTTATTTCTCTTTAAAATTTTATCTCATAAAAAACTTCTCATTTCTCAAATTTAAAAGACTCACTTAATAAAATAATATTATAATTACCTATAATGTCACCACCAAAATACATTGTCTCTCCAATCTAACCTTATATTTTAATTAAAAGTATTACTAAGAACCTCACCACTAACTATCTCCTAAAAATTTATACCCAAGAGAAATGAGAATTTTTTTTGGGACGAAGGGTGTAAATGATATTAACTCAAGCTTTGAAGTTTGAACAGTAATAC